>CM035135.1:128051248-128651248 GCA_020205605.1 Panax ginseng | reverse complement strand
ACCTTTAGGGATTAAAGCTGTTAATGGTGTTTTTACTAGAGCATGGTGTATACTTCTTAATTATCTTGATCCTATAATACTTAAGTCTTTTTGAGGCGTTTCATAATTGGAAGTTTAAGCACTCTGCATCAACTCAGGTTGTCAGTTCCAGGTCTCCGATCAACAAACTTGCTACACCTGAAATTAAAAACATGGCACTTGTGGGTTTATTAAATGTTGGACTACATTATAAGACTTGGAACACATGGATTCTTTGTCCAATCACTTCAAAAGGTCTCAAAGTGGGAACAAGGAAGACATGTATTGGGTCTCCAACTTTTAGGTTTATTTTGATGATAACAATAATTAGTAAATAGGTTAATTAAAATGATAGAATCCTCCCCATAGGATTTATATTATAATTGTTTTTAATTATCTTATTTACTTTGACAAAAAATATTTGTAATCTTATTAAATTAATATTTTATCGACCTTGATAATTTAATAGCAAGTGTTAAAGAAATTAGTTCACAAAGTAACATTTCCTAAGGTAAGTAAACTCCTATTATTCCTAAATGTTTTTATATACACTGAAGTTTTCAAAAGTATTATATTATATATTAAAGTTATTTTTACAAAATAGTAGAAAGAAAATACAAAAAGCAAAAAGCTTTTGCCTTTTACTTTATCAAGGGGGAAGTTTCAAAAAGCAAGAGGCTAAAAAGTGTCTCACTTGTCTGATATGTGCATGTGCTTAAGGCTTTGAAAATTTTAAAAAAAAAATCCTATCCAAAAGTGAATGTGCTGAAGATTGAAATTGGCCATATGTTCATTTATTTATATACCTGGAAATTGGAAGTTATTTTATTCTAAAGGCCAAGGCCTTAACCATAGATATGCTGATTTCGAAAAAATTGAATAAGCCATGTGCTTATTCATTAATGCTAAATCGGAAGCTAATTTTTTACATGGGCCAAGTTTGAAATTCAAACTTGTCAGTGGACAATCCATGTGACTCTCTCCAAATTCATTAGAGCCCTTAAATTTCAAACTTAATAATCTCAGCCTTCGATTTTCAAAATGAACTCTCAAATGACCAATATACCCTTGACTTGAAAAATCTATAAATAGGGGACTTTTTAGTTCATTTCAAGTTGCCAATTTACAAACAAAGAAAATCTTACTCTTCCTTGCCTATATTCTCTCTCTAAAGAAACTTTCTCTATCATTTACTCAAAGTTCTGATCTTTTGCAGACGAGAAAATTGATCAAAGTATTTGAGATAAGTTATTGAATTGATTTATTTGAATTATCTCATACTTGTTTATATTTATAGATATACAAATATAAATTGTTATACACATTTATATATATTTCTAATTTCATC
The DNA here is from genome assembly GCA_020205605.1 of Panax ginseng. Taxonomy (NCBI): domain Eukaryota; kingdom Viridiplantae; phylum Streptophyta; class Magnoliopsida; order Apiales; family Araliaceae; genus Panax; species Panax ginseng. Next base: position 128,649,882 of record CM035135.1, on the reverse strand, counting down.
TATTTATATCATATAAAAAGTCAGTACTTAAGACACCGAAAATTCAGAGATAGAGTCCTCTTAAGAAAATCATCCGAACGGTCTTTAAAATCCTAAGTGGCTTTTTATTTATATAGTTTATTTATATAAATATCATAAAATAGATTGGTACTTAGACACCGAAAATTCGGAGATAGTCCTCTCAAGGAAATCATCCGAACAGTCTTTAAAATCCTAAGTGGTCTATCAAAAATATTTATATAAATATTAGTTGTGAAACTATAAATTTGATCAGTACTTAGACACCGAAAATTTGGAGATAGTCCTATTAAGTAAGGAAATCATCCGATCTTTAAAATCCTAAGTGGTCATATTTAACGTATTCACATCATATAGCATTACAAGTATTTGAACATAAATTCATTTATTCATAAAATATTTGTTGCATAATATAAAAGTTATTTAAACTTTTATATCACAATCTTCATTGAATATATCTGCTTAAAAAGAAGCATATCAGTCACTATAAAAGCTTTTATATCTGAAATCAAAGTTATATCTGTTTGACATAAAAACACATTCTTTATTTATAAAGGAAAAATAAATCTTTATAAATCTGCACTAAATTATATATCTGCTTATACAGAAACATTTTTTATCTAAGCTTAATTTAATGTATTTGCTTAATCAGAAGCATATTCACTCAAGTATAAAAGTTACAAAAACTTTTATAACTAAGCATAAATTAATATCTGTTTACACAAGAAGCATATCACACAAATATAAAAGTGTTTGAACTTTTATATAAATATATGATCTTTAATTGTTATCTGCTTATTTGAGAAGTATTAAATATAAAAGTTATTTAAACTTTTATATATATCTGCACTGAATATTATATGCTTATCTTAGAAGCATATTACTGTCAAATGTTTTGTAAAAAGAGAAAATAATAGAGTTAGTTATTTTATGTACTTGTGAGAAAGATGAGTAATTATGTAACCAAAATCAAAGTCTTAGAGATGTCAACTAGGAGTTGGGTCTCTAATGTACTTGTGAGGTGAGAAAGATGATGTCATTTCAAGACTAGATTATAAAGTAGAACTGAACTCAAAGGAAAGGTGCAACTAAGCTTGAGGAGGGAGTTGGAAGCTTGCTGTCCAACATAGTTAGTTGTGCATAGTTGGAAGTTGATTTTTAAAACTTTGTATAAAGGCTTTTCTGCCTGTTGGAGTATTTATTACTGGGAGTAATAGGATCTCAAGTCCTGGAAAAGAACTTGAGACTGGACGTAACAACATACCCGAGGTGTATGTTGTGAACCAAACGAATCTCTGTGCATTGTGTGATTGAATTTTTACTGTCTTGCATATTAATTTCTAACACTGCAAATTAATTAACCAAAAATTCAAAAAGACGCAAGATAAATTTTTAAACGGTAATAATCTATTCAATCCCCCTTCTAGATTATTATTAGACTTTCAACATAGTCTTGTGAGATTGGTTTAAAAGACCAAATTCAGTGGGTAGAGGGATCATTCTTGACTCAAAAGCAATCCCGATCAAGGTACAAATCAATTACAAGAACACCTCTCTTCACAAAAGCAACTAACATATTACTTGGCAATGTTCTTCATGTCTGCCTCAATAGGAAGTTTGTAAAGAATTTTCTTCACTCCAACATTACACCCATACCATATTCCTTAAATTTTTATGAACGTTATGGTTTTGAGGGATTGCAATTTGTTAGTGGTTGGCTCTTACTAATGCCATGTAATTCTGCTTTATCGGATTTTATTTGTAATGGTTGGACTAATGTTGTCGGACCTTTAAATGATGACATGATGGTGTATGGTGTAGTGTGGCTTGTTCCTGTTGTTAAGATAGTTACATGCTTAAATGAAGATTTTCATATGGTAAGTGAAATTTTAACAGGTTATGGCCTTCTTCAACTAGTTTTGGAAATTAGGAATGTATCACCATCACATGTTATTCTTATCCTCGAGAAGTTTGGTGGTGAAAAAAACAAATTTATACCAAACGGAGAAGGCTTGCGCCTATGGGTGGATACTACGTTCGCTGGAATTCGAAGACATGAACAAGGTGCCATTGCTTCCATGTTTGTGAAAGGTGGTGACCAGGGTCATATGGTTGGTTATGCTACTGATGAGACCTTTGAGCGGATGCCCCCTCAACCATGTTCTTGCTACCAAACTAGGAGTTCGCGTTGAAGCTAGTACGAATGGTATCTGTGTCTGGCTAAGGCTTGATGGTAAAACTCAAGTGACTCTTGAGTACCAAATGACAGGGGTGTCATGGTCCCCGTTCGTGTGCACATTATTCTGATCTCCATCCAGCTTGATGAGACTATTACAAATGATGAGATTGTTTTTTATCTTAAGGAGCATATCATTAAGCCTGGAGTTCTTGCGGATTATCTGGATGAGAATACCATTTGTCACTTGAACCCATCTGGTTGCTTTGTCATTGGTGCTACTAAGGATGTTGACGTGTAGATCCATATATTGCCAAAGTACACGTTTTTTTTTGTCAGAAGCCTAATACTCTAGTATAGCTGGTATTTGTTGTTTTCATATTTTTAGTCTCTTGTTGTTTGTGATAAACCCACTCTTGAGGGAAAGGGTGTTTTTGAGGAGCAGGGAATGTAAGGAATAGGCAGGGATATAAAAATAAATATAGGATTAGTTTTCATTGATTCACAATCGTAGAGTAAAGTCAGTCGTAGAGTGAAAGTGATTGTAGAGTCGGTTGTTAGAATTGATCGTAGAGTCGGTTGTTAGAACTGATCGTAGAGTCAGTTATTATTAGAAGGGATAGAGTTGTCATTTCCAATGTGAATGTCTGATAAATACAGTAAGGGCATGTAAAATGTGAATTGCAATTTCTGTTTCTCTCTCTATCCTCTCTAATCTCTCTCTTCTCTCACTTAAATCTCCATTTTTTAAGTTCCATAGCTGAGCTAGGTAAGGTTCTGCCCTCACAGATCCTTACATTTACCAGGCAAATCCTTTCACTAATTAAACTTTTATTCTTTTGTTTGAAGAGAATTCAGATATAACACATAATAATTATCCATAACTGCAACTAGGCATTGAGATGAGTGAACTAAACAACAAAATTATAGAGAAGCACTGATGAGTTATAATGCAATCATTATTACAATTAGACGACATACAAGTGAATGTATATGCATATACATGTCTATTGAGAGGGAAAAAGAAAAAGAAAGAAATATTAATAGAATTCAAATAGTGAATGTTGAAGATCAAAACGTAAAAAATAAAAATGCTTAATTAACTTACTGTTCAATCTTTAGCTCTTAATTCAATCTTCAGAAATGATTGAGCTTCCAAAACCCTAGCTATCTGCGAAAATGGGGTTAATGTTTCTTTTTTCTATTTTTCCTTTTAAATTTACCCAACATCTACTAAAAGACAAATATGCCCTTTGAATTATAAATATCGACTGATGTTGTCACCCGTCACCCTCAGCGCAAGTTAGCACCGCTCAATCCTCTCGTCTGCCTCCAGAGAATAGCCCTAGAACACAATTCAATCTCAGCGAGCTCAAAATGCAATTCAACTATTGAAAAAAGGTGCAAAAGTTTTTAATTTGGCGCTTTATACTATTTTCCTTATAGAATTTCTGTTTGATTTCCGAGAAATTGTATGAAAATTGAAGTATAATATATTTTGCCTCTGTCATTTCCATTGAATCCTCAGAAACCAAATGAAATTGACCGAAAAGATGTGTATTTTATTCATCAGGAAGAAGGAAAGGAAGGATTGATGGCGAGCGCAGTGAATGCTGTGGGAGATCCGATCCCGACGTCGGCCATATTGATGGCGACGTCGAAACATATAGCGGCGAAATGCAGGAGCGAGAATGTAGCCTTTCTTAAGTGCAAAAAAAACGATCCTAACCCTGAGAAATGCCTCGATAAAGGTCAACAAGTCACTCGTTGTGTTTTTAACCTGTAAGTATCTATGCATACATTTGTGTGTACGTGTGTATAGTTCATGTATAATATATTTGTGTACTGCTGTGTTTTATACCTAAAGTTGAATATGAGTTGAAAATTTTGGCTGCACATACGGAAAGATTAGAGCTTTTATACTGAATGTTATTTTTTCATATTGAATGAGATATTTTGGATTGTAGATTTACTATCTTCACATAGAATTAACTAGTTTCTTGTATAACAGTTAGAATTTGATGGTTAGGTGCTGATTATTGATCATTCTTCAATTCTTTGAATTTTAGAATATAGAATTTTAAATGCCAATGTATGGTTGTGTTGGTTGCTGATCTTTGATTTTAGTTGTACTTAAGATTGCTAGTTCCTAGCACCATTTTGATTGTACACGTCATTAAGGAGTAAATGTAATAATTATGTGCAAGACAAATGTATAAAGATTCTCTTGGAACTGTTTTAAGTGCGCTATTAAGCAATGTAGTGATTGATGAACTGTTATATCGCGATGCATTGTAAGTATGATTGTTTTCAAATTGTCAGCTGTAAGTTCAACGTTCTGTGTCAGTGAAATTTATTTAGCAAAAATATTAGGTGAAATGAATTTAGTCTTGGAGCACCAGATTGCTTTAAAATGATGAGCATCAGATTGACTTGAAACTGAAATGATAAAGTTATATTATAAACTCGAAAGTTTCAAGACTTTCATTTCAACTCGAGTGCTTCGTCTACTTGTCAAAAAGAAGAAAAAAATTGATTTATCTAGGAAAATTCTGTTGAGGCTACATTTCTTTCCTACCATTGTGATTATTATGGTTTTTATTTATATTCTACACGTGAAGTACACTGAGTCAAGGCAATGTCAAAATCGAAGAATTATTTCAGTCAAAGATTGCAGGGAAACTGTGATAACCCATGTTAGGGCTGGTAATTCTTCTATAATCTCCTTTCGTTCTCACTTTGTAAATATGTCCTTGTTCTGCTTTTCTTCCGTTCTCTTCCATTAGGGTGAAACACGATGTTAAGAAATTCAAAGAAGTACTTGTTTTAGTTTTTTCTTTCTTTGTATTCCTTTATTTTAGAGGTTTTTATTTCTGGTTGGAATGTGTCTAAAATGGTGCTGAATGAGTTGAGAAGCCTGTTTGAGATGAAATGATATAGAAACCTTTTGACTTTTCTATTAACTTGACTGGTTATGTTGAAAACATGTTCATGTCAAACACTTGTCGAACACTAATACGAATCCCCTGAAAAGGATCTCAAGTCTCCTTCTCTTGTTCTCAAGTTTCTAGGCTTGGCTAATATTTTTACTTATAATTTCAATAAAAAGAGAATTGAGACTTTTGTATGCAAAATATAAACATTAGGACAACTCATAGGTTACTCTTTTACTAGCGAAGTACTCAAAATAAACAGAAAGGTCTAAGTAAGCAAAATATGTTAGCTAATGTATGTGAAGTTATAAACGAGTAGCTCATATAGATTAGCTTGCATGCACATATACATGTACATAAATTCATATGTACACTTCTCGGGATGGACGTCTTTAAGTTTTGTAGTTTCATATAATTTGCACATGCACACAGTACACAGACATGTATGTATTTATTTGGGCATCATATCATATAGTGAGAGAATAATCTATAGGAAAACAGGAGTCGCTAGCTAGGAGTTGGAAGAAACTTTCATTTTGTAATAGATGGAAAACATTTTTTACAAGGCATTTTAAGGTACAACTGATGACATATAGTAGTAGATTTGTTTCTAGAAGTTATACCTAAACAAAAAACAGTTGTTGCTAATGACAACATTTCTGAATCTGTGATATTTTACCATGCAGGCTGAAAGATCTACACCGCAATTGCACTAAAGAGATGAATTCTTATGCTGGATGTATGTACTACAACACAGATGAGTTTGAGTTATGTCGCAAGGAGCAGAAAGAGTTTGAGAAAGCATGCCCACTGTAATGATGGAAAATAATCTACTATCATAATAAATTTACGCAAGTCTGCAATGAGCATAGTTTAAAGTTTAATGCACCTTTGCTAGAACTGTGTGTTGTGAATTTCACTAGTTTTAAGTTCAATGCACCTTTTTTGCTGGATCTATGTGCTTTGAAGTTCACCAATGTGAATGGTAAGAGCTTTTCTTGGAGAATGCTTTTCCAAGAGAGCCCTATATTATAACCAATTTTTGATAAGAATGGCATCCTTTAGTTGGAATGTTTGGAAGTCAGTCTGGCTATATCTATTGCTGTAAATGACATTGAGGTTTTCTATAGTTTTGTTGTTATTAGGTTACCTGCTTGTTTTCTAATTTATACTTTTTTGAGTAATTATTTTTCTTAAATATTAGTTTTAAAATATCAAGTATATGATCATGTTTGAAACTATATCATTCATTTAGTTATATATTTTTATTTTTATTGTGCTAAATACTTGTGTTTCTGGTTAGTTTTATATGGCATGCAGTTGGGATTTCATTGTCCGACCATACAAGAATATTTGATAAAGAAAAAAAAACCCAAACATTTGGTTTATTTGTTTTTCAATCGTATAAAATTGATTTATATGTTGACTAATTTTATATTGAATATATGATCTCCCTTCTTTATTCCTTCATATTTAATGTTGACTTAAATTTAGCAAATGGAGCCAAAAAAAATATTTTGATGGATAAGATTTTGTGTTGACTTAAATTTAGCAAATGGAACCAAAAAATTATTTTGATGGATAAGATTTTGCGTTTATTTTATAAAGGACACGATAAAGACGTATGGACATGTAAAATTTATGGATAATAATTTGTAAAGTAAAATATTGTCCGGATCAAGTGCATATCCCTTATCTTATTCACCCGTGTTCATCTCCTTTAGCGACGGATTCGACGACGGTTCGATTGTAAGACCCCAACTTATTATAAATAAATTAAATTTTTCTCTATTCATTATTCTAAATTAATAAAGGTTAATTTGATATAATGCTTTGGTTATGGGTGAAATGTGCAAAGTTTACAAAATAAGCAAGTGGTTATAAAATATTCATTATTATTTGTGGGAATATTCGTTTGGTCGTGGAATATTCTTTTTGTAAGAATCTAAAATCATTTAGTTGATCATCATTTATGGGCCCCATACTTGAAAAATGTTGGATGAAGAAAAGCGACAAAGATTGAGTTTTATAAATAACGGCATAAATTGTTACCATTAACACTTTGTTGGGTTTACGGTGGTTAAAATATAGTAATATGCGTGGTTGCATAAGTAGCGCAGTATCAAGATGTGAGTGTTGTTGAATTATTGATTCGCATGTAAGAGAAGGCACTACTCAATAATTGTTACTGATAATTATTGTTCATTATTTTATTGATTCAATAATTCTTTGCGTTGATATTTATATTATTATTGTTTCAATAATTGTCATCGCACAAGATTTTTCATTATCGGATCAATAATTCATATTATTTGAATAATATTATCGAGATAACATTATTGGCAATGTCTAGAAAGTTACATCTAAGGAGAGGTTTGGTCACCTAATCGCGCGGCCAAGAAGGATAAATCCTTATTGGAAAGCCCCCTATCCCTGAGGGCGAACTACCGGTTGTCAATCTTTGTGATTACGTAATATTATTTTGAATAATTAATTATTGATTATTATGATAAAGAAAATATTCATTTTATGTGGATATAGATGGAGAAAGTTTTTTAATGTGACAATTGTTGAAAATTAATATTTTATCTTTTCTCGATAAAATAATTCATTTAAATATATTATTTTAATAATATATTAACGGTAATATTTTTACAATGAATGTGGGATATATGAGTATATGAGAAGGAAGAGTATTTTTGTGGCATTAAATGTTTAACACATGTTTTGTGTGTCGGTTGACACAATTCTTGACCGAAAATTTATTTTAGACTGTAAAATCGTCCGTTTATGGATTTTGGTCAATTTCTGTTTGGAATTTGGAAAAACTTTCTTCTGTAAAGTTATATAGAATTGAAATTCCTATAAAAAGTCGCGAGATTCGAATTTTCTGATAAAAAGACTATTTATTGTGAATTATTGAAGTTCCGGAGTTCCGAAATAATTGATTTTTAAAAATTTTAATTATTTTTGGCTACTATCTTTGATTGTATCCATGTTTTGATCGTTATTTTTGAGTTCTGTTTCAAAATCGTTTATTACGAAGTATTATTGATATTGGATAAACTATTAAACGAATTCTTAATATTTGTCCTTCTATCTTACTAGATTCGTTCTCTAAAATATTTTTCATCATCCTCAGTCCTTAATGGTGATACTTGATGAATATTTTTGGTCTGTAGTGCAAAGACGAATGATTAAAGCGATGAATCTCTTTGGCCCGTAGTAGTAAAAAGATGAGCAGTGTTGAGATGAACATGACCTGGTGGTGATCAAATGAATATATTGGGCTGTAGTGTAAAGATGATTAAAGATGAATATTGATTGTTGTTACAGGGATAAAATATTGATGATGGACTTTTAAACCTTAGAAGACAGTAGAATTATTTCTCTACGTGACTCTTCTAATGGATTCTTTATTCATTGCATTTGTTGATCTAAAACTTGTTGTCTATTATATTTTATCGATTTTTCCTGTTGAAGACTAATGATAATTTATTGTATATTATCTTAGTCATAATATTCTTTCTTGGGCTAGTTGAGCTCACTCTTTCTTTCCTTTTTTTGTTCATTTTTTCTTCTCGGGAGGTGAGAGAATATAAAGATCGAGTCGGGGTATGGAGTGATGGTTCTAGGAAGATGTTTTAGCAATCCTCACTATTTCTATAAAATAGTGTTTGAATAATTATAATGAGGACTTATTTGCGTGTGGATATTGTATAAGACAATATTTGTATTTAAACTCATTAAGATGTATTGTCGATTTCACACGACATTTGTATTATTGAAGTTGTAGTTTGCTTTATGTACCATGTATTTGCCGACTCATAATGGGTGTTGTATACCTATTTTGGGGGCGTCACATCGGTCATACAACTATCGTCTATAATTTTAGCGACGCTATATGTTGTCCGTCGCTAAAAGTATAGACGACGGTTGTATAACCAAAACCGTTGCCGGGTCCATCGCTAAAGGAGATGAGCTAAGGGGTATGCACTTGATCCTTGCTCAAATAAAATAATACCACACGACCTTGATTTTCACTAAAATTGTTCTCTCCTTGAGTCATGTTGTTTATGTTTTTTTTCTCTTTTCAAAAATCTTAAAAAAAAAATTAAACCAACAATTATTAAGAAAAAAAATACCTACAAAATTGTTAATTTTTTCATTAGAGGATGTTTGATAAAATTGAATGAAATAGTTCTTAATGTTTAAGTAATCTGAATGAGCTGAATGAAGTCGAATTTGAATACTGAATAAAAAAAATTGTATAATAATTGACATATCTGAAATATATTAATAACAAAAATTTATTATTTTATCCTTTTGAAAAAAATTCAAATTTTTATAAAATTATTTAATATTACTTAATATAATAATTAATATTGTAAAATAAAAAATATATATATAATACTTGATTCAACACTTATTCAGCCCATTTAGTAAAAAAAAAAAAAAAAAAAATTATCGGTCTCGATGTTAAACTTATCTCTTATGGCCTTATCTAACATACTTTACATATATTTTAATGACGAACAAGACAACAATTTGATCCGTCACTATATATAAAACTGTTGTCTTAACTTTTTTAATGACAGATAACGACATATCAAACCTATAACGACCGACCGATGATAACATAACATGATCTAAAATAATTAAAGGGAACGTGTCACCACCTAATGCTGCCACCAAATCTACCTACCCACCCAACCAAACGAAACAACCTAACCGTCACTTTTCCCAAAACCATTCCTCCAATCAGACTCGTCTCCCTCTCTTCCCAAAGATTAGGGTTCTCTTCAGCCCCAATTATGCAAAACCCTTCACCTCCACCGACTGGGAGTTCAGAATTGGACTTAATTTCAATGCAAATGCTGAACGATGAACCCTCCTCAACATTTCCCTGGGACTGGAATGATTTCCTCGACTTGGACATTCTTTCCCCCGTCGCCGATCACCCTCCTCCTCTAACCTCCGTCACTCCGGTTCTTCCAATTACTCAGCCTGATAGTAGTGTCAATAATTCGGATAAAGTGCGGAAACGGGACCCTAGGTTGACCTGTTCGAATTTCTTGGCGGGTCGGGTCCCATGTGCTTGTCCAGAGCTCGATGCGATACTTGCGGATGAAGAGGAGGAAGAGATAAGACCCGGGAAGAAGCGGGCTCGGGCGGCCAGGGCAGTTTCCGGATTTTTCATGTGTCAGGTACCAGGTTGCGGGGCTGATATAAGTGAGCTGAAAGGGTATCATCGCCGCCACCGCATTTGTCGCAGATGTGCAACTGCTAGTACTGTTGTTCTTAATGGAGAGACCAAGAGATACTGTCAGCAGTGTGGCAAGTAAGCTCATTTTTCATATACTACATTATACAATAATTGTCTTTGGCTAATTGACTTGCAGTTATTGATAAAAAGAGTTTTCTTTGGGGTCGTCCACAGTAATGCGTTTTTTTATTATTTGGTGTTAAATTCTGTTTTTAATGCATATCTGTTGATATTAGGTTAGTTGTTATAATGAATTCAATTGAACGTTGACCAAGACATTTGTTGAAATTGGGAAACTATTAAAAAGGCTATACATCACAAGGCCTGCCAAAATCTTAAATGTAAGAAAAAGAGGAAGAGTAGAGGTATAATACCTTGAATGATTCTCATCCACCATTAAGTTTGTATTTGAGGTCGAATGTGTTCCTACATATTATAAAATGAAGAGAGATAGCAGGTATTTAACTCTCTCTTTTTTCACCAATATTTCTTTCTTTCTGTGGTAGCCAAGTTATTTGCACATGTATGTAAAAGCAAAAATTGATCATTGACTGTTACTTCTCTTGCATACTGTCTATAGATGCCTTAGATAGCTTCTTCTAGTCAGACGATCTTTAAGGGTAGGGTTGTCAATGAGCCAAATCATCTTCCTGATTTGACCTTCTCCAATATAATGTTTTGGATCAAAACTCTAGCTCATTTATTTATTGATTTGTGATAAATTGATCCATTAGATCAATATTTTAAATGGGCCACATTTGATTTGACCCACTGATCCACTAAAATAAAAAAAAATCCTTCTCTTCGTCAATTTTTCTGGCCACTCTTCTTCGACTTTTTCTTTTGAAGCAGGTGAACCGATTGCAACAGAAATTAGATATGTATGCAGCAGCAACCAAGTGTTTGGCCAATCAAGCAAATACCTTTAACATACTTGCCAATTGCAGCAGTTGTATACTCATAGTTCCCTTTCTCTTTTTTTTCACAGACTCATCCATGGAGTTTAAATTTGAAGTATTAATATCAAAATCAAGTTATCTAATCAATGTTACCATTAAAACCCATTTATTTCTTTTTCCAAAGCAATCCATCATCAGTTCTTAAAAATAAAACTTGAAGATTTTTCAAAACTAATTATGTGGGTCTACAAATTTTAAAAAATAAAGTGTTAGGGAGTAAGAAAAATTAGTGTTTGTGTGTGAACTGTAGTGGTGGTGAATGGGCATGTCTATACAAATACACATGTATAGAAGAAAGAGATTGCAAAAATTGCAGATGGAACAAGAGAGGAGAAAAAGAGACGGAGAAAAGAAAAAAAGAAATGATGAAAAGAAAATGATAAACATGTAATGACAGTTTGTTTTATTTGTTTCATCTTTGATAAAATATTTATATAAAGCTTGGTTTAATATTTATATTAAATGGAATTTTTAAGAAAGTGATTTTTGAAGATGAAAAAATTGATTATTTTTAGATAGAGAAAGTGAAAAAATTTAGTGAGAAAGTTCAAAATAATTAAAGTGAGAAAGTAAAAATTTAGAGAGATTAAGTGATATTATTTTATAAGTTATTATAATTTATATATAATAGCATTTTATAGAAAAATATAATTGTACAATTTTTTTAAATGGATCGATTTGGATTATGATTCGTATTGTTGGATCAAGTGGATTATGGACCATTATGGAGCAAATCAATGATCCATTACATAATGAATCAGATCATTGATCCATTATCACAGTTGGTGGATCATGCCTATTTAAGGGTAAGTCTCTTCTCGAACTTGTAGAGATGGCTATTGTACCTTGTGCTTTGTTAGATTTTGGCTCATAATCAGATCAAAGGATTGACTAAACAACTTTTCTATGTGACATTTAACGTTTTGAGTTGGAGGAAAATGAAACTAGGATTTAGTGCATTTTGTGCTGTATAACACAAATTTAACCTACTGCTGTGTATCTGTATGCGGCAGATTTGAATAAGATTCCAGTACGATGAGAAAGAGGCAGTGCACAGACAGGAACCCCTTACTTTAGGTTCATTCCTTATTACAGCCCCGTAATCTGAGGATGTACTTGCCAGTCATTAGTCATGCAAATTTAGCTCTTGGTTGATTTTTTTATGCTGTTATATCCGGAGCAGTTTTTCAGATTACTCACACCTAGTTTGGCAGTTATTACATGACAATATGACATATTCCCTCGATTTACTAGTAAAAGGTTAGCATAATGCTCTTCCAAATAGCTGTCTTAGGTGCCAATATGTTTTCGTTATATATTTCTTATTTCCGTTTTTTCTCCTTTCAAACTTTGATGGCGCCATAAAAGCATTCATTTTGAGCATCAAATAAATTGTTAAGTTGGTCGAGCCAAGACAAATTTATATATTTACAGTAGTGATAGAGATTTATATCGTGCTCTTAGCTGGATCACTGTTTTGTAAACTACAGTTGTATTGCAAACTTGTTTCTAGTGGAAAGTCAAATAGTCTAGTGGAACTGTGGAAGGTCAAATAGTCATAAAAACAAGAAAGCCGTTGCATGTCATATTGATGGTATAATTTTTAAAGCAGCCCTATTTCCTGTTAGCGTTGTCTGTTCAAAAAGTCTTTGAAGATATGCAAAGTAGTCATCCATTTGCATCAATATTGTTGGTTTAGTGAATAGTTGAGATAGAATTCGGTTAATTTCCGTATGTAGCATGGTGTAAGCCATGATATATAAGTTGATTCTTTCTTATGCATTATTTTTTTAAGGTTGGTTCCTAATTTTGAAGGGTTTAAGAATTTAATGACCCTTTTTAATTACATGAACTCCTCCCCGATTTTGTCTCTTGCGGACTTTGAATATGTAAGAAAATTTAATTTTTTGAGCTATTAATGTAAGATTGCTGTTGAATAAGGAAGATAATTCGCTCTAGCTTAGGGAATAGAGGACCATTATGTTATTGTTGTCCTTAAGTCTTAATTCTAAACTCTGCTTATGTGTTAATCTATGATAGGTTCCACATATTGTCAGATTTTGATGAAGGTAAGCGCAGTTGTAGAAGGAAATTAGAGAACCTGAACAGATTCTATTGGCTGAAGATGATGTTTGTGATGATGAAATTGGAAAAGGTATTATTCTTGATTATTGGTTCTACACTGTTTGTTCACTTGACATAAGTGGTCCTAAAAGGAAGAAAAACAAATCTCTTGCACCCGGTTTTATTCTTGTTTCCTTTTTGTAGATATGTTTAATTGAGGAAGACAACATTCTATGTAGGGGTGTTCAACAAAACTGTAAAATGCAAAAATCTGTCAAACCTAGGTATTTATGATGGTTCTCTATTGTATCACCGTTAGCCACGGTTCATAAATATAAAAAACCAAGTAAGGGTCAGCCGGCTATAGTTTGTACAAAAAAGTAACGGTTTAAAGACCAAACAATGTACTATTTCATGGTCCCACACTGGCACACTGTCTCTGTCTCTTCAAGTCAGTCTATGGTGTCTGATTATCTTTACTACAAATTTTGAATAAAGCATAATGTATATATAAACACGACAAAGCATAGGGAGAAGGTTACATAGTCATAGAAGAGTGATTTCATGGCTGTTTAGCATCGTAAGATCTAAAGAGCCGTGCCATGAATTGAACCGGTAAAAAGATATATATATGGGTTCCAATCCATGGCAACAGTTTGTTAGGAGAACTATTCTAGCAACCATCATCTCCATCGTTGATTAACATATTTAATAATTGAGATTGAAAAGAATAAAGGTACTACCGCTACAAGTTGTAGCGGCAAGAATATTTGCTAATCATGCAGGCCGCTACAACATGTAACGGCTTGCCATATCCATTTTGTCTCAATTTTTTTGTCATTTCTCTCGATTTATATTACTAACTATTATTAATATTTCTAACTAATATTAATATCAATACTAATATTAATATTAATAATATTATTAATATTAATAATATTACTAATAGTGGTAACTAACTAATAATATTAGTAACTAAAATTAATATTAATAATATTACTAACTAGTAATAATATTAATAATAATATTAACTAACTAATAATATTACTAACTAATAATAATATTAATAATAATATTAACTAACTAATAATATTACTAACTAATATTAATATTAATAATAATATTACTAACTAGTATTAATATTAACTAACTAATAATATTACTAACTATTATTAATACTAGTAATAATATTACTAACTAATATTAATAATAATAATAATAATATTAACTAACTAATAATATTACTAACTAGTATTAATATTAATAATAATATTAACTAACTACTAATATTACTAACTAGTATTAATATTAATAATAATATTAACTAACTAATAATATTACCAACTAAAATATAAACCAATCTAAACCATAATTTACACATTAGTTAGTACAAGAAACCCCTATTTAAGAATACTCTATATAAGAATAACCTCTACAATATTATAAAAATTTTGGTCCCAATTTGAATTGGGTTATAAATAGGAATAACCTCTAAATTGTAATATGTTATATACTTTTTAAGTTTCAGTATTAAGAAACTATACCTCTATATAGTAATAATTTCATATATATATATATATATATATATATATATATATATATATATATATGAGAGAGAGAGACAATATTAATTTTAAAAGACTACATTGTCTATAAAAGAACACATATTCTATAAAGAACTACATTTTCAGTATAAAAGACTACATTTTTTATAAAAGATTACATTTCCTATAAAAGACTACATTTCCTATAAAAGACTACATTTTCCTAGTTTAAAAATCTAAATAATTTTTGTTATAAAATATATAAAATTTATATTTTTGTTAAAGTGGATATTTTTTGGGTGTTAGGAAAATATTTTGTACCAATATCTCTATTTAGTAATAACCTCTCAATTAGAATATAAATAGTTTGGTCCCAAGTCTATTCTTAAATAGAGGTTTTACTTGTAATATTATTAATATTAATTTTAGTTAGTAATATTATTAGTTAGTTACCACTATTAGTAATATTAATAATATTAATATTAGTATTGATATTAATATTAGTTAGTTAATATTAATATTCATATTAATATTTGTTAGAAATATTAGTAATAGTTAGTAATATAAATTGGGAGGAATGACAAAAAAATTGGGACAAGTTTGATAAGGCCAGCCGCATGCATGGTTAGTAGCAGCCGCTACTTGTAGCGGCAGTGCCTTTATTCTTTTCAATCTCAATCATTAAATATGTTAATCAATGATGGAGATGATGATTGCTAGAATAGTTCCCCTAGCAAACGGTTGCCATGGATTGGAACCCTATATATATATATATATACTTTTTGAGAAAGAACTTAATATGGTGGCAATCTGTAGCGGCTTCTCTCTTTTCTTTTACATTTTTGAAATTAGCAAAATTTACAGAAAAACACTTAATGTGGCAATCATTGTGTGTATATGAGTCAATTTCTCTCCATCCTCTACTTCTAACAACGTAGCCCGAAAAAGTATAGAGTATTTGAGTACTGTTTGAGACCGACTAAGAAAAAGCATTCCTCCGAGCACTACAAAACTGCCCAGTTTTGGTTGGCTTCGTTGAATGCCTGCTGAAAGCTGAAGACTTTGGTTTCGGCACAAAGTTCTCAAAACCCACTGAAACTGACTGTGTAAAACCCTAATTCCATGTGTTTGGTTCTAGTGATGTTTAGTATGAATCTCCTCAAGAAATTGTAGTTCTTTATGCGAGTATAAATAAGATATTCTGTATGTGAAATCACCTACTTATCTGTTTGAAGTGTTATTATTTTGACGTGGCTAATATTGTAAAATGGCTCAAAGAGGTTCTATACGTCACAGATACAGTTTGCTTGAACAGCCAAGCAGCGGAAGGGGGAAGATTGTCGGATGCTGAAGGACACATTTCTGTACTCTGCTCAGCTCCTGGTTCCCAAAATATCAAGAGCCATAGTGGTGTATCATTTGGGGCTTCTGGTGAAACCAAGCGTGATGATCAAAATGAAAAGTGTACTCAGTCTCCATCCTACTGCGACAATAAGAGTGCTTTCACCTCTGCCGTAAGTTTTGAAAGAGTGCGGTTTTTTCTGCTTCATTTCATATTTTCTGTTTCTATGAAGCACACAATTGCTGATTCAATGTTTTACTGCAGTGTCCAACTGGCCGGATCTCATTCAAGCTTTATGATTGGAATCCTGCAGAGTTTCCTCGACGACTTCGACACCAAGTATTAAAGTTTCATATTTACAGTTTAGTATTTAAGAAAGAATGAATATTTATTTCTATCAGCAATACTAGAGTTTGAATAACATAAGGTAAACTTACAGATATTCCAATGGTTGTCTAGCATGCCTGTTGAGTTGGAGGGATATATCCGTCCCGGTTGTACAATCTTGACTGTATTCATTGCAATGCCAAAGTTAATGTGGAATAAGGTAATGTGATCTTCCACTCTCTGTATGGTATCTAGGGTGAATGGATCAAATTAGACGGTTCAATTTTCCAATTTTATTTGAATTGATAGTAAGGTAGACATTTTAAACAGTAAAGAAGAAGCATCTTTTTTATTACTGATTCTCAGTGGCAGTTGATGTATGTTATTAGACATCAAGGGAAACAATTTTTTTGGTAAAACGATGTATTAGAAAATAATTAAGTATGAAGCAACTAATCATTAGTGCCAGAAAAAGTGGGGAATGTAAACCATTTTTATCTCTTTCTTCTTAATGGTACATGTGGTGTATGTCATAGTTCTATATATACCTTTGCAGTTTCTCACTTGAGTCTTGATGACCTAATTTCAATCATACGTTCATTTGAGCAGTTATTTGAAGACCCCCGTGTATATATACATGATCTTATCGTGGCACCTGGAAACATGCTATCTGGAAAAGGCTCCTTTCATGTGTACCTAAACAACATGATTTTTCGTGTTATGAAAGGTAAACTTGACTCGATTGTACCACCATGTTACTGTTTTACATATTCATTATACAGCTATGAATATGAGCCACCTCTCTCTCTCTCTCTCGGAAAAATAAAATAAATAAATAAAATAAAAAATACAAAAATTATTTGACTTGCTAATGTTCTGTTTTTTTATGTTAAAAGTTGCATTAAAAAATTAGATCGATATATATATATATATTTGACACGTTTGGTTTCTGGATCATTATTTTTGTACTTCCCTTCGTTGTTTTATTATTTACTCATTTATGTTTTTCAATACAAGATGGGTTTCTATAATTTTGGGTGTTTAGGCATATGATCTACCTATGATTAGCGGCAAAGATCATTGAATGCTTCAATTTTTTATAATACTTATAGTTTATTAGAAAAGAATCTAGAAGGATGTTCTAGGATATGAATGGTTTGCTGGAAAGTCCTGGTTAAAGGATACCCGAGTTTAGGGCTGTAAACAGATATCTTTGGATGCGGATACAAAAGTATATCCGTATTCGAAAATAAAATTTGATATCCGTATTCGCATCTATATCTGTATCTTGCGGATATGCAACATAAATATATGTATTAATATCCGACGGATAATATTTGAATGCGATATTATCCATTTTGTACATTATAATGAGTAAATATATTAAATATCCGCGTATCCGTATCCACATCAAAATTTCAAAAAATTTAAATTGTTTTGTTTAGTTCTTGGCTTCTTGCACACCAAAAAAATGTTTACTTTATCAAATAAAAACTAGAAATGATGTACAATCACCAAATAAAATAATAAAACTATATATAATATTCATATGTTATTTTTTTATTTTGTATATCATAAAATAGTCATAAAAATGATGTATAATCAATTAATGTTAATACTTTGTTATGTTGCATACTAATAATAAATGAGTGATTTATACATGTATATGTATGTGTATAAATATACATATACTTAGCAATATATATATATATATATATATATATATATATATATATATATATATAGGGGAATAATCCAACTAACTCTTATCCAGCTGTCCAAAATTAGATCGAATGGCTAAGGTGAGGGCCTAGCCGCTACTCCCTCTAGCGGCTATGAGAAATTTTTTTTGTTGGCCACAAGAGAGAGTAGAGGCCAGGAGAAATTTCTAAAAGACCCCAACCTTTAGTTAAATTTAAATAGTTTCAATGTACAAAATAGTTGTATAAATAATTTCTTAAGTAATAAAAACTAACATTGTCAACTATATATAAAGTATTTATTTCTATAAATAATTTTTATAAATATTAAAATTTAAAATTATTAATTATATTCAATGTATTTATTTGTATGAATAATTTCTTAAGTAACAAAAATTAACATTATCAACTATATATAATGTATTTATTTCTATAAATATTTTTATAAATATTACAATTTAAAAATATTAATTATATTCAATGTATTTATTTGTATGAATAATTTCTTAAGTAATAAAAATTAACATTATCAACTATATATAATGTATTTATTTCTATAAATATTTTTTATAAATATTAAAATTTAAAAATATTAATTATATTCAATTTATTTATTTGTATGAATAATTTCTTAAGTAATAATTTTTTAATGTATTTATATTTTAATAATTATACTTAAGAAATTATTCATACAAATAAATACATTGAATATAATTAATAATTTTAAATTTTAATATTTATAAAAATTATTTATAGAAATAAATACATTATATATTGTTGATAATGTTAGTTTTTATTACTTTTAAAATTATTTATACAACTATTTTGTACGTTGAAACTATTTAAATCTAACTAAGGGTAGGGTCGTAGGGGTATTTTAAAAATTTCTCCTGACCTCTACTCCCTCTTGTGGCCAACAAAAAAAATCTCTCCTGACCCCTAGAGGGAGTAGCGTCCAACAAAAAACAATTTCTTTAGCCGCTAAAGGGAGTAGCGGCTGGGCTCTCACTTTAGCCATTCGATCTAATTTTGGACGGCTGGATAACAGTTAGCT
This sequence comes from Panax ginseng, assembly GCA_020205605.1. NCBI lineage: Eukaryota > Viridiplantae > Streptophyta > Magnoliopsida > Apiales > Araliaceae > Panax > Panax ginseng. Next base: position 128,630,499 of record CM035135.1, on the reverse strand, counting down.
GGAATAGTACCCATAACTAACGTGTGTCATGGATCATTCCCCATATATATATATATATATAGTTGATATTACGAATATGGATATTAACGGATACGAATATGCATATAATCGTATTCGTATATGCTTTTGACGGAGATAATATTCGCTTTGACTCGAATACGGATCTGAATTTTCGGAGGGAATATTGAATATATTCACCATTTACAGCCCTACGTGAGTTGCTTCTCATAGCGAGCTCTCTCTCTTTTTTTTACATTATCCTTCACTAAATTCTGTTTTCGTTTCGAAAGTTTGATTTTGTTGAATTTTGTTCATGCTTTATGACATGTTATGGACACAGATGGAACTTCTGTGGTGAAAGTCCTGGTGGGGAAACAGACCCCAAAGCTTCACTATGTTCATCCTGCATGTTTTGAGGCTGGCAAGCCCATGGAATTTGTCGTCTGTGAAAGTGATCTACTTCAACCTAAATTTCGGTATTTAGTGCTGCCTTATTATTATTATCTTTTGGTTCACACTTCAATATAATTAATTTCTCATATACATCTTTCTTTTTTCATTTTTTATTTTCCTGCTTGTAGCTTTAGAGTTTTCCACAAATAGTTAATCAGCAACTGTGGCTAGGTCCTCTAAGTGCTATTTCCCTCTCCCCCGCTTCGCCCCTTTTTTCTATTTTCAATTGTAGATTTATGTATTGTAACATGCATGATGAAGGTGGACTTAGAAAAAAAAAGAAGAAGAAAAAGCATGATAAAGTTGGATTTCAGTTTGATAAATTTGAAGTTCTTTTTGTTAGAATTATCTTCATCCTGATGCCTTTTTGTTTATAATTATTATATGATGTGTGGTAATGACTGAATGATGGGCCTAGAAATCATGAATGCTCCTTGATCAATGATTCAAAATTGAAAGAAGAAACTCTCTTTTATTTAGCAAAAAAAAAGATAGAAAGAAGAACACAGGACAGTGTATGCATGGCTAAACAAATACTTATATCTGATGGCTTAAACAACATTGAATTGGAATGCAGACACACCCACACAGGCACACACACGCTGATTTTTATTCATGTTAGTCTTGAGATTCAGCTAAAGCATGCTAGGCAAGAACAAAGGAATGCTTCAAAGTAGATGGAATTTTGGGCTTTGAGAAAATAAATGGTTTCCTTCATGAAAGTTGTCTCAGTAACTGGAAAAAAGAATGAGGGAGTCGACTAAAATATCTGACAGCATTTTCTTGTTATTAGAATTGTGAAGAGCTTTGTTGAGTTGCTTCCCTAGCCATATATGTCTTTCTTTATTCTTTTCGAAGGATATTGCTAGTTTTAATGAAAGTACTCCTTTTGGAGAATTTACTTCTCCACCTAACTGTACGGTTACACTGTACTTCATGAAAGCAACAATATAGCTCATATCTTGACAGAGTTGGAGCTATGCTAGATTTTGTTTGCTAATGGACACATTTTCCTCTGATGTTTATCTAGTAAGAACATGCTTTTTGGTGATATCTAAAATATTAAGAATTTGATGGAAGTTATAACAGATTCTTAGACCAGGTTGATTGATCCCTTCCCTGCATGTATTGGTTTCAGTTAAATATCTGTGTTAAGAAATAAACTAAATTCATTAGTGAATATTTTTCTAAATTTTAACTTATGGGCGATCATTTGTCTGCTAATATTGGTTTAATGTGTTTGTCGGAGTTAATTTTTCAAAATAATGTGGATTTGGTATATGTTATGGTGTTCAACATTAAGTTAGTTGGGTCTTCTGGTACTATTTATGCTTATTGTACCTAGCCTTTTAACTGAAGTGAAATTTTTACCACTGTTCCTTCGCAAATGAATTTTTTATTTTTAATTTTTTAGTTTGAGTGGTGCCTTAAATATATGACAACCTGTACAAGATTTTTGTGTATTGGACTGTTGAATTTTTACCTTTAATTCAAATTCAACTGGCAGGTTTCTTGTATCTTTTGCTGGGGAGTATCTTACATATGATGTTTGTGTTTCACCACTGTTTAATAAGACTGAAGAAGACGCTGCTAGTGGTTCTGACCATCAGTTACTCAAAATATGCGTCCCTCAAACTGAAACTAATATTTTTGGGCCTGCTTTTGTTGAGGTAGAGATTCAACATTGTTGTTTTCTTCACTTCCTGTCTCATTACATATTTAATTGTTTTATTATCATCATCAGCATGCTCTGGCAACGAGTATATTCTTTAAGGCAAATGAACCCGTGTGATGGTTGATAAGAAGGGGGAGAGAAGAGAGAGGTCCTCTAGGCTCTAGATATGACAAAAATGCAAAGAGATAAAGTCAATGCTGAAAGTACCTTTAATCACAGTTGATATCGGATAAGGAACTCTTCTAAAAGCAACAACAGGCGAGGATCAAAGAAATTAATCCTGAAAATGCATTTCATTTTGCCCAGTCCAAAGACACCAAATAATGGCATACATTGCTCATACCAATAGAAGCTTATTCTCTTTTCCCCTTCCAAAGCACTAAACTAGCAAGAAAAACTGCATGAATGTAGGACACATCACGAGTTTGTTAAACACACTTAAAAGCCCATCTCCAAAGACATTTTTTAGTATTATCATAAGTCCGAATGAGTCTCGTTATGTTGTCTGCACAGAGCACACCAATCTGGAGAGATAGGTCTCTTACTTGCGTTTTCACAGGACAGTTTGTTCCAGAGAGAGAGAGCTTTCAAAGGGGCAGCATTTTTCAAAATCATTAGGGTTGAGGCTATTAAGACACAAAGATCAAGTAATAGTCCTTACTTTGAAGGGAATCTATTTTTACCTTCAGGTGAAAGTAACTACAAGAATAAGATGGTTGTGGAATGGATGAGAGAAACACAGAGATTGAAAAAGAAGACACCTGAAGTATCCAAAATCTTGAGTAGCCAACATTTTTTGACATCCCACATATAGTTGGAGGGGGGAGTACTTTATTATAGCATCTGCGGTGCAGTTTTAAGGGTCTATCTTTCTAGAAATGCTTCTAATGTCAATTGTTAAGCAGCAATTTTGCTCATACATTTTCTTACGCTTCATATATTTGCTATACCTATACACTCTTTTATACTATCTTTTCAGCAGCATTTTACTCCTCAAGAGCTGTATGTTTTTTGTGTGTGATTTACTGGCATAGCGTGTTCATACAGTGGAGGAGGTCGTTCTTGCTGCCACTAGATTTCCTTACTTTTGGACTGATACACATGAGTCTTTTGGCTGAAGCTAGTGACATAAAATTGAAGCGATTGTGAGGATAGCATCTCAAAGCATGAAAAACTGATTAAACTGTTAAATCTGAGCATCCTTTCTCCTTTCTTATGTTGAGTATAAATCTGTATCTTTTATGTTTTTGGTTGATTGATTTGTAGTGTCATCACTTGGATTTATGTTGTTCTAGTCAGGGGTTTGTTCCCTTCTTGATTTGATTAAAAAACAAAAAAACATTTGTTTTGTAGGTTGAGAATGAGTCTGGCCTATCCAACTTCATTCCCATTCTCATCAGCCATAAAGAAATTTGTTCTGAAATGAATATCATGCAGCAGAAATTTGATACTTCTCTCCACTCAAAAAGATCACAGGTTGCAGCTACTAGTTTTTCACGTGATGTTTTTGTATCAAGGCAAAAGTACTTTTCCGAATTTATTGTAGATGTGGCATGGATACTCAAGGAGCCTGCTTTGGAAAATAAACAACAGATCCTCACTTCTTCTCACATCCAAAGATTCAACTGTTTATTCAACTTTCTTATAGAAAATGAATCATCCGCCGTATTGGAAAGAGTGGCATACTTTGCGAAGATTGTAATGAACAACAGTGTGACTGTTGGTGTTGCTGATGCTGATATGAAGCTGTATCAGAGGAATGTTGATCGTGTGAGAGGAATACTTTGCCAGAAGTTCCAGAAGGAAGTGAACTCAGCATTGCATGTTAGAAATCTTGTCTTCCCTGTTGTTCCTATTTCCAAGCAGGTGAGAAAATCTGTTGTGAGTTTGTGACCATGATTTTAATTATCATGCATTTATCTGCTAGAGAGGCAGTAGGCTTTGTTATATTTTTTATGTTAATTTGAGAATTGAAAAAGCTTCTTCTGCACCTGGCAACAGGCATCTTTTCCTATGCTCAATCTTATCCGTTCTCTATGTCTTAGCTCTCTAGTGGTATTGTATCTATATTAGATGTTCTAAAAATTGTGGGCTTTTAATTCTTGTTAGTATTGTTCTTTATGGTATTGTTAAAATGCTTTTTTTGTTTCCTTTACAGCCTTGGTCCGGGATGCTGAACGTTTTAATTAACATTGGCTATAGTTACCTTTCTGCTTTTCCTTTTGCAATTGATTTTCTGTGACTTGAGCACAGAATAATGTAACTGGACAATTAATTGTCTGCTGGTGCAGTTTCACCATTTAGGTTATTGTCTTATTTTGTTCTGGTCAGATAGGGAACAAGGGTGTGCATCATATAGTGAGCTCTAGGTGATGCAATCACAATAGTATTTTGGCATACTTGTCTTCTTTTCTGTCTTTACCTGCTGCTTTTATCTTTCTCTTTGAGGAGACATCTTTGGATCTGACTGAATATAATATAAAAGAAACAAAATCCTCTTGGTAGTTTTAGAGGCATCTTTGCCAACTACTACTACTATATTTTATTAAATTTGTACATTGACTTCTATATTTGCAGGGTATGGTAGCTGAGAAATGTAAGTTGGGGTCTTCAGTTGCTTCCACATCTCTAGACAGAAGTGAAACAGTTCCACAATTAAATGCAGAGGTGGTTATGAGTGTGAAGCTTTTAAATGAACAACCGAGGAAATCTTCAAGTCACTTATTTACCGATACAATTTTGACTTCTCGTCCTCTTCTCTTTGTAATTTCTGCTGCTGCTGCTGTTGCTGTTTGTTTCGGAATTAGTGCAGTTGTCCTCCACCCTCAGAAGGTTGGTGAAATTGCGGTAACTATACGCAGGTGTTTGTTCGACCATTCCTAAGTTATAATGATCGATCTAATCTAATCTTATCCATAAAGGAATCTTCTTGGTATACTCATGCACATTACATTGGATTAAGCTGTCCAAGGTGCCCGTCTAGTTTTGATGTTGATTTCTGATCCGCTGCCATTCACTTGCGCCTGTTATTGTCCGTAAAGGGATGTACCATTTTTCCTCGGTTCTCTCTCTGTTTGTATGCATTCCTTCTTAAATATCCAGCAACAACTGCTTTGGCACCACCATTTTTTTTGGCAACTTTGTTGTAGGTATATGAATGTAGACATGTATTTGAGTGGCCAATTTATGGCCGTCGTAGAAAGGCTATTCTTGCTCATAGATGGGTCATTATTTACAGCATCAATTTTTCAGTATGCTGCTAGTGTTTCTTAGGATGATTAGAAAGACTTTTTTCCCTGTGCCCTTTTTGGCACGCTGTAAATCTATCTTGATGTCATTATGAATAAATATATATATATATATATATATATATATATATATATTTTGTCAGGTATTGAAATTGTACACTTCATTGTTAATTTGTTATCCTTCATTTTCCTCCCTAAACTCTCTTTTTGAGGCGCTTAGGAGCTAAACGAGTATATCGGTCGGGCTGGTTCAAACGGGCTGGGCTATAGCTGAGTCGGGTCTTTGGCGGGTCCAGTCAAAATGGCCTTAAGTCTTTTTGGGTTAAAAAATGCAACCTAAAATCTGTTTTTTAACTGACCAGCGAGTTTGGACTAATTTTGCCAGGTTTATAAACTTACCTGCTCAAATGCCTCTGGCATAGATAGAATTTTAAAGTGAGATTTTATCAAGTACTGACCACATAAACGTGGAAAATTTTCATTAAGATTTTGCATTTATCACTATTTAATAATAAATTGAACGGGATGATTGCTATTGCAAAATACTTAAACCGGAATCCTCCAATATTTGGCCGCAACATGAATATGTGCAACGATCTCATATTGGCAAGAGATCTCTTAAGCAACTCCAATGCATGTATTGAAATCAACATCGAATACATGATTCCTTAAACCTTGATATATGCTTGGTCCCTGTACCTTGAAGGATCATGGAAGTTAGCTCGAACCACTGTGAAATTTCACTTCCAGCACCAACCATTAGCTTCAGATATAACTCTGCATTTGGTTCTTACCTGCACAAAAGAAATGTGATTGTTGACAATTGGGGAAGACCCGAATATACTTTTTAAAAATTGTACATGCTAAACCAATGTTTCTTTATTCACAATGACTGATGATTGTTGGAGACGAACCCTAGATTTTTTTTTACAATAACTCAAACCACTCCACTTGCTTAAGCAAACCTTTGAATTCGATTGGCCCACCAAATAATCAAAATTTGAAAACACTTAGAGCATCTCCAACAAGAGTAGTCTCTTCCAATTTAATGAGTACTCTATATATACAAATATAGTGATATAGATATGACAATTGTTTATATTAAAGATATAGAAAATGGTGGCAATAAAGGGCTTGAAGATTTGGAACAGCGTCCCAAAAAATTAGGAGAAGAGGCTAGTGGATCAATTGGGATGGTTTTGTTATGTACATTCGTTGCTGTATCTGGGGCTTTTGAGTTTGAATCATGTGCAAGTATATATTTCATTTTTCAAGATGTTTTTATAATTATCATTGTTTGTTATATATTGCACCTTATTTTATTATATGTCATATTTGAATTTGATAAAACTCATATGTGAAAATAATTTAAGTAAGAATAAAAGGTGTAACTTAATATTCTCTACGTGGAGAGTAAGAGAGAATTTCATTTAATTTATGTAGAAATCATTTGATTAGTGTCTATAGTGAGACATTTAATAAGGTGCAAAATTGTTTAATAAAAACTATTTTTCCTTAGAAGTCTATTTTATTTTTTATTTTTTATAACAAAAGAAAAATATTGAGTGCTATTTAAATTCTAATCAACCACTATATTAATACTAACCAGTATGTAACTTACATATTTAGTATTAACAAGTATGGTTAAATATAAAATTAAATAGTATATTATGTAACTTACATATGTGTGTGTATATATATATATATATATATATATATATATATATATATATATATATATATATATGGGGAATGATCCATAGCATATAGATGCTATGGGATAAAAAGTGGCGTATAAACTCTAATTCGTCCGTTTTATTGATGAATGGCTGCGATTGAGAATGTGGAATTACCGTCCGCTAGTAATTCTAGCGGACGTATTTAGTATGTTTTCTGGACACTTATGCCCCTTCAAATGGCCAAGACAGACACAACAACTGCACTATCCGCTAGACTTACTAGCGAATGGATATAATCCAATTAACCCAATACAAAGATTTCCTTCTTGTACTGAAAATCCCTGCAAGTCTTTCACGGATTGTACAATACTACTAAACCTAAAAAAGCGCACATGAAATATGATTCATATACATAAGATTAGATATATGCATACTTAAGATATAAGATTTTGCACATGAATTTTCTCTTTTTTCTATCTTCTTCTATTATATTGGAATTATCTGTGATTGTGAATTGCTATCACAGATAATTCACTAAGTCTTGACATATATCCTGAAGGTATATCGTCTGCAACCCTTAGTAAACCAATCGTGGTGGGGACGATAAAGACTTAAGGACAGGGATCATTCGTGTCATGTCTTCTACAATAATTTTGACTCTATGAAGCTACGATTCTAACATTGTTTTTACAAGAAAGATTTTTAACAATTTTTTTTCTTTTTTTATCAGGAACTCCAAAAAAATATATCAATAATTGTAATTTGATATAATGAGTTGGTTATGGGTGAAATGTGCAAATTTTACAAAATAAGCAAGTGGTTATAAAATATTCATTTTTGTCGGGAAATATTCTTTTGGTCGTGAAATATTCTTTTTGTCGGGAAATATTCGTACGACGGCGCAGGCATTTGCGGGGTTCATAACAGAATAACTGTCGGATGAAGAAACGATAAAATATGCATTTTTATAAATAACGGCGTAATTGTTACCGTTAACACTGTTGGAATACACGGTAGTTAAAATACGATGTCTGGCGTGGTTGCGTAAGAGAAGCAGACGGTATTGCAGATAAGATTGTTGAATTATTGATTCGCACGTAAGAAGGCACTACTCAATAATTATTACGATGAATTCTCGTTCTATATTTTATTTTATTGATTCAATAATTGCTGCGTTGATATTTTATATTATTGTTATTTCAATAATTGTCACTGCACAGTATTTCTCATTATCATATCAATAATTCATATTATTTGAATAATATTATTAGATATCATTATTGGCAATGTCTAGAAAGTTTTGTCTAAGGAGAGGTTTGGTCACCTAATTGCGCGCCAATAAGGAGAAATCCTTATTGAAAAGCCCCCTTTTTCCTGAGAACTGTCTGATTGTCATAATTGTGATTCTGTAATATTATTTGTAAATAATTAATTATTGATTTATATGATAAAGAAATATTTATTTGTTGTGGATATAAATGATGGATTTATTTATTTTATGTGGTTATAAATGAAGGAATTAATGCTGAGGTGTTTTATCAGTATTTTGTCGGAAGGAAAGTATTAAAAATCACCCGTTTATGGATTTTGGATATTTTTTGTTTGGAATTTGGAAAAACTCAAAGCTACGAAGTTGTAAAGAATTCGATTTCAGACAGAATGGACATAAAATTCATATTTTTTTGATAAACGGGCTATTTTCTATGAATTATTGAAGTTTCAAAAAATAAAATGATTTTTATTAAATTTATGGGTGGGACCCACTTTTTGGTTGGTGTTGAATACACATGGGCTGCTATTTTTTTTCCATGATGGCTGACATGCTTTGAATCAATTGAGGTGTGCGTAGAATTTTGGTTTAAGATAATAATATTTTATTATTTTAGTCTCCTTTGGCGTTCTAGTATTTTTCTATAAATAGACGCTTAAGTTAGAATTGAAAATCACACCAGAAACAAGTTTTCTTTCTCTCTATATTGTCGAGCGTATTTTTGTAAGTATTTAGATACTTTGAGAGTTGTTGTTCGGTACAAGTTTTCTTCGGCTTTCTATCCGATATTCCGATCAGAAGTACCGTTATTTTGAGGTAAGGGACGTTATGTTCTTCATATATGATATTATTTCTGTCAATATCATTATGCCGAAGTATTGATCTGAACTTTTTAAATCAAATTTGGAACTTTTTGTGTCGGAGTTACTATTCACGTATATGACACTATTCATGAATACAGCACTATTCACCGAAAAATGAAATTTTCTTCTTTCTATTCAAAATGTCTATTATGGTTACTATCTTTGATTGTATCCATGTGTTTGATCTTTACTTTTGAATTCTGCTTCAAAATTTGGTTATTATAGAGTATTATTGATCTTGGATAAACTGTAATACGAATCCCTAATATTCGTCCTACTGTCTCACTGGATTCATTTTCTTTAAAATATTTTTCATCATCCTCAGTCCTAAATGATGATATTACTGAATATCTTTGGCCTGTAGTGCAAAGATGAATGATTAACTGATGAATATCTTTGGCCCGTAGTGCAAAGATGAACAATTGTTGAGATGAACATGACCGACTGGTGAAATAAATGAATATCTTTGGCCTGTAGTGCAAAGATGAATATTTGATTAAAATATGTATATTGATTGATGTTACAGAGATAAAATATTGATGATAGTCTCTTAAATCTTAGAAGATAGTAGAATTCATTCTCTACGTGACTCTTCTAATGGATTGTTGTTTCCGCTGTATTTGTTGATCTAAAACTTGTTGTCTATTATATTCTATCAGATTTTTTCCTATTGAAGACTAATGATAATTTGTTGTATATTATCTTAGTCATAATATTCTTTACTGGGCTAGTTGAGCTCACCATTTTCTTTTTTGTTCCATTTTTCTTCTCAGGAGGTGAGAACATAGCAGGATCGAGTCGGGGTATGGAGTGATGGTTCTAGAAAGATGTTTTAGCAGTCCTCACTATTTCTGTAAAATAGTGTATGAATAATTGTAATGAGGACTTATTTGGGTGTGGATATTGTCTAGAAGTCAATATTTGTATTTAAACTCACAGTATGTGTTGTCGTATTTTGCACGACAATTGTATTATTGAAGTTGTAGTTTGCTTTCTGTACCATGTATTTGGCGACTCAGAATAGGTGTTGTATACTTATTTTGGGGGCGTCATATATATTATTTCGTAGTGTAGGGATGATGTGAATTATTTATTAAGCTGAGTCTCAGCGATAAAAGTGATGAAAAACCTTTTTAAATCATAAAAGATAATAGATTTTATTCTTTACTTGACTCTTTTAATGAATTATTTGTTCCGCTGCAGTTAAACTTGATGTCTATTGTATTTTATCAGCTTAACATTATTGAAGACTAATGATAATTTATTCTGCATTATCTTAATCATAATATTTCTTCTTTGGGCTAGTTGAGCTCACCTTTCCTTCATTATTCTCTTCGTGAAATGAGAACGTGGCGGACTAGTCGGGGAACCAGAGGTGACGGTCCAGATGATAGTATTAATAGTCCTCACTATTACATTAAATAGTGTGACAATAAATATAATGAGGACTTATTCTGAGAGTGGATATTGTCTAGAAGACAATATTTGTATTAAAACTCACAGCTTTCTTGTTGTATATTAAAGATTATATTTGTATTCTGTACCATGTATTTGACGACTCATAATAGGTGATGTATGCCTATTTTGGGGGAGTCACAGTTAGTATGAAAGCTTAGGGATATGATCCCTGGCTGAGATGTGAGACAAGAACTAGGAGGGGAGAGACGGGAAATTCCTTCGCTAGTATGACCTACCTAAGTCTATTTGATATTTAATTGGTCGGTCGGAGTATAAGGATAATATGTGATATGTTAATTAACCCTTGTTTTGTGGCAGTGTTTGAAAATGGCATCCGAGAATGTTGAGAACATCAATGGAGCACAGATAACCGTTGAGTCTCCACATATCAATAATCAGGATAATGTGCATCAGAAAGGCGATAATCCTCCTGTAAATAACAACACTGATCAAATGACGAACGACGGTACGTTTAGGAGCTTTTTAGAATTCATGCAAACCACACGAGAGAGAGACTCCTGTTCATAATGCAGGTGGAAACAATGTCAACCCACGGTTGGTCACCGCTAAGCATTTCAAGGAGCTGGGACCACCGGAGTTTTTGGGAAAGCCAGAACCACTTAAGGCGGAGACGTGGTTAAAGCAAATCACCAAGATATTTGATATCTTGGGATGGTCCGAGGAGCAAAAGGTTCCATTAGCCACCTTTATGTTGCGTGAAGAGGCGATTCATTGGTGGGAATCAGAAAAGCGTATTCCACTGACGACGACTCAAGATGTCTTAGGAGAAGTTCAAGAGTCATTCAATGACAAGTACTTTCACGAAAATATTCGGCTATATGAAGGAGGTGGAGTTTATCAAGTTGGAGCTAAACAACATGACCGTGTCGCAGTACGAAGCCAAGTTTGCCGAGTTGTCCCGATTTGCGTCTCATTTGGTTGATAATGAGGAGAGAATGACGCGAATGTTTCTAAGAGGTTTGAAACACCGAGATACGTCAATATCTTATCTCTCATAAGCTGTGTTTGTATTCGGATGTTGTTAATAGGGCTCGATTATTGGAAGCGCGATAATGAGTCAACCCAACCAAAAAGAAGCGGCGGACAAAATGATAATCTGGGTGATAAAATCATCAAAGCGGTGACAATAAGCATGGAGGGAATCAATATGCCAGAAATGGTAACCACTTCGTTGGTAATCATGGCCAAAATAATAAGAATGGACATTTCAAGAAGAGAAGGTTCAACAATGACGTGAAGACGTCGGCACCAGCACCCGTTTCAAAGGAAGAAGAATGACCACCAGTCGTATGTTTCAAATGCGGACAAAGGGGACACATCCGTCCAAACTGTACGTAGCAATCCAAAGCGTGTTTTAATTGCGGAAGAGAAGGTCACCTAGCTCGATTTTGTCGTATGGTGAAGTCAAGTCCAGCTGGGATAGTGATGCCAAAGGATGTCCCAAACAATCCAAAGCCGGTAGTTTAAGAGAGAGCGTTTTTTTTTTGTGACGAGGAACCAGAATAAAATTATCACGGGTATGTTAGTCATAAACTCTTGCGAAGTTTATACCGTGTTAGATACCGGTTCTACTCACTCTTTTATTTCACATAGTTGTGTTCAATGTTTGAAGTTAACTCCGGAGAAGTTAGACTTTGATATATCTGTTTAAACTCAGTTGGGAGAAACCTTCGTTACCTCCACTATTTATAAATCTTGTTCAAATCAACACTTTCACGCTTATTTCGTCGATCTTATCTCTTTGAAAATACTTGCCTTTGATGTGATTTTTGGAATCGATTGGTTAACTACTCATCATGCTTTTAGTAAGGTTGTTAGCTTTCATATTTCTAACCAACCTGTTATGCGAATTCAAAGTAACCAAACTGTTGGGCTTTTTTAAACGCACAAATGAAATTAAAATTTTAAAGCAATTTCAAACCCCTAAAACAGGATCCATGCGAAAATCAATTAATTCAGAGGTTTAGAGATTATACCAGATATAAACAAAAAGCGAGAATCAAACCGATCATGCGCCTCGAATCTCTAACGCAATACAAATCGATTGCGCTTCTCTACAGTATCCACACGAACGCCGCATTTAACCGTCGAACGATTCTCGCAATAAGAAGGACTCACTTGCAGACTAGCCACCAAAAGGAATGGATTTTGAAACTGCTTTTTTCTCTAGTCTCTCTCTAAGAAATGCTAGGGTTTTTCAATTTTGATATCTTACCCTAAGTAGTGCTATATATCATATATATAGTAGTTAAAAGAAATTAATCAAATCAAAACCTAATTTTATAAAATCAATTTATATATATATATCTCTTAATTAAGTCTTACTTAATTAATATACATATATACAATTATCCTTTTAATTTAAATTAAGTGATTTAAATACTATTAATCATATTAATATATTTAAATCCTTAAAATTTAAATTAATTCCCTTTAAATAACGTTTCATGTGTGTGACCCTATAGGTTATTATTACGTTGGCAATAATTTTAAAATCATATTATAAAATTATAAGCGTTGAAATGACATTCAAGTAATGCATCTTCGCTACCCAAGTAATAATAAGATCGATGATTCGATGCAACCTTTTTGTGACCAATGTTTCAATGTAATTTAATCCTTTTAACCTTAATATCCTAGATTAAACTCGAAGTCATGGAATGTGTCATACTCTTCATAATTTAATCTGAAGTTTTCTTGATCAATGAGTAGACTATATGAAACAAATCACTATTTGAGTATGGCCATGCATTTAATAGTCCTACTCAATCAAGAGGCCTATGAATATCACCCATAATATATAGGATGGTTAAATTCCATCTAGATCACTCATATTTCTCACACGATTAATGATGAACCCAATAATCACCTTTATAGTCCACCCTATTAAAGGTGACATTTGATGATATCAAAGTACATAAATTCTCGTAGTAATATAGCGATTTCGTGTCGGAGGACCATTACATAATTGTCACTATGAGAATTGCTAATGACACTTCGCATAATGCTCCATATAGAATTCTCATGGTGGGTCCGTCCAAAGACATCGTTCTCTAACATGCATCTACGCATTGACTTAATATCTCATATATTTATGACCAATGAGATTTGGTCATCAATCGATCCACATACTAGTCTCAATGCATCATTGTTGTCCCATCAACAATGATACTCGACTAGGGACATTTAAGAACACTGATACTAATGGTAATATATAATCTCATGTTCAAGTCACATACTTGAAACTATATAATTTGTATCACTATTCTAAGGAATTTTATTATGTTAACAATTATATTACGCAGTAAATAAAACCATAATAAAATCATATATTTATTCAATCAAATATAATATCAAAACGTTAAGCAATTATATCAAATAATTGGCCTCTAGGGCATAAACTCTAACACAAACCACTCCACTAAAGTCAATCATTGTCATATCAAGCCATAAGTAAAGAGGCTGACCTATCTTAGGCTACTCTCACGGCTTTTAATACATAAGTAAAGAGGCTTAACTACAACTTTATTAATACAATTGTCGTACAAAATACGACAACACTTAAACTGTGAGTTTAAATACAAATATTGTCATCTAGACAATATCAACACTCAAATAAGTCCTCATTAAAATTATTGGTATATTATTTTATAAAAATGGTGAGGACTACTAAAATAACTTTCTAGAACCATCATTCCACACCCCGACTAGAACTCGCTACATTCTCGCCTCCTGAGAAGAAAAATGGAACAAAAAGGAAAAGGGTGAGCTCAACTAGCCCAGTAAAGAATATTATGACTAAGATAATATAGAGCAAATTATCGTTAGTCTTCAACAGGGAAAAATCTGATAAAATACAATAGACAACAAATTTTAGATCAATATTCGCAGCGAAAATAATAATTCATAGATGAGTTACGCAGAGAATGAAATCTATTATAATCTATGAATTTAAATGTCCATCATCAATATTTTATCCCTGTAACATCAATCAATATTCATCTTTGCATTACAGGCCAAAAATATTCATCAGTCGGTCATGTTCATCTCAATACATGTACATCTTTGCACTACTGACTAAAGATATTCATAAGAAAATCAACCATCTTTGCACTACTGTGCCAAAGATATTCAAGAATATCATCTTTTTGGATGAAGATGATGAAAAATATTTTAAAAGAAAACGAATCCAGTGAAACAAAAGAATAAATATTAAGGATTCGTATTTTAAACAATCCGAGTTCAAAAATACTTCATAAATAATCATAGTGAAGTAAAATTCAAAAATGATTAAAACATGAATACAATCAAAGCTAGTATCTATAATAGATATTTTGGACAAAAAACGAAAATTTAATTTTTTTACGTGAATAGGTCAGATTAAGTGAATAAGATCAGTATACGTGAATAAGACCAGATATCGTGAATAAGTAACTCCAAACACTAAAAGACAAGGATTTCACAAGAAAAATCTTACCAATATTCCGACATAATAATATTAGAAAAAATAATATCATTTTAAAAAAAAAAATCCCTTACCTTGAAAAGAGTGTACTTCTAGCTAGAATACCGACTATAGTGCTGAAGGAAATTTGCACCGTATAGCAACACTCAAAGTATCAAAATACTCTTAAGAATACGCTCGATAATATAGAGAGAGAAAGAGAGAGAAAACTTCAATTTCTGGTGTGATTTTCAATTCTAACCTAAGCACCCTATTTATAGGAAATTGCTTAGAACACCAAAGCAGAAAATTTAATAAAATATTATTATTTATAACAAAATTTCCTACGCACACCTTTGAAGATCTGAATTCAGCCAAACATGTGCCAACATTACCAAAAACGTTTTTCATAATAATAATCAATTAATCCGGAACTTCAATAATTCATAATAAATAGCCCTTTTATCAGAAAAATTCGAACTTTATGTCCTTTTCATAGGAAATTCCATTCCCTACAACTTTGTAAGTTTAAGTTTTTCCAAATTCCAAACAGAAATTGACCGAAATCCACAAACGAGCGATTTTACAGGCTATAATCAATTTTCAGTCAAGAAATGAGGTCCACAAACATGAAAAATATGTTTTAAATATTTTTAGTAACAAAAATACTCTTCTTCCTCATTTATTCATATATCACATATTTATTGTAAAAATATCACCATTATTATATTATTAAAATATAATAATATATTTAAATGAATTATTTTATCAGAAAAGATAAAATATTAATTTTTTAACAATTGTCACTTTAAAATTTTCTCCATCTATATCAACATAAAATGAATATTTTTCTTATCATATAAATCAATAATTAATTATTCACAAATAATATTACAGAATCACAATATCGACAACTGTGCAGCTTCCTAAGAAAGAGGGCTTTTCAATAAGGATTTCTCCTCATCGACGCCGCAATTAGGTGACCAAACCTCTCCTTGAGATGTAACTTTCTAGACATTGCCAATAATGCTATCTAATAATATTATTCAAATAATATAAATTATTGATCTGATAATGAAAATACTGCAAGCAGTGACAATTATTAAAATAACAATAATATAAAATATCAACGTAGCAATTATTGAATCAATAAAATATAATATTGAGCAAGAATTATCGTAACAATTATTGAGTAATGCCTTCACGTAAGAATCAATAATTGGTGTAATACCTGGTGTGCCATCGTGTTTTAACCGAAAGTATTCTAACAAAGATTAATCTGCAGAATAACTACTGTAATTATTTATAACCAACTTATACTTGTCGCTTTCTTCATCCAATCGCTTTTCCGTTATGGGGCCCACATATTAAGGTCAAGGCATTGCAGTAAATACGAATATTCCCCGACAGTAAGAATGTTCTATGACCAAACGAATATTTCCCGACAACAATGAATATTTTATAACTGTGACGCCCCCAAAATAGGTATACATCACCCATTCTGAGTTGTCAATACATGGTACATAAACAACTACAACTTTATTATTACAACAGTAAAACTGTGAGTTTGAATACAAATATTATCTTCTAGATAATATCTATACTCAAATAAATCCTCATCATATTTATTGATACATTATTTTACAAAAATGGTGAGGACTACTAAACAACTCTCTCTAGAACCTTCATTCCATACCCAGGCTAATTGCACTCGCTATATTCTCGCCTCCTAAGAAGAAAAATGGAACAAAAAGGAAAAAGGTGAGCTCAACTAGCCCAGTAAAGAATATTATGACTAAGATAATATACAACAAATTATCATTAGTCTTCAACGAAAAAAAAATCTAATAGAATACAATAGACAACAAGTTTTAAATCAATATTCGCAAATGAAAATAATAATTCATTAGAAGAGTTAAGTAGAGAATGCAAACTACTATCTTCTATGTATGAATTTAAAAGTTCATCGTCTATCTTTTATCCCCTGTAACATCAATCAATATATATCCGAATCAAATATTCATCTTTGCATTACAGCCAAAGATATTCATCGAGTTGGTCATGTTCATCTAAACACTGCTCATCTTTGCACTACAGCCAAAGATATTCATCGAAATCATTCATCTTTGCACTACTGTGCCAAAGATATTCAATAATATCATCATTTAAAACTGAGGATGATGAAAAATATTTTTTAAAGAAACGAATCCAGTGAAGCAAAATGACAAGGATTAAGGATTCGTACTTTGTTTTATCCATGTCCAAAAATACCTCAAAAATAATCATAGTGGTGTAAAATTCAAGAATGATCAAAACATGGATACAATCAAAGCTAGTATCCACAATAGATATTTTAGACGAAAAGAAAAATTTTCATTTTTCGATGAATAGTGCCGTATTCGTGAATAGTGTCGTATACGTGGATAGTGCCAAAAGTTCCAAATTTGATAAAAACTTCAGATCAATATTTCAGCATAATGATATTGAAGAAATAATATGATTACGAAAAAAATAATATCCCTTTACCTCGAAAAGATCAAGACTTTTAAATTTGAAACACAGGATATAAAGTATGACTTGAACTTTTACCAGATAAAGCAATACTTAAAATATACTCAAAATACTCACAAGAATACGCTCGATAATATAGAGAGAGAAAACTTCAGTTTCTGGTGTGATTTTCAATTCTAACCTAAGCACCCTATTTATAGGAAAATGCTTAAAACACCAAAGCAGAAAATTTAATTTAATACTATTATTATTTTTTTTCCACAACTTTCTACGCACCAAGAATTTGAATTCAGCTCCTTCCACACACATGTGAAACACACCAAAATAAAAAAAAACGTTTTTGTTACTTAAAATATTTTAAACTTCTAAAAATTAATTATTTCGGAACTTCAATAATTCATAATAAATAGTCCTTTTATCAAAAAATTCGAATCTCGCGAGTTTTTATAGAAAATTCAATTCTCTACAACTTTACAGAAGAAATATTTTCCAAATTCCAAACAAAAATTGCCCGAAATCCATAAACGGATAATTTTACAGGCTATAATCAAATTTCAGTCAAGAAATGGGGTCCACCGACACATAAAACATGCTTTAAATATTTTTGGTAACAAAAATACTCCTCCTCCACATATACTCATATATCCCGCATTTATCGTAAAAATATCATCATTATTATATTATTAAAATATAATAATATATTTAAATGAATTATTTTATCATAAAAAGATAAAATTTCAATTTTCAATAATTGTCACATTAA
This sequence comes from Panax ginseng, assembly GCA_020205605.1. NCBI lineage: Eukaryota > Viridiplantae > Streptophyta > Magnoliopsida > Apiales > Araliaceae > Panax > Panax ginseng. The sequence continues at coordinate 128,612,114 of CM035135.1, read as the reverse complement.
AAGTTTTCTCCATCTATATCCACATAAAATCAATATTTTCCTCATCATATGAATCAATAATTAATTATTCACAAATAATATTACAGAATCATAATATTGACAGCCAGACAGTTCCCAGGAAAGAGGGGGCTTTCCAATAAGAATTTCTCCTTCTCGGGCGTAGCAATTAGGTGACCAAACCTCTCCTTAGACAGTAACTTTCTAGACATTGCCAATAATGTTATCTAATAATATTATTAGGATAATATGAATTATTGCTTCGATAATGAAAAAATCGTGTAATGACAATTATTGAAACAACAAAGAATATAAAATATCAACGCAAAGAATTATTAAATCAATAAAATAAAAATGAGCGAATAAAAGAATTATCGTAACCATTATTGAGTAGAGGCCTTCACGTAAGAATCAATAATTGGTGCAAATACTGGTAATCTTATTGTGTTTTAACTACAGAGTATTTTAACAAGATTAATCTTCAGAATAACTACGCCTGTAATTATTTTTAAACAACTTATATTTGTCGTTTTCTTCATCCAATCGCTTTTAGTTATGGGGCCCACATATGGGCTAAGGCAGGCCGTCGCATTTAATATTCCACGACCAAACTAATATTCCCGATAATAATGAATATTTTATAACCACTTGCTTATTTTAAAATATTTGCGTATTTTACCCATAACTATCCACATTAATCAAATCAACCCTTACTATTTCAAAATAATAAATAGAGAAAATTAAATTTCATTAACAATAAGTTGGGGTCTTACAATAACCACTTGCTTATTTAAAATATTTACACATTTTACCCATAATTAACCACATTAATCAAATCAACCCTTACTATTTCAAAATAATAAATAGAAAAAATTTAATTTTATTTATAATAAGTTGGGGTCTTACAAAAATCTTCCTAAAGCTAGAATGCTGGATTTGCACTAGGCCAAATGCATACGTTCTGTGATAGTAAGCAATCATTTTCAAGGTTCCTGTTCAAGTGTTTTTTTTTAGTTACCGTAGATTTTGTTATGTTTCACTAAACTTTGTCAACTGTATAATTATGTTCAGATTGCTATCGAATTAATGATATTCCAACAATTAGGAGGAATAAATGATGTAAGTTTCTATGATAGTGAGACCTTTGTAACAGCAGCTGGTAAGTTACACATGACATTGTATTCCACTAGCTTTTATATGGATCCGGTTAGCATGAAGTTTATTTTTTGGTAAATTAGTCAATTTACCCTGACACATATAGAACCTTGCTTGCGAGTCAGTACTCCATTGGCCAATTGACCAACTTACCCAAAAATAAACTTCATACTAACCGCTTCCCTTTTATATGGGCAAAAATAATGATTTAGCCTTCGGCACGTTTTATTGAATACTTGGTTAAACTTTTAATTTTCAAATTAACTCACTGAACTAATTTTTATTTTTAAATTGGGGCATTTCGTTAAAAAAAGCTAACAGACGTTAATTTTTTATCTACATGACACTGACGTGGACGTAAAAAAAAAGGAAAAAAAAAGAGAAAATGACATGGAAAATAAAAGACTAACATAAAAAAAATAAAAAATATTACTTATGTGGCAAAAAAAAACTTGAAAATAAAAACAAAAAAAATAAAAACGACTTTGTTTTGAATGACATATTCCTATTTTGAAAAATTATAAAAATATATTTTTGCACATAAAATAGGAGATAGTGTACAAAACGACTTTGTTTTGAATGTATTCCTCGTCTTCTTTTTGCCATAATTTTTTTAAGAAATTATTACTATGTACTCGTAAAAATTACTATTGTGATCCTCAATTTCAAATTATAGTCCGGTTAGAGCAACCTATTAAAAATTTAAAATGAATAAAAATGTCGGACACTAAGTAAAAAATTAAGTTAAAATAAGATATAAAATTTATTAAAATAAGGATAAAAGTGCTTTTCAAACTTACTTATTTTAGAATAACGCATAAGTCGTATTTTGAGAAATAAAAAATAGTTACTTCTCAAACTTATAAGTTAGTTTATAAGTCAAAAAAGATGATTAGTGAAACTCAGCTTATATAAGTAAGTTGATTTAACCAAAAGTTATAAGCTGCAGCCGAACGTCTTTATTTATAAGTTGTAATGAAGCTACCAACTACACGTGTGAAAACCAACCGCCATCGTCTCTTTGACTTCCAAGAGCAGTCGCGGTTAGATAAATAAAAGAGGAACTGTTTGCTCCTCACTTCCGATTGTGAAGAAGAGAAAAACTCTTCTGAGGTAAATATGATTTCTCTCCATTTTCACAAATTCATTTCTCTTTGGTCCAGTATTCTTTCTTCTTCCCCCTTCTCCCTTCTCCATCGGAAAACGTTTAAAACCTTGATACTTGGGCCAGAATTACCTATCAAGAAAATCTTCGTGCTGTATGCGTGTATATATGTGCGACTGTACTTGTTTGTTACATATATATATATGTATATATGTTGTATTGGTATATGTATATGTATATGTATATCTCTGTGTACGAGTTTATTATGTGCTGCTTGTTTGGTTTCAATTTCCTTGATAATTTAGGTCATGTATTTCAGTCATTTGCAAAAAAAAATTGGGTGAATTCTGTTTAGTCAATTTTGGCATGAAAATATGTCATATTTTCAATTTGGAAAATATCACTTCACTAAATTAATGTTTGTCCCTGGTAAATGTTTTGACTTTTCCAATTGGAGAAATATTGAGAAAATTCATTTGCTTCATGACTGCTCTCTCTCCCTCTCCATAATCCATTTATGGCTGAATGAGTAGTTTATTACCTTGAACTTGACCCCTATGTCTGTTGAATACCCATTGTTCTAATTCTTGCAATTGTTGTACTGAACTTTTCATTATGTTTCAATCAAGGACCAACTAGCTTATGTGGCCAATGTCAGCATGCATGGACTTATTTCTGCTTAAACTTGCAGGAATGTCATATTATATCTCCATGTAGGGACTAGTAAGTTGCATACGTGCACTCTTATGTTTTGATTTTGGTCAATAAGCCAGATGGTTCCTTGATTGCAAATTTGAGAAAAAGTTTAATTCATTGATTGTGAAAACGGAAGTTAAAACAATTGTTACTCCATCAAAAAAAGGTCAACTTTAAGGTATAAAGTGTAATTTGGGGATCCATTTATCTTTGTTATTGTACATATTTGTGGTCTGAGATTGTCCTTTTTTCCTGTTTTGTGTAAATGTGCAGCCCTCATGTTGGATGACAAGCATGATTGTGAGGTTCACGAAGCTAAGTTTATCATAAAATGGTGCTAATCGAAGACCACATATAAAGTTTGTAAGTTTAAAAAAATATTATATACAATGTCTAGATCAAGAAAGTATTTGGACAAATGCGGTGCAAAAGCTGCTAGTGAATCATCTGCCAATCAAGGTTCTGATGAGGTATTGGGTCATCTTGATCATGAAGTTGCTCAACTTACAAGGATTAGGTCAGAACCTCACAAGCTCTTGAGTCGAATATTACCTGGCAAGTCGAGGTTGCCTGTTTCTCCTGTGGAAATGTTAGCACGTCGAGAAGCTAACTTTTCTGGGCGGGGCAGATTTTCATCTGCAGATAGTTGTCATGTTCTAAGCAGATACTTGCCTGTTAATGGGCCTAGTGTAATTGATAGGATGGACAGCTCTTGTTACGTATTGCAGTTTTCTGTCGATGGTTCTCTTTTAGTTGCAGGATTTCAGGTATTTTGTTTAGGCTTCGGTTCCATTATATAAAGATTAGAATAGCCCCTTATATCGAATATATCTTTTTAGAATTGTTTCTTTCATTCTCTAAACAGGACAGTCACATTAGGATATATGATGTTGATAACAGATGGAAAGTTCAGAAGGACATTCGTGCCAAAAGCTTGCGTTGGACGATTACTGATACATCTCTTTCTCCTGATCAACGTTTCCTTGTAAGTTTGTGACATTTCATTAAATTGAAAGTTTGTTTTGGGAACAAGAATGTGCTTAGTTTGTCCATTGGAGTGCAATGGACAAACATCTAGCATGGCATCTTGATACTTCCAATTTGACCTTTTCAATTCTCATATCTCGAACAAATTTGTTATATTACTTATTTTCTGACTCATTACCTGCTTCAGTAAATATTCTGTAGTTTGGGACAATGTTTAGTTCAGTTTGCTTTAATAACTTGTCAAAATAAGAAAAGAGAGAATTTGACTTGATGTAGATGTTTATGAAATTCATTAGCAAGCAGTAGCATCAGTGTTTCATACTCAATGTGTATGGTTCATTCATTTAAAGCTTAAATATAATTTACTACCCTAAACTATATGTCATATTCCACTTCGGTGATTCACCTTTTATTTTGTCATTTAGATGATTGAACTATTAATTTTTTCCAATTCCAACAAATTGAGTCTGCCACATCAGAAATTGTTGACGTGGCTATCTGGGTGGGACCATAAGAAGTTGATGTGTGTAAAAAAATAGTTTTTTAATTATAAATTAAACAATTCTAATATAATAGAGGGTAAAATTGTCACAACTCTTACATTTAAAAAATTAAACAAATCAAAATCTTCAAAACAATAACAATCCATCCAGATCTAAAGGAAGCCCCAAAGTCGATCTGAGAATCACAAATTGTCTTTTAGGAGCTTTTGTTCTAGAAGCTCTGTTTTTAAACTAGACTCTCTCGCGCAATTGTTCGACTAGTGGAGGAGCTCCATCACGTTCGGCGAACGAGGTTGCACCTGTGCGGAGACGCGTGGGAAGTATGCGCGAGAACGCGGCTCCTTTTGCTGGACCTTGGCTGAGCTCAGCGAAAGAGATGACTTTGGGGGTAGGTCTGGTTTAGGATTTGCATGTGATTTTTGAAAACCCATTGCATTTTTACCTTTCCGACAACCATTGTTGCCCCTAATCAGATGTCTCTCTATATATCTTCCCCATCTCCTCTCTCTCTCTCTATATATATATAAATATATTTATATGGGCTTACAAAATTTTACTAGCATATCTGGTTTAGATAGATTGGGGGAAAAAGATGAGATAAGTAAAAGGAAAGCTTAGATTTGTGATTCTCAGAATTGGGCTTTTTTTAGATGGCTTTGTTTAGATTGATTGTTATTGTTTTGAAGAATTTGATTTCTTTAATTTGTCTGAATGTAATTTAGCAAAAAAGGAAATTTTTTTGAATGTATGCGCTGTGACCATTTTACCCTCCATTATATCAGAATTGTTTAATCCATAATTAAAAAATTATTTTTTTACACATCAGCTTCCCATGGTCCCACCCAAATAGTCACGTCAGTAATTTCTAACGTGGCAGACTCAATTTATTGGAATTGAAAAAAATTAATAGTTCAATCATCTAATTAACAAAATTGAAAGGTGGATCGCCGAAGTGGAATATGACATATAGTTTAGGATAGTAAATTATATTTAAGCCTTCATTTATTAATTAGTTTTAAAGATGAATTATGAAGAAATGGAAGGAAAACAATCAAACAGCCTCAAGGAGAAGCTCATAATCCTAATACTAATGAGATGAGTGAACTTATATCCATGATTAAACTTGATTTAGACTTTGTCCTTGTCCCCCATCCCCCTTCATCCTTTTCTGGAGGTATATGTCTCTATTCACCCAAGAGACTTCAGATCGCACACACACGTGTCCCTGTGAGATGCATGACTTGTTCTTTTTCCTTTTCTTAAATTCGATAGATATAGCCATGATACATTGTGGAATATTGATGACGTTAATAGATCATTTCCCCCTTTTCACTTTATGCCCGAAAAAAACTATATAATTTGTAATGGTGATTTTTTCCTTTTGTAAATAGTAGATGCTCATGATACCGACTGCTAGATGTTCTTAATCTTACACGTAGGGAAATTCTCTTCATAAGTTGGTCAATCCCTTATCTCACATTTCTCTCTTTTTGTGAATTTGTCTCATGCCTTTAATTTCAAATTGTCATTATTAGTTCTGAACTCTGGTACTGATATAATATGCTTATATGCACATGTTTTTGTGCGCCAACACACACAATCAAACATAAATATGCATGATCTGTGTTCCTTGAACCCCTTATTTATCTTTCTTCTCCTTCATAGTGTCTTTGCAATATCTATCTTTAAATATAATAGTTTGCCTTATGTTCATTGTGGGATCGTTTAGTACTAATGTCTTCTTTCATTCTCATTATATTGTATGTAATGACTGCAGGTTTATGCCAGCATGTCACCTATTGTCCATATTGTTAACATTGTATCTGCCGCAACAGAGTCTGTTGCAAATATTACTGTATGTATTCGAGGTGTTTGTGTTATTATATTTAGAAAGAAAAAACAGATTTACTATATATCTCTCTTTTAAGGTCTATTGGTTCACTTAAAAGGATTTGTTTCTCATGGAAGCTCCTAAATACAGGAAATCCATGAGGGCTTGGATTTTTCGGTTGGTCATGCTTTTGGGATCTTCTCCATAAAATTCTCAACTGATGGGCGAGAGCTTGTAGCAGCAAGTAGTGATGAATCAATATATGTCTATGATCTTGGAACAAATCAGCTTTCCCTTCGTATTCCAGCTCACTCGGTATTATGTTTCACTTCGCTAGTAGGACAGAGCTAACCTTAATTGTCTGGTGTTGTCAAAATGAACTATGTATTTAGAAAATCATACACATGAAAGCTTCTCTTTCTTTTCTTCTAGAATAGTGATTCTACAAGCTTGTACCCAGAAACAAGCTGTTCAAGGCAATGCTGAGTTGACCTCTTTCTTATAAATGCATGCTTCTTGCTAGAGTTCATGCACCAATACAATTTCTCTATTATTAGACTAACCTAGGCTTGTTTTTAAGAATATGCGAGGGTTGCATTTGCAGGTGAATTGATTTCGTTCATACAGGAGTTGGTATTATTCATTCTTAAGTCGAAACAAACTATCTAGCTGACTTATTCTTTATTAAGAAGAAGGAGAAGCATATTTGAATAATATCCTGACTAGACCTGACAATATAGTTAGTTAACTGTTGGGTCAAACCATATTAACTGGAACCAAATGGGTTGGTTAACCATTTTTATTTATTCAGGTTGGTTAAAGTTTGGACCCATATTTTTTAAAACAAATATTGTTAGTTAACCGGTTAACCATTTTTCAACCCATATTACATACCATACCATTTTTATATTCACACCATGTCTTGTTTTTCTCTCTAATAAAATGTCATGTCTTGTTTTTCTCTTTCTACAAGTGCGAAAAAGTGATGCTCAATTTGACTTTTTTGGGAGAGAGAAGGTTTATTTTATTTGGTCATCAAAGCTTGTAGTAATTAAAAGGAAAATGATATACGAATCTCACATGAAATGAGAAAAATTTTGTGAAAATATTAATTTTTTATCTCTAATTAATATTGGTTTTATGAACATTTGTAATTGGATATTGGATGCTTGCGTTTTGGTGTATAACTCTGAATATTTAATCATGTTTTAGAGCTTATTGTCAAGATTACTGCTATTTAAGTGCAGGATAGTTAATTATTGTTTATTTCCTCCATATGCAAAATATATTTTCTACTAAATTTAAAAGTATAGCTGAAAAAGATAAACAATTTCTACGTACTAATTTATAAGTCTAGTCGAACAATAATACACTATAACAAAAATTCAAAGATTATGATAAAATTTAGTGAGACAGTTTTAAAAAAAAAATAGGGTGACAAAGTAAAGTGTTTTAGAGATATTAAGTGAATTTTTTTCATAACTTAATATCATTTCATAAATAATCATATTTAATAAATTAATATAATTGCACAAATAATTTATTTTAAGTAGAATTAATAATTTCAATTTAAAATTTTATTAGTATAGTTTTTTAGCATTTTATTATTTATATTAATAATTTTTATATCATATTATTACTTAATTAATTTATTTGTGACGGTCACAATTTTATTTTTCAAAAGTTCTGTTTAAAAGTCAAAACATCTTAAAATGGTTAATATGGTTTTGAACCATAATCATATAGTTCCAACCCAACCCATATTAAAAATGGTTAATATGGTTTTAGTTCTTAAATGGAACCATAACCATATTTTGAAAATCAAAACCAACCCATAACCATATTTTGCCAGGCCCTGACTCTGTAGATTCATACTATCTGTCCGACTTATGAAGAGGGGATTTGATTGATTGAAAGAATGCCTTCTTAGATTATTTTCCTTGACAAGAACTTGCTCGGTTGCTCTAACTCTGTTATTTATATTTCATATTCTTAATCTAATCTCATTTTTTTCAAAATCTCTTCAATTTTCACATTTTACTGTCTTGTTATGTGTGTTTTCCAACAGGCATCAGGCTAGTATTCCTCTAATGGAAATATAATAAGAACTACCGGCACCGTGTGTGATTATATACTCAGATTTTCCTACACTGGTTACTTTTTATCTGGTAGGTATGTAGATGTTAAAATTATTGAGATCTGATTTGCATTTTCTATTGCAGTCTGATGTGAACACTGTATGCTTTGCTGATGAAACTGGTCATATCATTTATTCTGGGAGTGATGATGGGCTCTGTAAGGTAAACATTATGTTTGCTTTTCCTGGGAATTTAGGTAATGTCATTGAAGTTTCTGCAACTTGTTTCCTGCCTATCTGTTTTCTTGGAGGATTTCTGTTTTAAATCAGCGAATCTGTAAAGTTACTGAAACACAATGTTCTTGGTGCTAGTCCATCTCAATTTTCCAGCACCCCCAGGTTTTGGGGCAACTTATTTCATTATACTGGAAGTGCTCGGTAGGTATGCAGGAGATTCGTAATCTTCCTTGAGGGTTGCAATTCTAAGTCATTAGCTTCTACAGGTGTGGGACAGGCGTTGTCTTGTTACAACAGGACAAGCATCTGGAGTCTTGGTGGGCCATCTAGAAGGCGTTACATTCATTGACAGTCGAGGGGATGGCCGTTATCTTATCTCAAATGGAAAAGATCAGGCTATCAAACTTTGGGATATTCGGAAAATGGCCTCTAATCTCTCTCAGTATGTCAACTTTCACTATTTTGTTTTGCCTTCATTGGTATATGTTCTTTTTATAATTGATTGATAAGCTCATTGCTTGAACTCGAATCCTTCTCGGTAGTTCCATCGTAACAAAATGGAGATGTGGGCATAACTGGTTGTGCTGTCAGCTTCAGTACAGTGAAAACTAGGTTGCCTATGAAGCTTCATTGGATTGGACGACTGTTTTTCATTAGATTTGGATTTGAATCTGGTAGATTAATGTGTTATGGGTCATTATATTGTCTAATGTCTGTGCTTAACCCCAAAAATTCTGCATGGTAAAATGTCAATCTCACTGGAGCTTCTACGTTGCAGCAATTCAATTAATAGTAGTTCCCCGTGGGACTACAGATGGATGGAGTACCCAGATCATCTGAGAAACTTGAGTCATCCATGTGATACATCGTTGGCAACATATAAAGGTCATTCAGTATTGCGAACCCTCATACGGTGTTACTTCTCCCCATCATACAGGTATTAATGTGATTTTGTAAAATAGTGAAGAAATACTTTCGATTGTTAGCAAGTACAGTCAGAAAGTGATAACCTCTGATTGTTGTAAATCTTCATCTGAAGTTTGTAGTTCTCACCAGTACCACAATAAATAAATCCAAAGGCCTGGATGACCTGAAATAATTTTGGTCACTGAGGGATGCTAAAACTGATTAGCCTAATATTCAATAGTTGGTGTAATATTTCCAATGTATATCTTCATGGATTCTTCTTTTATTCAATTTTCTCATTGGCCTGTTTATTGGATAAATTAGTTCAACACACATTATCTGATTGCTTTGCCAGTATTTTAGAGAATTGATTTTAAATCATTATATTGTTATTCTATTGACGGAGCTGCCTATTTTTATTTTTTTTTAACTTTCTGCAGCACTGGCCAAAAATACATCTACACTGGATCTGCTGACAATTCTGTTTATATTTATGATCTGGTAAGCATTCAAATTGTTTTAAGCTCTCCATCTTGTATTGAAGTTGACATAGTTACTTTTGTCTAACTGACATCAGGTTGCTAGTCAACAACTCAATACCAGATGAACATGTTTTATTTTCTACCTTACCGATGTTTTAAAAAATGGGTTTTTTTTAATGTTCTGCTGCAGCTGAGTGGAGTTCAGGTTGCCAAACTCGATTTTCACGAAGGCCCAATAAGAGATTGTAGCTGGCACCCTTTATACCCTAGTCTAGTCAGTTCTTCATGGGATGGTGTCATCGTGAATTGGGAATTCCCAGGTGGTACTGTAAAACCAGTTTCTGTGAGGCGTAGTGGTAGAAGAAGACGGAGGATATCCATCTTTTGAACTGCTACCTAGTTGATATGTAATGAATGGTATTTTGACTGTTACATATTGGCTAGGTATTATGTTTACATAATTGTATCTTGGAAACGGGGGTGATTGTCTTTTGGTAAATTATACTAGTTTTGTAGATTGCTTCCCGTATACTAGACATATAAATTTCCAAATTACATTGAAATTCAATCTGTGTAGGGTAAAATTTTCAATAATGGGTGTTCAAAGGCGCGCCTTGGAGTTTATTTCCTTGGTGTTGATATCATTTACTGCATTGTCTGCCTTGTCCAATGTCATATGCAACCCTCATCTGTTGGTTACCACTGTCGATTCGTTCTTCGTTCAAGCAGTAGGAAATGATATTTTGGCACTTCACTTTCTATTTTTGTCACTATATTACTCCCTTTTAGATTGTCGTGGTTTATAACCTTTTAAGAGAATAAATTATTTATTTTTTTATATCACTCTTATTTTTTCTTGTTGTCTGCCCTTCTTTGTATTAATAGTTTTTAACTTTTCATAAAGGTAGTTATGAAATTTTAAATAAATTTTAATTGTTAAATGATAGTATTAAATGACTTTTTTAATTCATGTGCAAAAATTTTAAACGATAATTTTTTAGATACGGAGATAGTATTATTTTAAGTTTAGTATTTACGATAAATTTACGTGAAATTATAATTGATATATAAGATTGATATGAATTATATATTTTACCAAAAAGATTACTAAGTGACAATCAAGAAGTCTTTTAAAAAAAAATATAAGTTTGATACTTTCCTTTTTTATCGTCTACGTATATAAAATATTTTAAGAAATAACATCAAATATATGTAGCGACATTATATCTTTTAAGTTTGTTATCACAATATTAAAAGGATTAAATCAAGTACTCATTTTTAAGGAATAAACACAAAATAAAAGTATATTTTTGTTAATATGTAAATGGAACTAGGGAGTGTTAGGGGTTGTTTGTTTAGAATTGAATACAATCGGTTAGTCACGAATGGCTGAGACGATCAGATGATTGAGTTGAATGGTTAAGTCAGATTTTTTTGCCTGAATGAGCAGCTAAATAAAGTAAAAAAATTAAAAAAAATATTAACTATTATATTAAGTAATATTAAATAAATTTATAACAACTTTGAATTTTTTTAGAGAGATAAAATAATAAAATTCTGTCATTCAAATGTTTTAGATATGTCAATTATCAAACAACTTTTTTTATTCAAATTCAAATAATTCAGTTTTTATCAAACACTCCTTGGTTTAAGGCCCATTGTCAAAATAATTTGATAAAGTGCTAATTCAGCCAATCAATTTTATCAGCTAATTTTTATCTTTTCTCATAATTGAAAGCCAAAATTAAAGTTTATTATAATTTATAAATCAAAATTTTACTTTTACGTGAAAATCAAAAATATATAGAAGTAAGGACTAAGAATAATATCATATGACGCCGTAGTGTAGCTTCCAATTCTTACTGAAAAGTGAAAACAAACACTACTATATACATACATAACATATATACATACATACAGCGAATAGGGATACAGTAAGCAGAGCATACGCACAACAATGGCGTCACCAACAGCAAGAATAACGTTCCGCATAGTATTTGCACTTCTGGTAATCTTCTTTCTATTTTATATCGGTCGTCCTCTCTACTGGAAAATCTCCGCCACTATCCATGAGATCCGTCACAACAAACAAACCGTCTCTGGAGGTATTTCTCACTCTAATTGTATATAATTTTGCGTTTCGATTCTGATTCTCAGTGACAATTGTGTTTTTTTGATTCATTTGCAGGAATTTCTAAGATTGTTTCCGAAGCTCAGAAATTAGGCGGTGGATGGTTCCACGACGAGTCCGATTCCGGAATTCACGACATTTCAAAGTCTACCAGGAGAATTCTTCGTCAGGTTTTGTGAATAAAGTATTGGTACGATCCTCAATTGCTACCGCATTGTTGATCATACGGTGTTTAGGTTACAGACTATGTTGATCCAGCTGCTGTTGTAGTTGCAATAATGACAAACTTTTTGTTGTGTTTAGTACTTTTTAAAGATCAAATAATATTATTAGTTTGATATATGTGAGCTTAAGGTTTCATTGGGCTTTTCGAGTTTTAGTATAGAGAGAGAAGGAAAAAAAAACTTTTTCTCACTGAGAAGAGTGCTTTTATAGTAGTTTCCTGCGAATTGATGCCTTCAGTTGATGCCTTTGTGCGGTGAATGCTTTTAAGTGTAAACTATGGTGTATGTAATGAAGATTATAGAATGATAATTGCTGAAATAATGCTTCGGGATGAGGGATGTATATGCGATTGATAACTCATTTTATTTTGGTAACTGGTTGGAATTTTAGTTTTTTACAGTCTTGTTAAAATAATTTAGGGAGATGAAGTCAGATAATAAGTAGTTTGGAAGTGCTTCCTCTGCTATTGAAATCAATAGTTGGAATGATTTTTGCTTTCAAAAGGAAAGGTTCTTTCAATTTTACATTCAAATGTATAATTGATAAGTGTGGTGAGGTATATTTCTGTCATAACTCAAATCCTAGACCAGAATTTGCTCCAGCAGTCAAACTAAATATAGTCTAGGAGACTATATCTAGGAACTTGGTTTGGTGGACTATAAATTTTTAATATATTTAAATGGGATTGTGGAAGAATGATTGGTGGACAATAATTCATTAAATATAATACAATCTTTTAATATTATAGTCCATGAGATAGTCCATCTACTGGAAGGATTGAAAAACTATCTCATGGATTGATGTCATATGGACTAATTATAGTCCATGATATAGTCCACCTTGGTAGAGATGCTCAACATAAAACTTCAGAGTACGTAGACGGTAATACGAGGTGGTCTTAGTAGAAAAAAGGTCACTGTCTGTGTGAGTTGCATAGGTCCAGTGCAAATAGTAGTGGCAATGACCTTTCTAAATTTGAGGGTCATTTGGTTAAATGAAGCTTTTTAAGCCTGCCAGTTTTACATATAAATTGAACTTGCAAATCTGTTTATAGTTCTAAATTTTAAACTTTAGTATATTAGTGTTGGGAAGGAAATATTGATCTAGTAGACTTGGCAATTTCCCTGCTTATCCAAACTAGAAGTAGAATGGATGTCCTGGAGATCATAACAGCTAACAAGTAATCAAGCTATTGCAGTTTCTCCATGTTAAGTTCGGTAGTTTGGGACTGAGCCTAACTTACAAAAGTGAAACAAAATTGTACTAGTCTGAAGACCTTCATTTTTTGGGTAAAACCATTCATTGTGCCCATTTTTATTAAATAGCTTCTGCAAATCCTAAATTCCTGAAAGTTTAGTTAATTAACAGAATCAAGACACATACCGTAGGAAAGATAAAAAGAACGCTACTTTGCTTCAAAAATGGGAGCGCTTAAGAATGTCAGTTTTTGGTGATAATTGAAGGAGGTAGATTATGATAAATTTCTTACCTAAGGAAAGCAGTTTAATTTTGTTTGCAATGTGTAGGTGAACAAGCTCGATGCGCATCTATTCTTGAAATGCATTTCAAGGATTAGATATTTCTCACTATAATCAACACTTGCAATAAGCCTTCTGCTTCGTTCCACTTGGTGGTTTGTCGTTACAAATTCTTTTGTGATTCTAGTGAAGTTGAAAAGAATGAATTCTTAGTGCATCTCTGTGCCTTTGGCTGTGTATGTGTTCGTGTGCCTGTATGTAGGGGTGGGCAAAATTTTCAGTTTTTTTATCAAACCGAATCGGTTAGTTCAGGACAAATGGAAATCGGTCCGGGTTGGGTACACGGAATCGGTATATACCGGATTTTCGGTATGAGAAGGGGTATATACCGAACCGAGCCAATTGCACCAGTTAAATTAATATTATTTCAATTTTATTCACTTTACATCCTCGAACCTTTCTCACTTTCTATTCATCTCAGACCATCCTCTCCTCTCGCCGGTCACTCCTCTTCTTCTTCCGATTGCTTTCTCTTCTTGCCCCTCTTCCCCTCTTTCCCTTACTATCGTGATTGGAAGTTCAATTTTGAGTCCGATCTCAAACCCAAGGTTTGGATTTTATTTTTTTAGTGAATAAATATTAATTTTTATGTTGATCAGCTTTTGAGTTTTGTTTCTCTCTGATTTTAAGATTTTGGGTATTGTTTGTTTTGATGATTTGAGGTGTTTTAGAGGTTTGAGTGTACTTTAGGGCCATGTTTGGTTGATTAGAAAATGATGTCGAAAAATTGAGATGAAATTAAATTTAGTTCTTTTGTTTTTTAATTGACTGTTTATGGTATTGGCGTATTGCTTAATTGACATGCTTCTAGACTTTCTTTCTTTTTGAATTTTATTTTCTGGAAATTGCTTGATTTGGTGACCAAGTGCTTCAAATTGGTTTATTGAAAGTTATAGCCTTCTAGTTGACAAAATTAATATGATGTTTAAGAAAATGGGCACGAATCTGACTTTAATGTGCTGAGTTGTTTCCTTAGAAGCTTACTATGTGAAATGGAGGGATAATCGATTTGATATATCGGTTCAGGTATTGGTACTTAGTTTTGAGTGTATTCGGTAACCGATGCGATATAAATCCGATATAATTATTGTTTTTTCCTAATACTAACTAAAAGCACACTTGCCAAAATTAGTAAAAATGTAAAAAAAACAAGGATATCTGACTCAAAAACAAGGCTCTCTTCTCTTCTCTTCTTCATCAGTGTTATCAGTTTGACGCGTACACCCGAGGAAAGAGCTAGGGAAGTGAGCAAATCTTTAGTTCTTCACTGTAGTTTTAATTTCTTTTGATTGCTCAAGTCAGGTTTCCCACATTTTTATCCTGAACCCAGTTTCAGCTCATTTATGTCCACTAATGAAACTTCAAGCCCGCCCGCCGTCATTACTCATTCTCAATAACTTTTTACAGCAACCATCACCAAATAGAGACCTTAGAGCTCCAATGCAATCTGATTTTGTTGAATTAGATCATATAGTGACATGGCAGAGACGAATTCTTCATCATCAGAGCGTTTAAAAGCCGGTCTTTTCTGGAACTTTTTTGCGCTCCCCAAGATTCCTTCATCGCCTTTCAGGAACCGAACCACCTGCATCACATGAAAGAATGTTTGTCATATGTATAGCCCATTACAATCTTCAGCTGACCTACCATCATTCCTAGTTCAAATTTGCTTTGTAATTCTGCTGAGCTAGCGTCATTCCTACTTAAACTTTGCTTTATAATTCTGACCAACTAAAAGAGGGCCTTTGACTACTACGGACAATGTGAATCATCCTAATTGAGAACTCAAAACAATGGAGCTTCATCCTTTGACAACTAAGGATGTGCAGTTTTGAGAAATAACTGTCTCAAAATGTGGATTATAATGTTAAATTATGAATCTTTTTTTTCGTGCAACATTAAATTAGGTTTAACAGACTGGTAAGGAAGAAGGACAATGAACAATAAGGAACTGTTTTCTCAAAAAATAGTTGCCATCTTAATTTCGTAAGTAAACTTTAGATCCCTTCCTCTCATACTTGTCAAGAATCACAAATAGGTTAAAGTCAACAAAAATTTAAGTTTAACTTCTATTGGCATCTCTCAAATCAATAACATACCTGGCTCATATCAGGCCTTTCGGTTGAAGACTCATTGATGCACATAGAAACAATTGAGACCACGTTACTCATCTGCTCTGCATCATAGGCACCGGCAAGCGATGGATCAACAAGCTCTTCGATATTTTTCTTAGTTATCAAAGGTTTAGCCTGCAAGAAATTAATCAAAAGGTTTTCTAAATGACTGGCAAATATTCAACTTCAGAAGATCCTTTTATTATCTTTGTTTGGGAAATAATTCATTAGTAGCATAATCAAATGGGGACTGATAGAAGCTACCATACCCACATCACAAGACTTTTCTGTGACTTATCCAACGCTGGGCGTCCAGTTATCAGCTCCAATACAAGTACCCCATAAGCATAGACATCAGTTTTTTCATCTACTAGCCCATGCAGAAAAAATTCAGGTGGAAGATAGCTGGCATAAAAAAACTAAGATGAAGAGAGAAACGAAAAATGGAAGTAATTATTAAACTCTCAGACATCAGGAAAGAAAAAATTATGTGTATACGAACCCAAATGTCCCTTCAAATTGTGATACAGTGAGGTGCGACCATTGATCTGGGAGCCACTTTGCGAGCCCAAAGTCAGAGATCTACATTGAACTAAAAGTTAGGGATGAAATCCAATAACTTCAAGAAAAATATAGTTAAAAAATGATTAATGTCTTTAAAATGGGTATGTTACAGAATAGATCAGACTTGTTACTAGCTTCGTTGTAGCAATAATATTTACCAATTGCAAGAGCTTCAATAACTTCTGTTCTCATAAAACATGAATGACTCATTTTCTAACTCCTAAAACTTATGTTTGCATCACAAAACTACCCAACAAACAGTAAGATATTTTAGAAAACTGATGCTCAATAACCATTTTCTGATCAGTAACTTGAGGAACATACTTCAAAAATACATTATGGAAACCACAATCAGATGGTGTTTTCATCTGAAAATCGTACTTAAATTTGAAGGTTACCTGAGGCTCAAAATCTTCTGTGAGCAAAATGTTAGCAGCCTTTATGTCTCTATGGATAATTCTCCGCTGACATCCCTCATGAAGATATGAAAGGCCTGACGCAGTGCCTAAAGCAATGTTATATCTAACGCCCCATTTTAATTTTTGCTTCTCACCTGAATTAAGACAAAGGAACAAGCACTTAATTTTGATGGTGGAAATTTAAAAGAGACTTGATTCGAAAAATCAGATTAAAGAACAGACCAGTAAGCAGTGAGGCTAAGCTCCCGTGGGGAGATAAAGGAAGAACAAGGTGCATCCCTCCCTCAACTCCATAGCCAGAAACATTAGCAATATTAGGATGGTTGACATGGACTAAAATTCCAAGCTCAGATAAAAAATCTGATGTCATCTCTTCTGGTGTCCCCCTGATCAGCCTTTTAATTGCTACAAGTTTCCCATCTTCCAAAACCCCTTTGTAAACTTCAGAATAACCTCCCTCACCGATCAAATTTTCTTCATAGATACCAGAAAACGATGAAAGTGTTAGCTAATAGTAGGACATAATAATATTTGTTCTTATAAGAACTTTCACCAAGTAGACTACTTAACATCTAAATGATTACAACAAACAGTTGTAAATAAGTCATGAGCGCCCAGAACTTGAGAAAATAAGAGTTGATGTTTTAAAGAAGAGACTGACCACGACTAAAGTTGTCAGTAGCATTTTGGAGATCAGAGAATGAAAAATTCAGCCAGGAAGACTCGAAGCAATAGAATTCAGCATCAAGATTGGAAGGCAGTCCTGGCATGCTCTTTGTCAACTGGCTGCTTTTTTTCTTGGAGAGTTTCTTGATGGAAGGAATGTAAACCCATTGCCGGTTTTAGTTTACGGAAGAACCCACGCCACTGGGAATCATGTTTTGGATTTAGTTCACAAAAATCAGCGGCGTCCCCAAGTGACTCTCTTGGCGTGCAACCTTCTATTTTCTCCTCCTCCACCTCTAGACCCAAGTCTATAAAGGTAAAAAACCAAAATTAATTTATATTATGGAATGGAATGACATAATTCTTCATTTAATGACAGAGAAAAGAACAAAAAAAAAGGAGAAGAAAAAGAAACAGAGAAACTGAAAATCTACTAAAAATTTATTGAAGAGCTGGGAAACAAAACATAATTTTCAGTGAAAGGTAGAGATTTTACCTTGAGCAGAAACAGAGATTGATGGAACAGAAAACAAGATTTTGTTTCCGACCACAAAAACTTTGTCTTCTGCAATTCCTTCGGCCATATTGATGGAACGTACTATCACTGCCAAAATATAGTGGAGTTATGTCAAACATAAAATGATGCTTGAATATTTAAAACTATCAATTTATAATTAACTCATTATAAAAGAACCAACAGGTAGATTTGGAAATATGGAAAGTAGGAGCCATATAACCTATCAAATATGGTTAAATCCACAGTAATCTAAGATCGTTTGTTTGCAAGAATTATAATTCCGGGATTATAATTATAACTATAATTTAAATACTATTAAATTATTTTATAATCTCAAGAGTAATAGTCTTAAGTCTAAATTTAAAAATAAACAAGACAATCGAGATTAATAGTTATATCCCAACTATAATAGGGACAGAAATCATTGCAGCAAATACAATAAATTTATCATTCACATATATGCATTATGGATAGGAACATTGTATATTATGATCAGAATACTTGAATTAATGCAATGCGGTATATAAAGTAAACACACAAATGCAGCCAAACCCAGAAGCTGAATTGACAATACTATGCTATTCCCACGAGCACAAACATGATTATGAGAAATAAAGAAATTGCATTTTTGCATGTAGATAGAATACACAAAGAAAAACCCAGCTGAAATTCATACGTAACGAGATGAAATTGAAGGTTTTGGGCCAAAATTTTCCCTTAGGGTAGCCGAACCAGAAACAGGAACTACAATCCTCAGGGCGACGGCGACAATTTGGGATGGGCGTGAAAACGCGAGGGATGAATGATTGTGAGAGAGAGGAGAGAGAGAGTTGTGAAGAGAGGTTGGAATGATTTCCGTGTTCATTCCGTATCAGGTTTTTTTGTTGACAAGCGAGCGCCCGTGTTTAAATGCCCAAAAACCGCCTATTTTTATATCCGAGTCATCGACAGGAATTTATACATGCATCTCCAAATGTAATTAATTCTTAACAACTACTCCCCCCTTCCTTTTCAAAATTAAAAATGTATTTGTAAAATGATAATTTTTATTTAAATATAACTTTAGTATTAATTAAAAGTTCAGTTACAATAGTTTAATATTAAAAATAATAATAAAAAATAATGACAAAATATATCTAATTTTATAACGGAGTAAAAATAAAAATATACCTACCTTTAAAAGTCAGATCTGAGGGAGCCTTGGTTAATTGACTGAGAATGGTGGGTCTGATGGTAGAGTCAGCACAACCACTAGTCAGGGGGAAGTATGGCAGATATATGAGTTGAACAGGATTTGACAAGTGTCTCTGCAGATGTGATCACAAAAACAATAAGTCTATTATCAAATATATAATAATATAGTTGATAGGCCATACCAATATACATATAAGTGTATAAAAATTGTATATGATAATAGACTTTTTTTCTCACGAGCATGCTTTGGAAGCTTCTATTTCAAAGGCAAACAGATCTTCTCCAAGCTCAGGACCCTTCAACAAGCCATATCCATTGGAAGTTTACCTTTTGATCCGCCACCATTTGGGTATATTAATTCATATATTCCCTTAAATATTCATTTCTCACACATCAAATTGTTACATCTCTACTCTAATTAGTCAGGGGCGCATTGGTGTGTGGTCAATTGACTCCCACTGATTTATATATATATATAATTTTTTAAATTTTTTGTGAGTGAAATTTAATAATTTGATCTCACTAAAAAAAATTTCCAACCTTAGCCACTGTAATTAATAAAAATTGTATTTTTAAATTAATCCATTATATTTAATTATTTAGATTGTATTAAACTTTTGTTGTGCTACACCGCCCATGTTTTAATATTGGGTGAACTAAGGTTGATACTAGCATGTAATGTAGCAACAATCTTTTTCTTCTCTGTAATTATTTGGAATTATTTGGAGTGCGACCATGTTTATTGTCTCCACTAATAACCTTGGTATGGCTGAAAATTGGCTCAGATTTGGCTTGAAATAATACATATTGACACTATAATCATAATTAAACTCAGACTTCAAAGCGTATTTCACACTATCAATGAGAGTACAAGTCTTCCAGCAAGAAATAATCAAAACCCCACAACAATAAAGAGAGAGTACAAAACACACTCCCTTCCGAAATTTAATTTTGATACATTTTTTTTAAAAAAAAATAATTAATTTTTCAACTTATTTTTAATATTTGCTAAAACTATAGTAAGTGGTTTATTCTTACATAGAATATGAGTACCGAAATGTTAAGAGTAACATGTGTTACTTTATTATCAAAAAATAGAAATAAATTTTAAGGAATTAGGGGGGGGGGGGGGATGGGGGAGTATTTATCTAATTTTTTGAATTAGAAAGAGTAAAATTTAGTGTGGGGGTAAAATACAGGGAGTTATTATTTCAACAAAATTTTACATATAATTTTGTTTTATATATTGCGAAAGCTTTTCGCTGAATTATAATTATAACACAAGTTATAATTATATATTGAGAATTATAGCACATCAAATTGCCATTATTTTTCATGTATTTTTTGATACAAATGTAGTGAGTAGCTCAACAGAATAGTTGCAACATTGGAAGTGTAACGTGATTTACAGTTAAAACTACAAAAGAATATTTGTGACATGAAAGAAGTGGTGATAAAGCTTGGGTACATTTCAAGCTTTCCGAGTAATTAACCCCTCGAACACAGCATAGAGGTCGTTGTTATCTGGGCCAAAAATCTCATCTGCCTTCCTTAATGTTTCCTAGAATTTTCCGCATCAATATAGGTATGAGAATTACCACCATGGAATAACAAAGAAAGAGATGGGATGAGATGAAGTCAAATACCTCTCTCGTTTGCTTGTGGGAATTTAGATCCTTGACATTTGCTAAAAATGCACCAAACTGCTCATAAGACAATCGGCTCCTGATGTAGGAAACAATTAATGGATCAGATGAGCAAATGTTTGACTTGATGAGCCTATGTATAAGCCTAGCAAGAATGGAGCAATCTCATGAATTAGGGAGAAAACAAAAGTGAACTAAGCTACTGTTGGATAACGCATTGAGCTGCTGGTGTAGCCTAGTTGGTGGCAAGCCCCTCGGCCATGCTCTTGAGCATGATTCGAGTCACACTAGCTGCAAATTGCAGTAGCAACCTGGGGCCCCTTCCCTTAGGCTAGAGTAGATAGAGACAGTCAGACAGAGTAACCGGGTTTCTCTAGTCCACCAAAAGAAAAAACACATTATCCAGAACTTTAAATAGGTCGCTCTAAAGGAACATATTTGCATGCTGCAGATACTTTATTCATAGAAGTTGGTGTAGACTACCCATTACTCAAGTTATTAATGGACATAATAAATCCAATAATTTTAATGTTAAAGGAAAAGGTCATCCAAATTTGGACATGCGGGATGATTTTCTATTTTGCTGTAACAACTTGCCAGTTCATGATCTCTAGAAGCTACGATTACTGAGAATTTGCCCAACTTTATTTTGTTAGAAATCATCATGTTTTCATGGTGTAGAATATTAAGGCCAAAGTCATGTATAAGGGGCAAAAGTTTCAGAACCGTTGAAAAAAGCATGGATGTGTATTAGTGTAAATGTTGGTAAATGTATTATTGTCCAAGATAAATGGCACCCTGAAGTTTAATTGGACATAATTTAGTACTAATTTTTTGTTTGTAAAATATAAGTCACGTACACAAAATACCAGTGTCAGCTTAACTTTACCTGACTTGGCGAAAGAATTCTTTCCCGTCAACTCGAGCTCGCCCTGAAACAAGCACAAAGAAGCAATAACATATCCTCACATATCACAATAATTAATCCACCCACTCTAAACCCCTTCAACAACAATATCTTTTATGATTTCTGATCAGAATTACAAGGACACTAACAAACTATCAAGTCGTAGAGCATGATACACATTGTTGGGGACATTCTCTTACACTTTAAGCTTTTAGAGCAGTTGGTGTGTTAACATGGTGTCAGAGCTCTGCTTTTGCATGGTCTTGTTCATTTCTTCCCACTTGCATTTTGTTATTGTCAGTGCAACTGAACTCTACTTGATTTTTGCATTTTGATGCAACTTGGTTTATCTCTTCACATGCAAGCGGCTCTAACTGTCCAAAAGCTATTTTCCTTTAGAGGATTTAGAGTCTTAAAAATGTGAACTAAAACTTAATAAATATGACTTCTTAATAAGTTGTGTAAGTTGTGCGTAAAATATCAATTCACTGTAACATACCACATGCAACCAGGAAGATGTTGGAAATAGAGTCTTCCGAGTCAGATATATTAGAGGAGCAACTAACCCTCTGAATGTAAGCAGTGATTAAGATTTGTCTTTATTAACTGCTGACATAAAAATGTATTACAGTTTTGAATGGATACCCCCTTCACCACCAAAGAGAAGCTGTATGGCTCAAATGCAGATTTACAAGATATAAAGCAGCAGGCTTGATCAGACAAATAGTAACTAGAGTGACTTCAAGATTTCTGGAGCACAACTAGTTCTTTTTATAATGATTCTTCACGGAAAATAAATTCAAAAAAAAAAACTCATCAGAACTAACCTGTATCGTAGCCCATTGAATTGTGATGGCTTGATGGCATAGAGGAAAAGGAAGACCTGTCATCAAACATACCCCTTGTTGTTGCAAAAGAGATTGA
This sequence comes from Panax ginseng, assembly GCA_020205605.1. Lineage (NCBI taxonomy): Eukaryota > Viridiplantae > Streptophyta > Magnoliopsida > Apiales > Araliaceae > Panax > Panax ginseng. The sequence continues at coordinate 128,589,293 of CM035135.1, read as the reverse complement.
ATGTCGTCTAGGGGACAGTGGCCTAGATGTCCTCTTTGGAGATGCAGATGATGATAGACTAGGAGGGGAACCAGGAGGAGTAAGCCGAGGTGTGGTATTTTGGGATGCTAACAACAGACCTTGTGATATGCGAGGCCTTGAGGCTGCCATTATATAAAAAATAATAAAGTAAACCATTGTCAGAATTAATGCACTAAAGCACACAATTTTAACTCCTTGACTAAATTTAGTAGATATAGACCCCTCCAATACCAATTGACTGTCCAAGAAGTGAAAGCACTTCTATACAACAATATGAGTGATATAGCATGAAGGAAACAACTGTAAATATGTAGCTCACCATCTGTCTCGTGATCCTCTGCACTTGAATTTTCCACATCAGAGAACTGGCTCTGTATTGAAGAAGCTCTTGAAGGTGGTAATGTAGCAGTATCTTCTGAAATTAATTGTAAAACCTTCAGTGAAAAAACAGTTATGATTAACTTTGAAAGGATTTTTCTTTGAATGTTCTGGAGATCATGTTAAGAATATAGGGTTGAAGACAAACTGAGATGATGTTGATAGGAAAACACAGTTAAAGGAAAAGAAACCAAACAAACTTTGTAGGGTAGATATGAAAATTGAAAACACAAAAAACCTTGATCTTTCTTACTACTAAAAAAAAGGCAGGATTGTCAAAATTTACTAAACTATCACCATGGCAAAGAAGATCCAATAGGTTTCATTTCGGAGGAGTTTATAACCTTATTTAGTTATATGTATCCATTTTGGTATAACACCCCAAAAGTACTGGAGACCCGCCAGGACATCAATTGGAAACTAAAATTAACATGTTCTTCTCTATGCAGTCTCTACAACATTATCAAATAACAAAGTACGGCACCATTGGGGGATAGAGCCAAGATTCTTGAGAAAGGGCCTCAAAATATAATACTTTGAATTTTGCCCCAAATCAATAAAGTACATTTGTATGTATGTAACTGCACTCCGTCTATTTTTATGTAGAAAACTACATTTTAAGTAAATAAATTTTAATTCCCCTAAATCAAGATAAGCGATTTCCCAGCATAAGCTACGGTGTTTCCACCCATGGCACCATGGGATTCCCATAAGATGGCTAATAATACCAGTTAATGAAAATAAACAAGTCATCGACCTCTAGCAAGTGATTGAGAAGATAAACTATCATCGCTTGCTGCATGTCTGGCAGCAACCAGCACTGCTCCTCCCTGCAGCCAAAAAGGAAAATTGATTTAGTTAGCATCTCACTCTCAATGTACATTGATGCCTACAGAGTAACATCTAACCTACAGTTGCCAACATTACTTACATTTTACATTGTTTTTCTTTTAAATTTTGTATTCTCAAAGATATAGAATTAAGATAACTTACAGAATTTCCATCATCATCTTGAAGTGACTTCATGAGGGTCTTTCTGAAGCTTTCCAACTGCATGCATCAAGAGTGCTTTAAGGGTATATGACATTTTATCCTTTGGGAAAACTTTTTTATTGTAAAATTACTAAATTAATATTTAGGGAAGTGATATTTGCACTCCAACTTCTTCTTTTAATGCTATAAAATTACATAAGGTGCCATTGAATGTGAAAGACAGCTATTTGAATCAAAAAAATAAATCCATATACCAATAACCTTGCTTGTTGCTTCTTCTTTGATTAATTAAGCACCAGTATATGACTTTTACTTCCAAGGTAAAATTACCAGAAGTGTTATTATTAGCACAGCTTTTTATTTTTCACCACTTCAGTTGGTACAAACCTACTTGTCCCTATAACATCATGACGTTTTCCAAATGTTTGAATTTATGTTAAATAAAAGCGTTACACATGAAACTAATGTAATCTTTGTCACTGCACTGAGTAAAAAGAAATTTTAAATAACAATTTTTGTTTTGAGTATTTAGTAACATATCCCCTTGGTTCCACAAAAGGGTAATATTTTGACTTCTTTGACAATATATAAAATTTTAAAATTCAAATATTGCTATAAATTAATTTTTTTTCAGTTAATATAATTGATATTATTGTCAACTATGTAAACAACACTAAAAATCATAAACCTGTAGTTTTAAACATTTACGTGAATCACCGTAATTTAAATTTCAGGATTTCATAAACTAACTACAAAAGAGTATTTAGAATTGAGTGATAGTTACATTCTAGTGATGAAGTGCTTTTTGAAAATTATTTGTAAATACTTTTAAATATTCATAAGACAGTATTTTCTCCTATAATCGTGCTAAATGGTAGAAGTGCTCTACGGCCCTGGCAAAATGTCGAATTCCAGTACTGCCATTAACAATTACGAATATTTTCACTGGTTTATATTTTAGCTTAAGAAGTAAAAAAAAATGGTAGAGAGAGAACATGGAGAAGAGATTGATTACCTTGGCAACATCGCGATTGAGCTTCTTAACCTCATTAGACAGCGAAGCGTTCTCCTTCAACAATTTCTCCTGCACGATTCAATTCAAGGTTTATATCATCTTTCATATGAATGTGTATGAACTGAACCGGGTTAGACAGGTGAACCGGACCTTTTCTCGGTCGGCCTGGGAGAGTTTATCGGCGGTGTCGGAGAGAGAAGAATCTAGGGATTCCAGCTGGGCTTGGAGGTCGGCGATGAGAGCGTCCTTCTCGGTGAGCTTGGCGCTGAGAAATGACGCCTCTGATTCGAGGGAGGAGACACGTGTCGAGAGGGCAATGGAGGTGATTTTGCGAGCGACATCCAGCTGTTCGAATGGATCCGACGGCAGTACCTCCAACACCTCCTCCGGAAGATCGAAATTCGGGCTGAACGATTCTTTCGCCAGCATTTTCTTTTCCTTCTTCCTACTGTACTTTTAATTATTAGTTTTTATTTTCACTTAATTTTAGGCAGAAATAGAGTCAGTAGAGTATACAGCCTAGTGGATTGGAAATACCGAAATAATAATTAGATAAGGGGGCGGTGGCCTGCTTCTCTTATTTATGCCCTTTCATTAACATGTGGCTTATATCAAGTTTTGTAGGTTTGGATAGGAAATACGAAATTCATATTTTCTTATTATTTTTTAATATTTTTATATAAAAAATGTTGTTAGAAATATATAACGAAGGTGAAAGTCATCGTTATAAAATTTATACCAACAATTTTTATGTTAAAATATTATTTTTATTATAAATTTATCAATTTCTAAATAAAAAATATTATGTTACCATTTTAGAAAAATAAATTAAAAAGAAAATTAAAATGTATTATAGATGCTCCTTCCATTCCTTTTTAGTATCCTCTTAGGATTAATGAATATAGGTTATAATCTATTAGTTATTAAAATGTGTAAAATATTAATAATATCCTTGCATGTAATATATATATATATATAAAATTGATCAGTCAGGACTTTCGGATGAGAGAAAATCCGGATCCAAATTTTATTTTTATTTTTTGCTTTTTTTTTTAAAACAACTATAAAATTATTAATATTTTATGGGGCTGAAATTTTCCATAATAATGTGTTTTAGAGGCGTGATTTGGATACCTATACCAAAAAATGTATGTATATACTGACAGATCATATATACTGCTTTGTATACGTGATTCAAATCATATCCAAAACATCGTATTATAGTAAAAATTTCAGCCCATAAAATATTAAAAAAATTAGTTGTTTTTAAAATAAAAAAAGAAGTCGATTTTGTTAAAATGCGAGAGTCCGGACTGAATCCGGACTCTCTCTCTCTCTCTATATTTATATATATAAGTACAATTTAATTATAAGAATACATTTATCATAAGGATGTAGTTGGAGATCTTTAGTAAAGTCTATTGAATTTTTACTTATGCGACTCAAATTTGTGAACTTGAATAGTAAAGAAATATGTGTTTTTAGTAGGGTATTATTATGTTTGGTCTTTGCATTTAAAGATAAGATAGGAAAAAATAGATTGGATATTATATTATTGGAATAAAATTAGTTGGAAAAGTAAGAGAAGCAAGTTTATATTTGATAGTTAGAAGTAATAAATAGGGAGTAGGTAGAAAATTCAGCAATTTGGCTATCATCATGCATGGGCATTGTATTAAATTTCTTTTCTTGGGTGTTATTACTGCTTTTTCTCTTCTGCAGCTGCAGCTTAAGCTTAGTGAAATTAAGGAATAAGTCCAAGTTCAGAAATCGAATTTCCAATTGGCTTGGGCTTGGAGGCACCTTGTGGACCTGCCCGCTTAAATTACATTTATATTACTACAACTTTTAAACCAACAGATTATTTTATTTTATTTTTTTAATTTAGTTTTAGTATTAATTAGGAATTTAGTTGTGATGATTTGATATTGAAATGATATTAAAAAATAATAATAACAAATTAAAAATATTATGTTACTTTATAATTTTAAAATAGAAAATGTTTCTCTAATTTCGGAGCGAACTAAAAAGGAAGTGTATTTCTAATTTTGAAACGAATTAAAGTAGTATTATCTAACACGTATTATTAAATAAATATAAAAAAAAAATTATTATTTTCACAAGAAAACAAAATAATATTTTGAAAAGGTCTTACTTACTTACATGAATAATAAGTGAGATTTGTTGAGCATTTAACAAAAAATAAGGTACATTGTCATTGTCCAATAGAGGCATTTGGAACAAAGATTTAGCATCTCTTTTTAACTTTTGGAAACAAGATTTAACTTATTTTAGCACAAAGGCATAAGTTCCATTTTATTTATTTAAAAAAAAAAAAGCAAGCAGCAGTAGGAGTACTTCATATGTAAATTCAGTTGCAAAAGAGGTCCATTTGACTTTACCCACAGTTTTAAAAGCCTTCCGAGATTTGTCCCCCTCTTTATTCTGATTTCTTCTTTTTCTTTTGATAACTAATTGCAAAGAAATCGTTAAATAAAAGTTGATTGTAAATAAATAAATCAATCCTTATATTTATTTATTTAATATATAAAGGGACGTAAGGCTATTCGTTGAATTGAAGAACTCGGTTTTTAATTGAAAATTTTGATGGGTTGATCCTTAATCAATTACGAGTAAACTCAATTGATTTCTCGGTTGACTCTTTCTTCTTTTTTCGTTTCTTTTCTTGATTAAATTCATCTCTTTTTCAATACAACTTCTTCTCTTCTTCAGACCTCAATAATAAATATCAAAGATCTCACTTTAATTTTTTAATTACATATATTTTCACGAGAAGAAAATGGGAGCACCATTTCTATACAAATTATACGGGAGTGATTAGCATGGAGTTAATTTTGATCAATTGACTAATATAATGTCGATATGCAGGTCAAGAGGTGATCTTTTCCTGCATGTCAATACTGTATTTATTAATTGACCAACTTAATATATAGTTAAATTCATAGTAATCAGATACAAATTATACAATGATGCAACTAAGGCAAGGCAAAATTAATCAAACAAGTTATTGCATGGTGGTTCAATTTTAAAGCCCAAGGGCAAAGGATGGAGTAGTTTAAGGCTACAAAAGACAAGTCAACTGGACTTGTACGGCTGTTCCTGGTCACCTTGTTAAAAGTTGTAAACTATGCAAATTATTTATTTTTATATATTTTGTGAAACAAATATTTTTACATGTAAAAATATTAATTTTTTAATATTCTATTTATCTTAAATTATAAAATTATTGTTAATTTTTAAAAATTAATTTGAAATATTTTTAAATTTAAAATTAAACTATTAAAAAAGTGGAGTAATATTTATTATTTAGTAATTTTTAATAAATTATCTCAATTTTAAATTTAAAAATTTAATAATAATCTTATATTTTGAAATGAAATGAGAAACTATGTCGGTCAAAAGAGCAGATCCTCTGTTCTCATTTTTTATGTCTTCTTGTGTCCCCCACTTAAATATTTGACACCTAACCTTAGACCTGGCAAACGGGTCAGGCGAGTGGCGGGTTGGGCCAAAAACGGGCGGGCCAAAAACGCTAAGTTTTTACTGGGTCAAAATTTTGCAGCCCAAAGCCCGGCCTATGGCGGGCGGGGCTAGACTAATTTTGTGTCTATTTTATGCTATTTTTTGGGGTTTGGTACAAACGGACGGGTCAAAAAAGCCCGAATTTTATTGGACTAAAAAATTGCAACCCAAAATCTGGTTCATGACCGGCGGGCCGGCCCGCAGGCTTGGGCCATGTTTGTCAGGTCTATTTAACCTCTTATTTAACACCCATTAATTCTAAAATTAAATAAAAGGTTATGTATTAAAATTTAAGTAAAAAATATAAGGAAGACATGAAAAATAGGGACAGACATTCTGTTATTGTCCATCCCAATTAAAATTAAATACCAGGACCCACAACAATAATTTTTTAAACTAACGTCGTTAGAGATACTCAATTCAACAGCGACCTAAAATGCGAAAAACGACAAGCAAAGAACATTAACACCGTTAAGTAATAAAGAAGCCAGGGCCCCACCCAAGACCAAGACCAAGACCAAGTCAGCCGCTCAAACCAGGCGGCCCCTTCTCTCTATAAAAATAGGATTTCATTTCATTACCGTTTCATTTCCATTTCCATTTCATTTGAATTCTTCACGCGTCTAGCAGAAAGCAAAGGTCGGGGAAAAGCCTTCTTCCTCAACTCTCCTCCTACCCTTCATCTTCTTCTATTTATAATCCCCCATTTTTATAACCAAACACCATTAACAGCTGCAGAGCCGAATAATTACGCTTCTTTCTTTTATTTTTATTTTATTTTATTTTTAGTTTTTGGTTTTGTTTTTTGCCCTTTTTTCTTTTAGGGAAAGGAAAACGAAAAATAAAAAACTTCCTCCTTCCCCAGAAGAGAGGAAGAGGAAACAAACAACTTCAAATCTCTGTAAATATTCCCAGTTTTCTCTTTCCTCTTTCTTCTTCATCCTTCGGTTTTCTCCCCCAGATCTTATTAGTTAAATATATACATGTGTGTGTGTTAATAGGACAAATAGAGAAATGGGAACGGAGGTACTGAGACCACAGGATTGCTTGACCCAACGGATCAGAGTAGCTCCGGTGGTTTTTCATCGTCGGAAAAATTTCTATGGAAACGGAAGCGGGTTACCTAAGATTAACAACACCAACCGGAAGCCGACGGTCCGGTCGGATAGGTTGGAGAGGCCGGAGCAGAGGAGGCGGTCACCGGAGCCGATGATCTGGAAGAGATCGGCGAGCACAGGTGATTTGAGGTACAAGCAGCCTCACAACATCATCAGCACCAGCAGCAGCAATAACAACCTTATGTTGGGGCAAGTGACGATTTTGAGGCGAGGTGAATCGCTGGAGACGAAAATGGAGGCAAACAAGAGTCATAGTGGCGAAGAAACGACGGATTACGGTACCGGAAGGCTGGGTCCGGATCCGAAAATGGTGCCGAAGCAGGTTCGGCTGGGGTTGCCGGATATTTACGCTGGTTCGGCTTTCTCAATGTCTCCGTCGCCGAGAGCTCTTCCTCTACCGTCCTTTTTCAATAAGAAAAAAGGTACAAAGTGTGTTGATGATTCGGCCACCAGAGATTTAAGACGGTTGCTCCGGCTGGATTGAAATCTGAAAAATTTGCAGAAACAATTTGATTACCCCATTTTCAGAAAGCTTTGAAACTTTCCAGGATATTTTTTAACAAAATGGAGAGGATTATTAGATTTGAAAATTGAGACAGATAAGTGATAATTGCAATCATCTATAATTATATTATATGGAATCAAAAATGGGGTTATTAAGAAGTAAATTATGGTTTGGGTGTAATGTAATATAGCTCTGTAAGTAAATAATGGTGAAAGCTTTTCTGCTCTGTTTGTTGTTTGTTGTTTGTTGTTTGTTGATAATGAAGAAGGGGGTTTGTATTTAAAATGTAAGATGAGATTATCATAAGAGGAGTTTTACATTTTAAGGCTAAATATGTTCTGATTTAATTTCTCCTTTAGTCTTTTTATTCTGTAATGTTGTTCTTGATCATCATGTGTTTGTAAGGTTTGGTATCTTGTGTAAAATAGCAGGTAGAAGAACTATTTATTAGCTTAGCTATCTCCCTGTTAATTTAAGTATAAAGAGATCTAGAAATTATGGTTATGTTAATGTAGGAGTGAGCATGGTACTGTTTGAAATTTAAACTGCACACGAAATTGTTTAGATGAGGTTTAAAAAATTTAAAATCGTACATGAAATCATTTGTAATTTATGTGATTTTGGTTTCAAAATTAATTGAAATAATAAACCCGTAAATTAGTTAGCAAAATTATTCACGCAAACGTATTATGTAGTGAACATAATCATGAAACTAATTTAGCAAAATAGATCAAAGTATCAACAATTATATGGTTAATTAATACTACCTCCGTTCTTAAAAGATTGTCGTTTAAGGCTTTGGCACATGGATTAAGAAAGTATCATTTACCAAGTAAAATTTGTTTGAAATTTCATCACTATCCCTTTATAGGAAGTTAAAAACTATTAATACAAGAGAGAAAATTTTTTGGGACAATGAGAGAAGGTAGGGGTAATATAGGAAAATAAATAATTTATTCTCCTTGAAAGTTGTAGACGACAAACATTTTGGAACAAATTTTTTCTTCTAAAACGACAATATTTTAGAAACGGAGGGAGTACTATGTTATCACATTTGATTTAGAAAATATCAAGCCACTCTTGATTTGCAAACACAATTGATACTATTTATTTTTTATTAAACCCTGCAATATGTCTTTTAAAATAAAATGAAGAGAATATTTTATAGTAGAAAAATTATATATACTTGTAGTAAATTTGAGAAAACATGATGATTATTTGGTGCGGCTTTAGTTTTATGCGTGCGATTTTGACTAGTAACCAAATCGAAATCGTAAATTTGATTTTTCAACCCACCTAAAATCGTCACATATATCGAAACCGTTGGTGTAACGACCCCAAAATAGGTCCATTCCATCCGACCCATTCTCGAAATCACAAATACATGTAGTATGTAAAAATAACTACAACTATATTACAACAATTATCGTGCAAAATACAACAACACATATCATGAATTTGGATATAAATATATATCAATCTGTGACTCATGTCCCAACCGCGTGAAAGACCTCATAATGACACCTTACATAAAAGGTATAATAAAAACTGTTTTTTAAATTAGAATCTTTGGGAAGTCTTCATGAAACCTTCGTATACATGGGAGACCATGCTTACAAGTTATGATAGATATCATATACTACCACGTAATTATCCTTGGTCAACCTAATAGACCCCAAAAAAAGAAGATTACTATCATATTCTTCCCAATGGTGAGTTTTTCTCGACATATCATTATCTCTATCGCCTCTAATCGAGAGTTAAATTTCAAATAAACTCCAAGATCATATAGGTAGTGTGACACCCCCAAAATAGGTCTACATCCCCATTCCGAAGTTGTCAATACACCAGATGTAAACAACTACAACTTTATTATTACAATAGTAAAACCTGTGAGTTTAAATACGAGATATTGCCATACAGATAATATCCACATACAAATAAATCCTCATCATAATTATTGATACATTATTTTACAACAATGGTGAGGACTACTAAACAACTCTCCCTAGAACTTTCATTCCATACCCGACTCACTTGCTTATATTCTCGCCTCCGAGAGAAAAAATGGAACAAAAAGGAAAAGGGTGAAATCGACTCAATTTCAAAAATAAAGAATATTATGACTAAGATAATATACAACAAAATTATCGTTAGTCTTCAACAGGAAAAAATATAATAATACAATAGATAACAAGTTTTAAATCAATATTCGCAATGAAATAATAATTCATTGTAAGAGTTAAGTAGAGAATGCAAACTACTATCTTCTATGTATGAATTTTAAAGTTCATCGCCTATTTTTATCCCTCGTAACATCAATCAATATATATCGGGATCAAATATTCATCCTCGCACTATGTGCCAAGGACATTCACTAATTGGTCATGTTCATCTAAACACTGCTCATCTTTGCACTACACGGCCAAAGATATTCATCGAAACCATTCATCTTTGCACTACGGGCCAAAGATATTCATCGAAATCATTCATCTTCGCACCACCGCCAAAGATATTCATCATAAATCATTCATCTTTTGCACCATCTGGCCAAAGATATTCATCATAAATCATTCATCTTGCACTACGCATCAAAGATATTCAATAATATCATCATTTAAGACCGAGGATGATGAAAATATTTTAAAAAAAACGAATCCAAATGAATCAAAATGACAAGGATTAAGGATTAAGGATTCGTACTTTTGTTTTATCCACGCCCAAAAATACCTCAAAAATAATCATAGTGGCGTAAAATTCAAGAATGATCAAAACATGGATACAATCAAAACTAGTATCCACAATAGATATTTTGGACAAAAAGAAGAAATTTCATTTTTAATTGAATAAAGGTCAGATTCGTGAATAAGGTCAGATATCGTGAATAAAGGCCAGATACGTGAATAGTAACTCACACCAAAAGATAGAAATTTCACAAAAAAAACATCTTCACGCTTCGTGAATAAGACTTCGTGAATAAGAACTCGTGAATAGTAACTCATGAATAAGAACTCGTGAATAAGAATCTCAATGAATAAGAACCCGACATGAAAAAGTTCCAAATTTGATAAAAGTTTCAACCAATATTTCAACATAATGATATTCAAGAAATAATATCATTCGAGAAGAAAATAACATCCCTTACCTCGAAAAAGATCAAGATTTAACCGAAATAATGGATATAGACTATATCTTGAACTTTCACCAGATAAGCAATACTCAAAGTATACTCAAAATACTCACAAGAATACGCTTCGATAATATAGAGAGAAAACTTCAGCTTCGTGTGATTTTCAATTCTAACCCAAGACCTATTTATAGAAATCGCTGTAACACCAAAAGTTAGTAAAATTTAATAAAATATTAATATTTATAAAAATATTATACGTATTCTTTGAAATCTGAATCTCAGCAATTCACACATGCCAAGCTTCTAGAAGAAAATAAAAAAACGTTTTTCTAATTTAAAATAATTTAAACTTCCAAAATTAATTATTTTGAGCTTCTAACTTCAATAATTCACAATAAATAGCCCTTTTATCAGAAAATTCGAATCTCATGAGTTTTTATAGGAAATCCAATTTCTACAACTTTGCAGAAGAAAGTTTTTCTAAATTCCCAACAGAAATTGACCGAAATCCATAAACGGGTGATTTAGAAGAGGCTATAATCAAATTTCACCAATAAATGGGATCCACAGACATGTTTAACTTGTTTTAAACATTTATTGCAACAAAAATACTCTTCCTCCTCAGATACTCATATATCCCACATTCGTTGTAAAAATATCACCATTATTATATTATTAAAATATAATAATATATATTTAAATGAATTATTTTATCGAAAAAGATAAAATTTTAATTTTTAACAATTGTCACATTAAAAATTTTCTCCATCTATATCCACATAAAATCAATATTTTCCTCATCATATGAATCAATAATTAATTATTCACAAATAATATTACGTAATCACAATATCGACAACCTGTGCAGCCTCAGAAAGGGGCTTTCCAATAAGAATTTCTCCTTCTTGGCAAGCAATTAGGTGACCAAACCTCTCCTTAGATGTAACTTTCTAGACATTGCCAATAATGTTATCTAATAATATTATTCGGATAATATGAATTATTGTTTCGATAATGAAAAATATCGTGTAATGACAATTATTAAAACAACAAAGAATATAAAATATCAACGCATCAATTATTGAATCAATAAAATAAAACACCGAATAAAGAATTATCGTGTAACCATTATTGAGTAGTGCCTTCTTCACGTAAGAGTCAATAATTGGTGCAATACCGCAGCTACCGCTCAACAACAACGCAGACATTATGTTTTAACCACCGGTATTCCAACAATTGTAAATTCAGAATAACTACGCCTAGATATTTTTAAACAACTTATATTTGTCATTTTCTTCCTCCAATCGCTTTTCGTTATGGGACCCACACATACGGTCGTACTACCGTTGCATTTAATATTCCCCACAAGCATTTTTAATATTCCACGCACCAAACTAATATTCCTTAACAACAATGAATATTTTATAACCACTTGCTTATTTTGAAATATTTGCGATTTTACCCCAGAATTCATCCACATTAATCACATCAACCCTTACTATTTCAAAATAATAATTAGAGGAAATTAAATTTCATTTATTAATTATTTGGGATCTTACAGGTAGTCTTTGGTAGATATACTCAAAGAAGTGGATGAAAGACAACCTCGCCTTTATGATGACACGAGGTTGTATGTCATTAGACATCTTGTATGATAGTGGTAAAACACCCTTCCAAGTTAAATTCACCTCACCTCAACATCTATAGATTCACCGCTCTATTCCTTGTTATTCCCCTCGTCAACCAAATACACTTTTATTACCCGAAAGGAATTGTGAAGCAAAAAGGGTGAGCACAACTAGCTCAAGAAAAAATATCATGACTAAAGATAATTAAATTATCAATAGCCTTCATCAATAATAAATCGTAGATTTGTAACATATGGTAGATAATAAAAAATTCAACCATAGTCATAGTAAAATGAACGAAAGACTCCATTGTAAGAGTCAAATAGACCATAAAGTTTAGTATCTTCTCCATGTTAAAAGTCCACCAACAATATTTTATCCCTATAACATCAATCAACAATTCCTGTCCACAATCACATGTATAACTCATAATCGTAATTGTTGTTCTAAATTCTTTTTCATTCAAGACGAAGATAATTTTTATCACTTGTCTTTACTCGAAACATCAAAGATCATGGTTATACCAAATCACAGCCTCTGCTCATAATCATACTAATAAATTTATCTTCGCACTACGCCAAAGATATTCATCAACATTCATCTTTGCACTATGTGCCAAAGATATTCAACAACAGTCATCTTCAGACTACGCACCCAAAGATATTCATCCATAATTCATTTTTGCACTCACAGCCAAAGATATTCCTCAACAGCTCATATTTGCATTACAAAGCGATATATTAATATCTCAAAGAAATATATAATCATTTCGTAATTTATATAAACAATAATTATAACCATGTTGATCAATTCACCTTTTGCACTTAAGCTAAAGATATTCAATTATAAATTCAATGGTCATATGATCATACCAACCACAATTCAACTTTTTACCATCGCCAAAGAGAACCCTAGTCATGATCATACCAATAATCTACCCATCTTTACACTCCAGTTGAAAGAGAATTTCAACATCGGTTATAAAATGTTATATATGATAATAAAATCAATATAATCAATATATAGTTTTAATCTCCGTAGTAATATTCATAAATCAACTATAATTTGGTTAGAAATTTTTTTTTTTTGTCATGAATAAGAACTCATGAATAAGAATTTCGTGAATAATAACTCATGAATAAGAATCGTGAATAAGATCTCATGATTAGTAAACCCGACTAAAAAGGTAGAAATTCCACAATAAAATTCATACCAATATTTTAAGATAATGATATTGAAAGAATAATATTTTTTTAAGCTTATAAATAATTTATTTTAATTGTTTACACTTTACTAAATAATGCATTTAATCATTCTAAAATGCCAAACTCATAAGATTTCATCACCAATAACCAAAATCCTCATCAAAAATCAGATATACCTCATGTAGGATTCTCAAGCCATAAAATCCTATTTTCTAATTTTCTTACTTCACATAACATATTTAATTCATTTACTCATAACTAGTCCATTTTCATGAAAAATAACAAATCGGGCCCAAAAATATTTCTTTTCCGAATTTAGCGTAATATAGTCCTATATTGAATATATATTTTTCTCTAATTTTAAAAGTCATTTACTATTTTTCACATGGCCAAAACCAATTTAATATTTAAACATTTATCATAAATTGTACTTTTATCCAAAAATTTTAAAATTTACACGATATACTGATATTATATATAGATGTACTCCAAATAAAAATGTCATCAATTTTGGAATTAACCACAAGGAGTTATAAGGGTTTTCTTTTAAAATAGTCTTTCCTCATAAAATTCATAACTCTTAATCTATAAATTCAAAAATCGCCATTTTTGGACACAATCAACAAACTCATCAAATTATCATTTCAAATTTTTTCAGAATTTTTGAATGTTCAAAACAATTTTGAAATAATAACCCTTAAAATCCCTTATTATCCCTTACCTCAAAAGAAAGTTAAAGATTTCGACCGAATAACGTTGAACTAACTTGCACCGTATAGCAATACTCAAAGTATACTCAAAATACTCACAAGAATACGCCGATAATATAGAGAGAGAAAACTTCATTTTCGGTGTGATTTTCAATTATAACCCAAGACCCTATTTATAAGAAATTACTTGTAACACCAAAGTAGTAAAATTTAATAAATTAATATTATTTATACAAATATTATAACGCATCATTTGAAATTTGAATTTCAGCTCTCAACACATTTATATCACATGTTAAATGAGTCCCAACAATGTAAAAAACGTTTTGTAATTAAAATATTTTAAACTTCCAAAATCAATTATTTGAACTTCTAACTTCAATAATTCACAATAAATAGCCCTTTTGTCGTAAAAATTCAATCTCTCGACTAGTTATAGGAATTTCAATTCTCTACAACTTTGCAGAAGAAAGTTTTTCTAAATTCCAAATAAAAATTGATCAAATCCACAAATGGGCGATTTTACGTGCTATAATCAAATTTCAATCAAGAAATGGGGTCCAATTTACACATAAAACATGCTTTAAATATTTTGGTAACAAAATACTCCTCCTCCACATATACTCATATATCCCACATTCATCGTAAAAATATCATCATTAATATATTATTAAAATAATATATTTAATTGAATTATTTTATCGTAAAAAGATAAAATATTAATTTTCAACAATTGTCACATTAAAAATTTTCTCCATCTATATCCTCATAAAATCAATATTTTTCTCATCATATAAATCAATAATTAATTATTCACAAATAATATTACGTAAACACATTATCGACAACGCATAGCTTCCTGAGAAAGCAGGGCTTTCCAATAAGAATTTTTCCTCATCAAGCAAGCAATTAGGTGACCAAACCTCTCCTTAGATGTAACCTTCTAGACATTGCCAATAATGCTATCTAATAATATTATTCAAATAATATAAATTATTGATCCGATAATTAATAAAAAATATTGTGGTAAAGGACAATTATAAAATATCAACGCAAGAATTATTGAATCAAAAATAAAATATTGAATAAAGAATTATCGTAATAATTATTGAGTAGTGCCTTCTTACGTAAGAATCAATAATTGGTGCAATACCGTGTCTCATCGCGGCAACAACGCCAGACATTTTACTTTTAGCCACCGGGTATTCCAACAAGATTGACGATAACAACTACGCCTGTTATTTATAAACAATTTATTCTTGTCGCTTTTCCTCCAATCGCTTCCGTTATGGGGCCCACATAAAAGATCGCTACTGGCCGCATTTAATATTCTCGACAAAGATTTAATATTCCACGCACCAAACGTAATATTCTCCCACAACAATGAATATTTTATAACCATCATGTATTTTTGAAAAAATTTCATATATCTCCCTTAACTTTAACTTTTTATCAATTTAACCATTTACCGAATTGTAATTATAAGAAAAATTGAATATTTTTATTTCATAAAATTCGGGGTCTTACAGTTGGTACGGTTTTTGGTGCAGATTCGATTTCAAATTGGTTACTTGCTCAGCCCTACGTTAATGTACTATATATGGGCCTGTTGACTTATAGCTTAAAATATAAGTTCATTTATAAGTTATGAATTATAAGTAAAAGAGTTAGACAAACAAGTTTGTTCGACTTATAAGTTAAATTAATATAAAGATTGCTAAAAATGACAATAAAAAGAAGGATAAAATAGGCATTATATTTGGTCAAACTAACTTATTTTAAAATAACTTATAAGTCATTTTAAAATAAGTTACGAATACTTACTTATTTTTTTGACTTTAAATTCAACTTATAAATAAAAAATAAGTCATTTCTAACACTCAAATAAAAACATAGGACTTATAAATTGATTTGATTAACTTATAAGTCATTTCAAAACACCTTTATCTTCTTTCCCATTATTTCCTTTACTATGGTTGTGGAAAAAAAGAAAGGAAGAAAATTTAAAAATTATGAGAATAAAGAAACCAGAAGAAAGTAGAGGAATTTTTGTGAGACCCCAGATTTTATGAATAAATATTTTTCTCGAAATATTTTTATATTATGGTGTCAATATGATATAATGTTATAGTTATGGGTAATATTTATAAATTTTGCAAAGTATGCAAGTTGTTATATTATATTCGATTAGTGGGGAATATTCTTTCAGGTTTCGGGAATATTCGTGATTTGACTCAAGACAATCATTGGTGGACCCTTATAACGGAATTATCATTTGATCGAGAAAAACGACAAAAATATTTTTATAAAAATAACGACGGAAGTTTTACCTGCTAATCTTCGTTGAACTACTCGGTAGAGAAAAAGTACAAGAATACGCTATGGATCGCATAAGAATAATACCAGATTAATTATTAATGCTTACGTGAGAAGTCACCGCTTTTGTTCAATTATTGCTATATTAATTGTCAGACAAGATCTCACGTTATTTGACTCAATTATTGTCGATATTTTATATATTATTAAATCAATAATTGAAATGACAGAGTTAGTAATATTATAAATCGCAATATTAACGATGTCAGTAAGTTTTGCCAAGGAGAGGTTCGTCACCTGAATCAGGCGCCAATAAGGAGAAATCCTTATCGAAAGCCCCTTTCGGGAACTACCGTCGATTAATATTGTGAATTATAATAATGATGACAAATATTGTTAAAAATATTGAAAGAATTTTTATGAGGTAGTTGTTGTAAATTTGATGTATTATTTAGACCCTCATTTACCTATTTTTCAACATTATGATAGAAAGTTATTTAAATATAATGGGACCCCGTGATTATGATATGATGGGGGATGGGAACATGGGGCCCACGATTTAAAAATTGAATGGGTAGGAGGTTTTGATTTTGGTTTATATTTGAGGAGTATTATTATCATTATATATATATATTTTATATATATAATATATATAATATATTTTATTTAAAAGATTTTGCTTTAAATATGGATCGTCCGATTAAAAGTAAATCAACTCGACCGTTCATGAATTAGTTATTACGCAGTCCATTCTTCTATAAATAAGCTCATTCCTTCATTATTTTCTTATTTAATTCATCGAACACTGTAGAGAGAAAGTTATAGAGAGAAATGTAAGAAGAAGTCCGCTAACTTTCTTTCCTTTATCCAGCTTTTACTGTAGTGGATATTACTCTTTTTGTATTCAAGAAGAGAACTTCGTTATTCCATTTCTTTATTATTCTGTTGAATAACCTCAGATATTTAATACCCTATACTTGGTGACATTCTTCTATTATTCTCGCCTTTATTATTCCATTGGAACATCTCGCCTCTGGTTTTTACTATGACCGGGTTCCGCCTTTTATTATTCTGTTTTATTATTCTCGCTGAATATCCCGCAGGTTTTACACGAATTGGTTCCTTTTTCCGCGTTTTTTATTCGTTGAATATTATGGTGACGGGTGAATTCATCGGTGATTTTCACCGACCGATTTGTTATTATTGTTTTTGCATGCACGGTTGTGTTCCGTTGAATATCCCCATATTTCATCCAAGATTTTTCACGAAATATTCCATTTGCAACATCAGCATTGATATTGTTCCTGACCATCATTCCATTGAATTTTATATCATTTTGACTCTGCATGCTTACGCATCAGGATTATCTTCCCACGACCGTAATGTTATCAATGATTGGTAAAAGTCCTCATCAGTATTCAGTATCGATGGATTACTTGTCATGATGATCACGACATCGATGAATGAATGATTATAGAATTTGTGGTCGCATCACGAATATCCTCGTCAGAAGGTAAAAGCATGATGTGGATTATTTATTGTTCGAGTCCCAACGATAAAGTAATGAAAACCTTAAAAAACATAAAGATAAGATTTTAAAACTGACTTTTAATGGATCGTTGATTCTCGCAGCTTAACTTGATGTCATTGATTTTATCGTTTTAACATTGTCAAGGCCAATGATATTTATTCAAGCATTATTTAGTCATAATATTTTTCTTCATAAGCTTTTGAAGCTAACCCCTTTTCATCGTTCTCTTCAAAAATGAGAATGTAATGAACTACTGGGACCCGAGTGATGGTCCGAGATGGTATTCAAGTAGTTCCTCACTATTCTATAAAATAAAGGTGATAATAAATGTAATGATCTGAATATTTTTCGAGAGTGATGGATATATTGTCTATAAGACAATATGTAAAAATCACTTGTATTTTGGTGTATATTTGTATTTCACATTGACCTGAGTTTTGTATAAATTAGCGACAATTATTTTTTTACATGTTCCGACAATCAGGAGCGCGCTCGGCCAAATTGGAAAATCGACAATCTCTTGATGGTAATCTCGTTAGATCAAGATGTTCTTGGAGAGCCAAAGTTAGGCGAAACGGATTAAAACAGATCAACAAGATATTTGATGTCTTGGGATGCTCAGGAGCAAAAGGTTCCTTTGTTACCTTTGCAGCAAGAGGCGACATCGTGTTCGAAACGTACCAACTCGCCGCATGAAAGAGGGAGAAAGGCTCAACGACAAGTACTTTCCGAAAGTATTCGCTACACGAAAGACCAGAGTTCATCAAGTCAAAATAATAGTATCGCAAGATGAAGTTGTTTGTTGTTCGATTATGGCCCCATTGGTTGATAAACGGCGAGAGAATGACGCTAATGTTTCTAACATCTTATCTTATCGCCATTCTCTCCTCATTATCAACCAAATGGGACGCAAACCGGACAAATTTCCGGCAAACTTGGCTTCAGCATCGCGACACTGGCCATGTTGTTTTGTTCCAGCTTTAATGAACTCTACCTCTTTCATGTGATTTAATACTTTTGAAAGTACTTGTCGTTGAACCGCTGTTGAACTTCTCCCAAAACATCTTCAATGCGGCAGAAGTCGAGTACGCTTTACGATTCCCACCAAGAATCCCGCCCGCAATACGAAAGTGGCGGCGGAACCTTTACTCCTGAGCAACCCAAGACATCAAATATCTTGTTGATCCGCTTAATCTACGCCGCTTTTTAAGTGGTTTTCGCTCTAAAAACTCCGGTGGTCCCAGCCTCCTCGAATCGCTTCATGGATGGTCCGAGAGTCGCCAAAGGTTTCCACCGCATTTTTGACAGCACCGCCTCACCGATGTCGCATGAATCAGATGAAACCTCAAACATTCCATCGCTCATCATTCGTCAATGTTATTGTTCAGATTAGATCGTCGCCTCGATGCACATTATCCTCGATTATCGATCCGTGGAGACTCAACGGCCTCGTGGCTCCATCGATGTTCTCAACATTCCTTGATGCCATTTTAAATACCGCCACAAAACAAGGGTTAATTAACATATCACATATTATCCATATACTCCGACCGACCAATTAAATATCAAATAAACTTAGTAGGTCATACTAACAAGGAATTCCCTGCCTCCCTCCTAGTTCTTATCTCACATCACGCCCAGGATCATATCCCTAAGCTCGATACTAACCGTGATGCCCCCAAAATAGGTATACATCACCCATCTCGAGTCGCTAAATACATGGTACTAAATTCAAATACAACTTATTTATGCAATAACAGTGTAAAATAGACAAAATACACGCCGTGAGTTTTAATATAAATATTTTCATCTGTATAATATCCACACTCAATTTAGTCCTCATTACATTTATTATCACACTATTTAATGTAATAAATGAGTACTACTAAGACACCATCTCTGACCATCACTGCTCCCCGACTACCCCTGGCTAAGTTCTCATTTCCAAGATACAAAGGAAAGAAAGGGTGAGCTCAACTAGTCCAAAGAAGAAATATTATGACTAAGATAATGCAGAAAAATTATCATTAGTCCTCAACAAAGGTTAAACTAATAAAATACAATGTACATCAAGTTTAATCGCAACTTAACACGCAATCCATTAAAAGAGTCAAGAGAGAATAAAATATACTATCTTTTATGATTTAAAAGGTTTTTCATCACTTTTATCACGAGACTCAAATTTTAATAAATAATCCACATCATCCCCGCACTACGTACCAAGGATATTCATTAGGTCACGACCACAAATTATCCACGCACTACACGCCAAGGATATTTCAGGTATTCATTAATGGTCATGATCATGCCAACAACTATCCATCAAAGCACTTCGGCCAACGAGGACTTTTACCACATCATTTGTAATATTACTACCATGATTATACCGAATAATCCTCGGTCATAATCATACCAAGTCCATCTACGCACTACAAGCCCATAGATGACTTTCAAAAATAATATAAACATAAGGATGATGACAATGATATAAGAATTTAATAAAACAAGTTCAAGAATTAATTTATTCATGAACTAATAACGCCCAAATTGTCAACACGATATACTTTCAGTAAAGTAAAATTCAAGAATTCTCGTAAGAATATTTTCATGAAAAGATACTAGACGAAGACAAATATCAAGAATATTCCACTAATTTCATGGAGTGTAGAAGTCAAAACTTTAACCAACCGAGTATAATAAAGAATGAAATAACAAAAGAAATCACCACGCATGCAGATTGCAGATGTATTAAAAGTTATTCCATCGTAATAATAAATAATCTTAACTCGTGTCAAAGCGTAATACTTACCAACGTGATGTTCCAACAAAATAATAAAGAATGGAATACAATGTAAATCACCATGCACGCGCAGATTTCAGATGTATAAAGTTATTCCAATGTAATACTAAATACTTAAATAATAAATAATGGGACCAGTCGTAAAATTATTAATCGATGTGATATTCCGGCTGTAATATTAAAGATTGAAATAATAGAAGAATTTCACCATGATATAAAGATTTTGCATTTACAAAAGTTATTCCAACATAATAATAAAGAATGGAATAATGAAGAAGATCACCAAGTATATAGGTAATTAAGCAGATATACAAAAGTTATTCCACCAAGTATAGGTAAATCACAGATACATATTATTCCAATGTAATAATAAATAATGGAATAATGTAAGGATTTCACAAAGTATAGGGGATTCACGATACAAAAGTTATTCCAATGTAATAATAAAGAATGGAATAATGTAAGTTCTCTTCATGAATACAAAAGAATAACACTTCTTTACGGGTACAACAAATAATATCCCTTACCGTAAAAGACACTTTGGATATCAAGTAAAGTGAAGTAAGGTATACTCTTCTTCTTCTCTCTATAATTTCTCTCTAGAGTTTCAAAGTGAATTCGGAAGAAATAATAAAGGAATGAGCTTCTATTTATAGGAGAATGGATTGAATAAGTAATTCAATTCTCGAATCGGTCCAGATTGATTTACTTTTAAACAGACCATCCAAATTAAAACTTAAAGCATTCGGTCATACCGATTCACTATTAAAACTTTAAACCAAATGATCCATAACCGATTCACTATTAAAACTTTAAACCAAATGATCCATACCGATTCACTATTAAAACTTTAAACTAACGATCCATATTGATTTACTAATATAAATTCAACCAACTATTCAAAAATTTAAGACAACTCCTCATGGAATAATATTGTACCCAAAAATAATTTAGGCCAGAAAAAGAAATATATTGTTCGGGTGAATAGAACTTGTGAATAGTAACTCATGAATAAGAAACTTATGAATAAGAACTCGTGAATAAGAAACTCATGAATAAGTAACTCATGAATAGTAACTTGTGAATAAGAAACTCATGAATAAGAACTCGTGAATAAGAACTCGACACGAAAAGTGTCCCGAATACCCGAATCGAACAATATAACCTCCAAACATTAATTATCATCGGAATAGATGTCGATTTCTACAAATAATCTCAACACAATGAAACTATCAAATTCATCTTTAATCAACACGAACTTATTCATCATTAATATTATAACTAACAATATTTAACAACCAGGTTGTTCCCAAGAAAGAGGGGGCTTTCCAATAAGGATTTCTCCCTATGGGTGCGCAATTAGGTTACCAAACCTCTCCTTAACGGAACTTCTAGACATTATAAATATTGTAATTTAATAATATGAATAACTTTGTCGTCTCAATTATTGATTTAATAATATATCATATAATGCGTATGATGATCTTTGTGACAATAATCGAATCAATAATACGAGAGATATGATGCAAAGAATTACTATAAAGAATAATTGAGTATAATCGAGTGCTTTTCACGTAAAGATCAATAATCAATACCGTGTGCTACTATGTACTAACGCCAGATTATTGTATTTCTTTACTACTGAGTAGTTCAAACAAAGATCAACCAGTGAAAACTTCCTACCGTTATTTTCAATAAAATACTTTTGTCGCTTTTCTATCCGATAATAATTTCGCCATGGGTCCACCAATGATTGTGCTCGTCGCATTTAATATTCCTCGACATAAAGAATATTTCCACTAATTAATATAATATAATATAACAACTTGCATACTTTGCAAAATTTATAAATACTACCCACAACTATAAGTTTATCTCAAATTCACACCATAATATTCAAAAAAAATATTTCGAGAAAATTAAATCTTTATTCGTAAAATTTGGGGTCTCACATGTAGTGCAAAGATGAATGATTAACTGATGAATATCTTTGGCCCGTAGTAAAGAAGATGAACAGTGTTGAGATGAACATGACTAACCTGGTGATCTAAATGAATATCTTTGGCATGTAGTGCAAAGATGAATATTCGATTAAAGATGTATATTGATTATTATTACAGTGGATAAAATATTGATGATGAACTTTTAAATCTTAGAAGATAGTAGAACTCATTCTCTACTTGACTCTTCTAATGGATCTTTGCTTCACTGTAGTTTGTTGATCTAAAACTTGTTGCCTATTATGTTTTATCATATTTTTCTCTCGTCAAGACTAATGATAATTTGTTGTATATTATCTTAGTCATAATATTCTTTACTAGGCTAGTTGAGCTCACCCTTTTCTTTTGTTCCATTTTTTCTTCTCGTGGAGGTGAGAATTTAGCAGGATCGAGTCGGGGTATGGAGTGATGGTTTAGAAAGATGTTTTAGCAGTCCTCACTATTTCTGTAAAATAGTGCATGAATAATTGTAATGAGAATTTTATTTGAGTGTGGATATTGTCTAGAAGATAATATTTGTATTTAAACTCACAAAGATGTATTGTTCAGATTTTGCATTTACAATTGTATTATTGAAGTTGTAGTTTACTTTCTGTACCATGTATTTGGCGACTCAGAATGAGTATTGTATACTTATTTTGGGAGCGTCACAAGTACAATATAAATTAATTAATTATCAAACTTATTTAATATTATTTTATTTTATAATAACATTGTTAATTTATTATAGGTGAAAGAACATGAAAAAGTAAATGAATTAATACCATCTCATAACAAAGATAAAATTGAATTACTATTAATATGTTTCAGATTTCAGGGTCAGGGGTCATTTGAACCCCTGGCACAATAGAATTTTACAAACGGATCTTTACTATCACAATAGAATTTTGTAAACTATAAGAATGGAAGCAAGTATGTTGGGAAAATTAGAGAGAGGGAGAGAGAGAAATAAATCCTTATTAGAAAAAAGGTCAACCATCATTTACAAGTCTGAACAAGATGCGCGATCTTTTTTTTTTTATCATTAAAGCAAAATCATAAATAGCAACATCAAAAGTCTAAATCCTTTGAAATACTAGGTAGGTATTTTCGGATGCATTATTCATCTCAAAAAGATTCGCACTTATTAGTAACTCAAAAACTAAACTCAGTTCCTCCAATAGTTTAAGAGGGAGGGAGCATGCCGTATAGAAACACGCCGCATGATGGGGCCTCTGCACGATGGGCAGTCCATCATTCCCTGCTTCTCATGGAGCTCATTGCATGCCGTACAGACCACCATATGGGCGCAAGGGAGGAAAACTACAGACATCTCCTCTGACAGGCACATCACACACTCTCGTTCACGTCTCACACTTCCACCCCCAGAATGCTCCTGCAAATCTGTCACCTTTGTAGAGATTAAAGACACCTTGGTTGGAGCAGTTCGGGAATCTGTCAATCTGCTTGCATAGTTTCCGTCCACGCCTCTTCTTAGAGCAGCTATTTTTGAAGACTTGGGTTCGATTGAAAACACCCAAGTCAATTCTGGTCAATGCCGGTTTCCAAAATTAAATCGGGTATTTAACTAAACAGGCCAATAATCTAAATTGATTATATATGTCATAAATATATACGCATTACAGACTTAAAGACTACTTCAGATTCAGAAACCTCAGACTCATCTTCTAAGTTCTCAAGACGATTCCTCTCACCTCTTCGGCTCTTCCTCTCAGTCTCAAGAGGCAGCAATTCTTCTCCCTCTCCCTCTCCACCTCTTTCTCTCACTACTCACTGAAAACTTTCTATTTCTCAGTTTCAGATTAACATTGAGAACTGATTACTGAGAGGAGACTCTAAATCCTTGAAAAATTTGAAAGGGTTCTGTTGCAGCACCGCCACTCTGTAAGATTCTGTCTACCTGTGTCCGATGGAAATCAGTAGCCACGAATGAAAAGGAATTTTCCAGAAATTGATTACTACACTGAATTTAAAGATTGGCTTCTTCTACTACTGATTTGTGTTGATTTGTGGTGGCAATGAGACGGTTTGATTAACATACAATTGAATCAATTAGGGATTGTTTGTATACGATATAAGAATAGGGGTTTTTGTAAACAGTAACCTACCTACTGAACCAATCACACTTTCACACTAACTCACTGCAAACCAATTGTGTTAGTCGGCTTCGACATGGGGAGTCTTAAAAAACCGACTAGTTCAATTCAGCCTAAAATCCCGTCAGTTACCGGTCGAAACTGGCCTTGTGCACCAGCACCCCTACTTGTTTAAGTATTTACTTTCTCGGTATTTTATTATGGGAACTTTCACTAATAAATTAAGTGCACTATATTCAATACAATTGAACAAATTCCATAATAACATTTTCTAAAATTACGTACAAAAAAGGTACTTTTACAAGTTCCCATAACAACGCTTTTTGATACTTTCTAAAAGAAGGTTCTTAAGATGCAATAAATGCTCCTTAAAAAATGCCTGGGCAGCACTTGTTATTGCTTGCCCTCTTATACAGCTGAAATACCTAGAATCTCACCTTCTAGTTCCTGTGTATTGATCTATAAATCTACGATCCATGGAATATTGCAAATTGCAATAAATACACTATACCCTCAGTTCCCACTACTTTGCAAAACAAGAAATGTCACTTCCTTTTTCCCTGTCTAGTTCTGTCATGAAGCACTTACCATGGTAGCTATATACACCCACACCCTCAAATGCCTTCTAAGACATTTGACATATAGAAAGGAATGACAGCACA
Organism: Panax ginseng; assembly: GCA_020205605.1. Taxonomy (NCBI): domain Eukaryota; kingdom Viridiplantae; phylum Streptophyta; class Magnoliopsida; order Apiales; family Araliaceae; genus Panax; species Panax ginseng. The sequence goes on along the minus strand of CM035135.1, from coordinate 128,563,642 downwards.
GAAAAACTTAGTTCTATGCAATAAATGATTGCACATTTCATACTATTTTAGTAATTGTAAAACAATAGCAAGTGTTTCACTATCAGAAAAAAGGCTAACCATTGGCACTCCCATTACTCTTTCAATGGAACAAAAATCATCTGCAGTGGTTTTCAGGATAATCTTTTAAGGAAAAGGTTATTTAATGAAGAAAAATAGCTTTGCGTTAATATACCTCAAGTTGATCCAAAACATATTTAGCCTCCTCCACTTCATGTTGCAGCTGTGCCTTTCTGCGTTTCTCAGCTACAACCTCCTCCTGAAACAAGGTTTTTTGTTTCTCCCACGACTCTATTTGTGTCAATGTCTTTTTTTCTCCCTCTTTGATACTTCCTGACAGCTTGCACCTGACTCCAATGCTCGTAATTTAGCAGCCTCCATTTCCTTCCTCAATGTGGCCTTCTCCACCTCTAGCTTACACACAGCAGCATTAGCTCGCTCCACCTGCCCACTAGCCTTACACAGGGCATTTTCCATCTCAGAAAGCTTTTTCATGGTGCTTTCTTCCAACATTTGCTTCTCTTTCTTGAGGCGCTCCGCTTCTTCTTTCTCTTGTTTAAGTGTCTTAAGCTCAGCCTTATCTTTGCTCAGTCTACGAGCAGCCTGCATAACCTTCTGATTAGCCCATTCTGTCCACTCCTGAAGCTGATTTTGCAATTCCCGGACCTTTGGAACCAGATTTATAATCATTTCATCATTTTTGTCCTGTGGGACCCACTGTCCTGATAACTTCTCATTTGATAATCCAGAATGAAAAATATTAGGAGCTTCGGAATTGAAGCTTGTCGGCATTAGGGCACAGTTGCTTTTTGTCGGCAGTGAAAGAGAAAGCTCAGTATCAGCTGCTGGTAATGCAGGTTGGGAATTGATTGTCGGTATTGTAGATAGACAATTTGGTTTAGGTAATGCAGACATGGTATTTTTAACAGTTTCCAAATTAAATGCTTTAGGAGGGAGGGCATTGGCTGTCGAAAGATCACTCTGTAGATTGTCTTGAGGCAAATCGACTCCCATTGCCTTGCTGGCATTTCTTACGCTTATACAAGTAGAATCTTCCACGGACTTCAGTTTTTTATCCAAAATCAATCCACCAAAACTACCGAGTTTTCCTGACCTAGACGCCCCTCTGAAACCATTTGTACGGTAGCTTTTCTCCAGCTGAAGTGACTTATGTCGAAGTATGTATTCTCTCTTGGTAACGCCAGGAATCTTGCTACTAGTGCAAAACTTTTCTCCAGAAAAAGAAGCATTGGGTTTCCGTGCAGCAACAAAGGATTTATCAGGAGAACTTGGGATCTCTTTCTCTTGGACGAGTCCAGTGTTTTGCTTCAAATTTGAATGTGTGGTAACAGTGAGTTTGGGTTGAGAACCATGCATGCAGGGAGCTGAAGCCATTGTAGGTGTCTCAGATTGACAAGCACATGCAAATGAAGGGTTTGGTCTACTGGCATTCTGAAGGTTTTCAGAACTTTTGACTTCTGTTCTCACTTGGGGTTGAGCAGGAGCAGAGGGAGATTCATTTGGAGCCCTATCACCGACTAAACTACTAAATGGATCAGTATCCATAGCACAGGCAAGTGTGACATTCATGTCACATACTAAAAGACGCCACATTGCATCTCCGGTGCTGTAACCAGGTCTAACTTCACGAAGAAGGCAGACCGACACCGCTAATATATATTTTTCCAATTCATGTAGATCTTCAAAATTGATTTCCCTTGATGGATCAAGCTCCTGGCCATATCTAAGAAACTCCAATGCATGATCCACTATGTTTGTCACAGCGTCTTTACACCCATAACCAATGCCAGACCTCAGAACAGCCTTGGTCGCAATGTCTTCAGTGTAACCAAAGTCCACTATCTGCCTTATTGCACTCTTCAAAATTGTGTCCAAGTTATCTAATACGAGCTCCTCTAACTGAGATTCAGACAGATCGCTCCAATGAGCATCTTGCAGTATATCAGTAGCTGCTATCTCCTCCTCAGGATCGCTTGGCACCACCTCGGATGGCCCTAGTGCACAAGACAATCCAAGATCAAGCGTCAAATCATTGGAATTGTCTTGACTTTCACTAAACATATCACACCCACTCCGGTGTTCCTCATCAGATATGTGTGGATCAGTACTGAATTTCCTCTTATTCCTACTTCCCGTTTCTTGAACAGATATAGCAGGTGATGTTTGACTCGAATTAGTACTACATGCCTCAGCAACCATTGGTGCCATTACAATCTGTAAAATATCAACATATCAAACAATATAGCAAATTTAATTTACTGGTTATCTTTAAAATACATATACAAAATCAAAATTTTAAAGTTGAACAAAAAAAACTGTCCAATTAAACAAAACTAGAATCATACCATTGATTCTGTTACAAGTATTAGAATCTACAAACTAACATCATTTCTGCAGCAAAACACCATAATTAATCATCAAACAAGAGATTCCCATTTCCCACAACCGAAAATTCAATAATCAATGTGTTAACTTCATTCATACCCATTAATTTTCCAATCAACCCATATACATATCAAAAATCAAAAGCAGCCAAAAGATGATTAAATCAAAGATAAAAACACCCAGATAAATTGAAGAACATGCATTCATTCAGTGAAAATCCCCAACAGGAGTGAGAAAAATCAGACATTTATCAAAATCAGAATTTTTCAATCGATACATTCCAGATTTAAGTTATGGGTCGAGCAATCAAGGGTATGACAAATATCAAAGCATCGGAGGAAGTAGAGAAAATGAATAGTTGTTTGTAGCTTTTAGAGCAATGAACAACTCTTTCCTCCTCCTGTACATCCTCCTCTGTCTAATTTTGAGGAATATTGATTTCTTTTTCCTTTTATATAGGTCTTCGAAAACTACGTGACTAGGGTATGATGGTATTAGTACATAGGAATTAGGAAGGAGTACTATTATAAGATTGTAAAAGTTAACCATGGTTAAGGAAATCTAACATAAGATATTCCTCCCACGTGTGGATTACTGAAAAAGGTTATTTGGTGTATTATTATTATTATTATTATTATTACTATTACTAAAAACTTTTAAGAAATAAATATTTCCTATATCTGCTGAGTTTATTCTTTTGAACTCAACATTTTAACAACTAAACATATTAATTTCATCGTTTTTTTTAGGGAACATCGTTTATTTACAATTTTTTTTTTTTATAAGTCATTACAAGTTGTAGCGGTTGAGTTAAAATAAGTTGCTCCCTAACAATTAATTTGTTCGGATGGAATCATATATATATATATATATATATATATATATATATATATATATATATATATATATATATATATATATATCAAGGGATCATGTCCTTACCCTTAAAAAGCTTACCCAGCTTACCTATTAAAAACTTTTACTCATTTCTCTCTCCTCGCTCAAAACAGTTCGCGTCATTTTTTCTTCTCTCTTATTTCTCTCATCTGAGAGGGCGAACTGAGGAATCCATCTGCTTCCGAAAAATCGAGCGAGAGAATCGATTCCATCTCCATTCGAAAATCGACCGAGAATCGATTCCAAATCTGAAGCATAATCCCACGGTCGACCTCTGCCCTCATGTGCTTCCAAAACAAGCCCTAATCCTGGTATGTATCCAATCCAAATCAGTTTTTTATGGGTATTCTAAAACAAGTTTTTTATGGGTATGATAACTTAGATTTTTGTTTGTCACAATAAGCAAAACAGTTATTTCTCTTTCTCGTGGTGTTTTATTTGAAAAATTATAGTTTATTGTAATTAAAGCATTAAAAGATTCATCTTTTAGAGTATGAGGACCTGAAATAAACAAGTATACAAATGGATAAAAGCTTATCATTATCACATTTTTTTCTAAGGCTCACTAGAGCTTTCAGTTAGTAAAAAAATGGTATTCTGACATTTTGTGACGAAAGGTTATGGATAATGAAAGGGTTGTAATTATCATGACAAAGTATAAAAAAGAGCTAAGGAATTTCTATTTGTAATTTGTGTGACATCGATCAGGAATGGGGTTAAAATCCATGGTGTTAATTTATTTATTACTATTATATGGATGGACTGTTGTGGCTCTGCTATTTTTCTTCAATTTTGGAGTAACAATGAAGGTCTTTTTTTATGCCATGAGTCATGAAGGATTGATAATTTCTTATGCTAGTTGCTAATTTGGGTTGTTGAGTCGTGGTCATTTATATGTTGACCACTTGCTTACTTATCCAACCCAAGCTCTGCTAAACCCAAACTACATTTCTCACACATTATATGAAAATTCCTCATAAAATGTAAACAATTGCTCAGTTCTACTGTATGTAATCAATTGCTAAACCGTTTCATCAGATGTGATCATTTGCTAAACTGCTTTTTAGTTGTAGGGTTAAACTGTTTTAGTTGTAGTATGTAATCAATTGCTCGGATTCTTGGGGGTTTACTTCGCTAGTTGTAGTATGTTCATTCTTAGTCTTATTATGCGCTTTTGTTATTTGAGTTGTTTCGGTTCCATTTGAGTTAGTATTTATAGTCATGATTAGGGCTTAATCATGACAATATTATGATTTTTATTTGAGTTGATCGGTTCCATGTGTATTATGTACTATTTGTGGTTCTAAAATATCAAGAATCGTATTCGTGTTTGAGAAAACTTTCTCACTTTTTGCTATGAACACACATTGTGATTGTGAGAGAGGCTAATTTCAACTTAAAAAAAGATGGACCGATTCAAACCCGGAAGAAGGTTTTATCATGTCCAAATTATGGAAAAGTAACTGGAATGGAGGAAGAGATGGAGAAAATGTGTGCACTAGGCAAAATGCGAAGAAACAAATTTATTCTTTTGACTTGTTATTTCTTGGTTATTGATTGTAATCATGTTATCAGAGATATACTAAATATTGTAATGTAATGTTGTGTTGAATATTATCATGGTTATTGATTGTCGGGTTTGTAGTACTTGTTTCCAAGACCGAGGTATATTCAGTGATTATGGATGTCCTGCATCTTAGTTAAGTGATGCAATAAGTAATGTTTTAGGTGTGAAGAATTTGTTGCTGGGAATTATGCCGAGTTTGTTTCAAATGTATGGAATCGCATTTGTAATAGTTAAGAGCAACTAATTTCAAGAGGGTACGATAGGATTGCTCGAATTTGGAATCAAATAATGTCGATTGTTGTATTAATGGGCGATGGTTTCACGATACAAGAAGGAAGTTCTAAAAAGCAATCGGAAGAATTGCTCGAGATACCCGTGAGTGAGGCCTATTTGGGTCGTGTTGTAAATGCCCTGCTAAACCTATTGATGATAGAGGTGAAATTTGACTTACGAATATCGGTTAATTGAATCTCCCGCCTCGGTATTATTTCACGACGCTCAAAGATACTTGAGCCTCTTCAAACGGGGCTTATTGCTATTGATTCTATGATCCCTATAGGACGTGGTCACGAGAATTAATTATTGGGGATGACAGACCGGTAAAAGCAAATGAAGAAGAATTGGATGGTAAACAATTGTAATATCTTTGGTTCAAAATGAAAACATGTTGGTCATACTATTTCAATTAGTCATACTGTTTGCTAATCAACTATAAGACCCCTACTTATTATTAATGAAATTTAATTTTCTATTTATTATTTTGAAATAGTAAGGGTTGATTTGATTAATGTGGATAGTTATGGGTAAAATACGTAAATATTTCAAAATAAGCAAGTGGTTATAAAATATTCATTGTTGTTTGGGAATATTCATTTGGTTGTGGAATATTCGTGATTGTTTGGGAATATTAAATGACGACGGCAGCTAATCATGTATGTGGGCCCCATAATGAAAGCGATTGGATGAAGAAAACGACAAATATAAGTTGTTTAAAAATAACTCACAGATTTGTTATCGTTATCATTGTTAAAATACTAAATTGGTTAAAAACACAATAAAGACACGCAGTATTACACCAATTATTGATTCTTACGTGAAGTCACTTACTTAATAATGGTTACAGTAATTCTTTGCTCAAAGATTTTATTTTATTGATTTAATAATTCTTTGCGTTGATATTTTATATTTCTTTGTTGTTTCAATAATTATCATTACACAAGATTTTCATTATCGAAGCAATAATTCATATTATCCGAATAATATTATTAGATAACATTATTGGCAATGTCTAGAAAGTTACGCTCTCAAGGAGAGGTTTGGTCACCTAATCAAGGCCAAGAAGGAGAAATTCTTATTGGAAAGCCACAGTTGTCAATATTCAGGATTACGTAATATTATTTGAGAATAATTAATTATTGATTAATATGATGAGGAAAATATTGATTTTATGTGGATATAGATGGAGAAAATTTTAATGTGACAATTGTTGAAAATTGAAATTTTATCTTTTTACGATAAAATAATTCATTTAAATATATTATTATATTTTAATAATATAATAATGATGATATTTTTACGATGAATGTGGGATATCTAAGTATATGTGGAGGAGGAGTATTTTGTTACCAAAAATATTTAAAGCATGTTTTATGTGTAAATTGGATCCCATTTCTTGATGAAATTTGATTATAGCACGTAAAATCATCCGTTTGTGGATTTTTGGTCAATTTACATTTGGAATTTGGAAAAACTTTCTTCTGCAAAGTTTTAGAGAATTGAATTTCCTATAAAAACTCATGAGATTCTAATTTTACGACAAAAGGGCTATTTATTGTGAATTATTAAAGTTTCAAAATAATTGATTTTTGAAAGTTTTAATTATTTTTATTTACAAAAACGTGTTTTTCATTTTTGTTTCCCTCATTTAACATGTGATGGGAATGAGTTTAGGATGGTAAAAGCATGCGTATGAAGTTTTGGAAAAAATATAATAATATTTAATAAATTTTCTACTTTGGTGTTCTAAGCATTTTCCTATAAATAGGGTGCTTGGGTTAGAATTGAAAATCACAATTTAAATCAAGTTTTCTCTCTATATTATCGAGCGTATTCTTGTGAGTATTTTGAGTATTGCTATACGGTGCAAGTTCAAGTCATAGCCTTTTATATCAGGTGTTTAGCTGTAAGTCTTGATATTTCAAGTAAGGGATATTATTTTTTCAGTAATGATATTATTTCTTCAATATCATTATCTTTGAAATATTGATCCAAGTTTTTATCAAATTTAGAACTTTTGGTGTCTGAGTTACTTATTCACGATACGACCTTTATTCACGATATCGACACTATTCACGAATACTTCAAGATTATTCATCGAAAAATAAAAAATTTTTCCTTTTCGCTCAAAATATCTATTGTGGATACTAGCTTTGATTGTATCCATGTTTTGATCATTCTTAAATTTTATACCACTATGATTATTTTTGAGGTATTTTTGGACATGGATAAAACAAAGTACGAATCCTTAATTCTTAATCCTTGTCATTTTGTTTCTTTTGGATTCGTTTCTTTAAAATATTTTTCATCATCCTCGGTCTTAAATGATGATATTATTGAATATCTTTGCCTGTAGTGCAAAGATGAATGATTTTCGATGAATATCTTTGGCCGTGAAGTCAAAGATGATGAGTGTTTAGATGAACATGACTAATGATGAATATCTTTGGCACAGAAAGTAAAAGAGATGAATATTTGATTCGGATATATATTGATTGATGTTACAGGATAAAAGATGAGCGATGAACTTTTAAATTCATACATAGAAGATAGTAGTTTGCATTCTCTACTTAACTCTTCTAATGAATTATTATTTCTAATCGCGAATATTGATTTAAAACTTGTTGTCTCTATTGTATTCTATTAGATTTTTTCCTGTTGAAGACTAATGATAATTTGTTGTATATTATCTTAGTCATAATATTCTTCTTGGGCTAGTTGAGCTCACCCTTTTCCTTTTTGTTCCATTTTTCTTCTCAGGAGGCGAGAATATAGCGAAAGTATTTAGTTGGGGTATGGAATGAAGGTTCAGAGAGAGTTGTTTATTGGTCCTCACCATTTTTATAAAATAATGTATCAATAAATGTGATGAGAATTTATTTGAGTATAGATATTGTCTAGAAGATAATATTTGTATTCAAACTCACAGTTTTACTGTTGTAATAATAAAATTGTAGTTGTTTCTGTACCATGTATTGACAACTCAGAATGGGTGATGTATACCTATTTTGGGGGCGTCACATCAACTGTCTGGTCTCTTGTCTGAAATTTCACAAGACCATGTGATTGTCAACTGTGCAACATTATTTCTACTGAAGAAACTTGTTTCACATTACTTTATATCTCGTGTGTTTTTAGTCATATAGAATTAGAAGAATTTGCGCAAAGACAAAGGTAAAACAAGCTGCAATACTATTGAATACTGATACATCTAAGCACGATGCATATTCTCCACCTTCGAGTAGGGAGTAGGAATACTACCCAAACAAAATTGACCATTGCACTTGGCTAGCCCATTAGGCCAGTCTGCAAGATATAAACTAAGAAAAATGCACGAGGTAAGAGGATTTGTAGAGGAATGATAAAAAGTTAATTTTGTTGCAACTTCTTTAATAATGTAAAGACAAAGATATCATTCAGATAGAACTATGGAACTACTACATGCACCTTGAACTATGGAAACTCCAATCATAATATAGTATAAACATAATATGACATCATAACTATAAAAGATTACAAGACCAAATTGCAAACTAGAAGAAACTATCTATGAGACGGAAACTATCTAAACGGTAGTATGACAGCCTAATCTAGAATCAAAGACCTCAAAATAGGCCTGAAGCAATATAACCGGTGACCACAAAAATAGAATTAGCGAAGAAGACATTAGCATCGCTAAGCACAAACCCCAACAAACAACAAACTCAAAGCAGGAAGAACCAACCGGTTGAAGAATAGTAATAACCAAAGAGAAACCGCAAGAACACTCCCCATCAACGGCCCTCAAAGAATAAAGAATAAATAATGAGAGGCAAAGCATGGCAACAAAGCGAACAACCCCTTCTCACCTTGCGCCCGGTCTTTTGTGGAATGAATTGATTACGACATGAAATATAATATGTCAGCCATAAAGAGAAGGACATGCAGATCTACATGTAAAGAACAAATCTGATATGCAGAATGAGCTAGTATGTAAATCTGATATGAACATGAAACATGACAATAAAGAATGATTATGCAGATCTGATATGCATATCTACATGTAAACAAATCTGATATACAAAATGATATACAGAATGAGTATGCAGAATTACCTCAATATTTAGATTTAATGATTCACATATCAATCTCAGTAGCATCATCATTATCTACACTTGGAGCTTGCGTAGCATCATCATTTGATACTCCAATACTACATGTAAACAAAAATTAAAGTCAAATACAGAGCAAATACCAAAGTCAATTTTAAAATAATAGCAAAGTCAAAATACACAATTTGCTTACAGATTATTAAGCTTCGGACAATTTCTTTTATCGTGTGTCACACTAACTTCCCCACATGCATGACAACGTCTACTCTTGGCACTTTTTGCTTTCCCCAAAGCTCTTTCTTTGCCACCCTTTAGCCTTTTGCCACACCTTTTTGCTTGTACGTAGTTTGGCTCAATATAACTATGTTCATGTGTAGAAGTCATGTTAACTGACTTGGATACACTCATTCCACCATACTCCATTTCCTTGTTTCTTTCGGAATCAGTCTTTCCAATAATTTTCTTCACCCTCTCATATCCATTAACTAGACATTCTTCTACAAAATTTGTGGCTTCTTCATTTGTGAGAGAACTATCAATCAAATTTAAAGAACGTTGAATCAATTGACTCCGCAAGAGTAAGTATGACTTGTCATCTTTTATCGCCACACCATTATCATCAATTACACTTATTGATTTTGCTGTCTTTGTCCATCTCGATAAAATGTATTTTGTAGGCAACTTGTCAAGATCATGATACTTATTCAAGTAAGCTGAAATACATGCCGGCATAGGATTCCCAAACTCTCAAATTTTTTGCAAAGTGCATGTAAGATAATCCCAAGATTTGTCATAATGGATTTCTCTTACATTACACTTGTTGACATTCCTTCGACAAATCTTATATACATGGTAGTTGACATCCTCTTTCATAAGTTCAAACTTATAATTCAAAAACTCACACAACTCGTCTTCAAATTTATAATACATAGAATATGTATAAATGTCCACCATTTGACTTAAGAAGTGATTGGCAATTTTCATTCTCGGTCTCTCAATCAAATCTTTGTTATCTGATTCCAACTCTACATGTCGTTGATGTTGAAGGCCCCGACCAAATTGAATCATAAAATCCACTAGTGAATTTCCTTTAGAAATAAATCTTTTAAAAAACGCATGAGAACTCTCTGCTCGTTGGCTACTTGACATGCCAGCTGAGAAAACATGATTCACATGTGCGGGTGCCCATCTACAACGGATGTCATACATTGATTGTAGCCATTTATTAGTAGCCAACCCACTTTTCTCCAACAACTCCACCCAAGTAGAGTCAAACTTTTCCACAGTCTCTGAATTCCAAATGCAATCTGCAAACTCTTTATAATAAGCTAATCAGATTTTTGTCGAGTCAATCTTCTCCGAAAATTTGGTTAAAATGTGCCAACTACAATACCTATGAAATGTCTTAGGAAGGATATGTGAAATGGCGTTTATCATAGCCGGATCTCGATCGGTGATAATCATCTTAGGTGCATCACCGAATTGCATCCAAAAATACTTGAAAAGCCAAACAAAAGTATCTATGGTTTCATCACTTAAGAAAGCACAACCAAATACAATAGTTTGACCATGGTTATTAACCCCATTAGTGGTGCAAATATCATTAAAGTAACGATTAGTGTTGACGTGGTATCAAAAATGACAACATCGCCATAAAATCTATAAGCCGTCTCAAGTTGCATCACCCAAAACAACGAGTAATCCTTTTTTCATCGTCTCGTATCAATTGTAAAGGTGAATGCATGATTTTTACGTTGTTTCTAACTTCAAGTACTCATTCAACATATCGCCATCTTGTCCTTCAAATTTCATTACGATTGTCTCTTTTAAAATTATATAAATCTCGTTGCGTGCACCCGATATTTTCAATCCCCCCACCAGACCGCAAAGAAAGTTGTATTGTTGGCATTGTGGTATATTTACCATGCCAAGTTGTTGACTCAAATATTTTTGGGCGGTGACACATTACTTGTGTGTGATCGTAATGTATGTCTCTTATGTGGGGTTGATAATGGGTGACAATGGCCCTCTTCAGTTATGGTTACTATGTACAAGTCATTTCTTTTAACCACCACAATTCTTGCACTACAACCTTCTTCACGAGATCCACGTTTTCTTTTTGCATCCACATTGGCTAATAGTTTGCCCTTTCCTTACTTATAACAGACATACTCCTTCCTCACAATCTCACCGCTTCCTCCTCCTTTTTTTTCTCAGATGCTTTCAGACACTAAAACCAAAGCATGCATCTGATAACGATTGTAAAAAGTTTGAACATCCTCTAATGTTTGAAATTCTTGACCTAGCTTAGGTGTAAATTCATCGGCTACTTGAGGATAGTAGACAACAGATTTATCATTGTTCACATCCAACCCCTCTTCAATCAAGTCATCCCTCTCCATCTCCATTTCAAAATTATAAATGCAATCTAAATTCATTTCTGCATTATCCCCACAACTATCAATTTCAAGGTTCATAGAATCCATAATAAACAACAGTTCCCTGAGAATAAATTTAAAAGAACGATTAAGTAATACTTGTCATTCAACTTCCATAAAAGGAGATAAGCAATCAATTTCAACTTTTTCAAATTCTGGAAAATTTCAGGAATGACACTGTGCCATTTTAAGAAAGAAAGAAATAAACTGGCATAAGCAAACTGCATCACCACTAATAATATTCTGACTATGCTTTGAGATTATTCAATAATATAATATTAGTATCACCACTAATACATATATGCTCCAATCCAGCAAACCAAATAAAAATATTAGTATAATTTAGCCCAATCCAGCAAACCAAATAAAAACCAAATAAAAACTCAAATACCCTATGCATATATTTCTGGAATTTCAAAATTTTAAAATTCTCGACAAAAAAACGGCTCTGGTCGAAAAAAATACATGAGTTGAACCCGACCCGTGTGTTTTTTGCGCTTGGTCCGATCTCTTTGGTCCGCTTATTTGGTTCGCTTTTAGATCGGCATTTCAGATATATATATATATATATATATATATATATATATATATATATATATATATATATATATATATAAAATCGCATAATAATACTACTATTAATTTAAGTCTCAGTAATGGTGGTACTGACTTAATCATGTTCCAAAAAAAAAAAGGGAAGAAGTCACTTACCCATAGGCCTCAAAAAAGCAACTCATCAAAATTTGGGTCATTTTGACCCGACCCGTCGTTGGTCCAGCCCGCTCTCGACCCGGTCCGACCCGACCGTTTGCCAAGTCTAGTTATATAGTCTCTTTGATTAATTCCTATTTAGTGGTACGTCACTCAAGTCGCGTATCCCGATAGAATGTTGTTGTCGTGTGATGGCATTGAAAGTTCATTATTTCGATTTTAAATTATTGACAGAACGACATGCTAGAAAGAGATTAATCCTATATATTATATGAATGGTTGATCCCTTATTAGGTATCGATTGATCTTGTAGCTCATACGAATGTCCAATCATATCAGGTATCGATTGATCTTGTAGCTCATAAGAATGTCCGATTTTTATCATATTTCTTTTGATCTTCTGAAAATCTGTTACTTCCATTAGTTTATGGCAATTGTACTTTTATTCCCATAAAAAAAAAGAGTAAAAATACAAAACGGGGAAAAAAATATTTAGTCATAACTTTTCTACAAATAAGATTGGTCAGTACAAGTAAGGATAAGAAAATATTTTATTACAAAAGTTTTGAGAATTTTTTATAGATGTTTCCTGTAAGACCCCGAATTTTATGAAATAAAAGTATTCAATTTTTCTTATAATTACAATTCAGTAAATGGTTAAATTGATAAAAAGTTAAAGTTAAGGGTGATATATATGAAATTTTTTCAAAAATACGCAAATGGCTATAAAATATTCATTGTTGTCGGAGAATATTCGTTTGGTCGTAAAATATTCTTTTTGTCGGGAATATCCGTACGACGGCGCAGCCTTGTGTGGGCCCCATAACGGAAAGCGATTGGATGAAGAAAACGACAAATATAAGTGTGACGCCCCCAAAATAGGTATACATCACCCATTCTGAGTCGCCAATAACATGGTACAGAAATAACTACAACTTTATTGTTACAACATATAAACTGTGAGTTTAAATACGTATATTGCCATCTAGACAATATCCACATACAAATAAATCCTCATCATAATTATTGATACATTATTTTACAAAATGGTGAGGACTACTAAACAACTTTCTAAAACCATCATTCCATACCCCACTGCACTCGCTACATTCTCGCCTCCCGAGAAGAAAAATGGAACAAAAAAGAAAAGAGTGAGCTCAACTAGCCCAAAGAAGAATATTATGACTAAGATAATACGTAACAAATTATCGTTAGTCTTCAACAGGAAAAATCTAATGTAATACAATAGACAACAAGTTTTAAATCAATACTCGCAATGGAAAATATTAATTCATGTAAGAGTTACGTAGAGGATGAAATCTACTAATATCTATGAATTTAATAGTCCATCATCAATATTTTTATCCCTCGTAACATCAATCAATGCACCTCTTGAATCATATATTCATCCTTGCACTATGTGCCAAGGATATTCATCGATTGGTCATGTTTATCTAAACACTGCTCATTTTGCACTACGGCCAAAGATATTCATCGAAATCATTCATCTTTGCACTACAAAGCCAAAGATATTCAATAATATCATCATTTAAGACTGAGGATGATGAAAAATATTTTTAAAGGAAACGAATCCAGTGAAACAAAAGAACAAATATTAAGGATTCGTATTTTAAACAATCCAAGTTCAAAAATACTTAATAAATAATCAGAGTGGAGTAAAATTCAAGAATAATCAAAACATGGATACAATCAAAGCTAGTATCCACAATAGATATTTTAGACGAAAAGGGAAAATTTTCATTTTTAGATGAATAAAGGCCAGATTCGTGAATAAGATCAGATATACGTGAATAAAGGTCGATACATGAATAAGAACTCTACACTAAAAGTTCCAAATTTGATTAAAAAGTTCAGATCAATACTTCAAAGATAATGATATTAGAATAAATAATATCATTAAAAAAATAATATCCCTTACTCTTGAAAAACACAAGATTTAACCTGGAATATCGGATATAAAGTTATAACTTGAACTTTCACCCAGATAGCAATACTCAAAGTATACTCAAAATACTCACAAGAATACGCTTCGACAATATAGAGAGAAAACTTCTTCAGTGTGATTTTCAATTCTAACCCAAGACCTATTTATAGAAATCGCTTAGAACACCAAAGCAAAAAAATTTAATAAATTAATAATATATTAATTAATATTCCTACGCCAACATTTGAAGAACTGAAATCAGTCATTAACATCACATGCAAGACCCACCATTAATGCCAAAAACGTTTTTCTTATTTAAATTATTTTAAACTTCCAAAAATCAATTATTTCGGAGCTTCGGAAATTCTATAATTCACAATAAATAGCCCTTTTGTCAGAAAATTCAAATCTCGCGTATTTTTATAGGAAATTCAATTCTCTACAACTTTGCAGAAGGAAGTTTTTCCAAATTCCAAACACAAATTGACCGAAATCCATAAACGGGCGATTTTACAGACTATAATCAAATTACAGTCAAGAAATGGGGTCCACCGACATGAAAAATATGTTTTAAATATTTTTGGTAACAAAAATACTCCTCCACATATACTCATATATCCCACATTCATCGTAAAAATATCATCATTATTATATTATTAAAATATAATAATATATTTAAATAAATTATTTTATCAGAAAAAGATAAAATTTCAATTTTCAACAATTGTCACATTAAAAATTTTCTCCATCTATATCCACATAAAATTAATATTTTCCTCATCATATGAATCAATAATTAATTATTCACAAATAATATTATAGAATCACAATATCGACAACCGTGCAGCTTCTCAGAAAGAGGGGCTTTCCAATAAGAATTTCTCTTACTCTCTGCCGCAATTAGGTGACCAAACCTCTCCTTAGATGTAACTTTCTAGACATCGCCAATAATGTTATCTAATAATATTATTCAGATAATATGAATTATTGCTCGATAATGAAAAATACTCGCAGTAATGACAATTATCAAACAACAAAGAATATAAAATATCAACGCAAAGAATTAATAAAATACTAAATAAAGAATTATCGTAACCATTATTGAGTAAAGGCCTTCACGTAAGAGTCAATAATTGGTGCAATACCGTATAAAGCATCTTGTGCAACAACGCCAGACATCGTGTTTTAAACCAACGGTATTCCAACAAAGGTAAATCAGTAATAACTACGCCGTTATTTTTAAACAACTTATATTTGTCGTTTTTTCCTTCAATCGCTTTCGTTATGGGGCCCACACATGGTCGCTAGCGCCATTGCATTTAATATTCCCCGACAAAGACATTTAATATTCCATTTACCAAACGAATATTCCCCACAACAATGAATATTTTATAACCACTTGCTTATTTTGTAAAATTTTATGATTTTACCCATAACTAACCACATTAATCAAATCAACCCTTACTATTTCAAAATAATAAATAAAGGAAATTCCATTTTATTTATAAAAATTTCGGTCTTACAACCTCCCTCCTTATGAAATTTCGTCCTCGAAATCGACGTGACGACGGTATTTCAAAAGAAGAAGATACCTCGCTTTCATTTTCGCTTCCAACTCTCGTGTCATTTCTCTATAGCATGGTTTCTCCACAAAACTTTAACATGTGGTATGACCTTTTACGCTGTAGGACATACTCCTTCATATCCAAGATCTCGACAGTACCTCTTCAGACGTTAAGTCTTCACTATCTCGTTCCGGTTCTAACTCAATGATGTTATTCGGTCGTCCACTTATTTACGTAACATCCAGACGTAAAAAAAAAAATGTTATAAACACGCCGCCATACTTGGTATTAAAGCGAGTCTATAGCCACGCTTTTACTCGATCGTCGAGTATGAATTAATAAATCAAGGTTCGAGCTTTCTTCTTCATCGACTCTTACTTCTGAATAACGCCTTCTTGCACCTTCTTCTTTATATTCATCACTCCGTGTCCAGTTTGAGCGGCTTTTAACATTATCGATTAAAGTCGATTCTACTCAGATATCATCACGTGAGTTCCTAGAGTCTTTAACTCTATCTTCATCATTTTTAAGTTATAATTAAATGAGTCTTTGTGGTTATCAACATCGCGACTTGTAAACGATACGATCTTCTACTCAACCCGTCACTACCATGTTCACTCTTCACGATAATATTGAATGGTATGATCATAATCTTCAACAAACCGAGCCAACGCCTTTGGCGCATGATACGCTCATTTAGTTAAAGAAATATCCGAGGGTTTAGGAAATAGGTTTTGTACTTAGGTCAATACAAAATTCGATTTCGCCTAGGTAGGCTAGAAGTCATCGTGGATTACGCCGGAAAATTTATTAACGATAGAAATATCATTCAAAATCGTGACTCTCATCCAAAACTTGGATAACAAGTCACATTGATACCTAACAACTTGCATCGTCATTCACAACGCCTCCTACGAAAAAGTCCTGCTTCGCAGGCATTCCACACAAGGAAGTCAACAACGAAAGGCTCGGGGCTCTTTACTTATGGCTTGATATGACAATGATTGATCTTTAGTGGTTTGGTTATTTTGAATTCGCATAATAGGTTGGTTAGAGTATGAAAGCTAAAAACCTTACAAAAAGCATGATGAGTAGTTAACCAATCGATTCCAAAAATCACATCCATGCAAATATTTTCAAAGAGATAAGATCGACAGTAACGTGAAAGTGTTGATTTGAATCAAACAAGATTTATAAATAAGAGAGGTAACGAAGGCTCGTACTAACGAAGTTTCAACCAATAAGTCAAAGTTTAACTTCTCCGAGTCAAATTTAAACGTTGAACACAACTAGGTGAAATAAAAGAGTGAGAACCCAGATTCAACACAGATAGACTTCGCAAGAACTTATGATTAACTTACCCGTGATAATTTTATTCAGGTTCCTCGTCACAAAAAAATGGTCTCTCTTAAACTACCGACTTTGGCTTGTCTGGGACATCCTTTTGAGTCACCGTCCCCGCTGAAGTATGTTTTGCTACCGCATAATCGCGAAAGCGATATGTCCTTCCTTTCCACAATTATAAGATACCTTGAACTGTCAGGGCGCTTTGACCGATATGTCCTTCTTTCCCACATTTGTAGAAGATATGACCGGTGGTCGCTCCTCCTCGAAATTCTGTCTACGGCGCCGACGCCTTCACATGGTCGTTGTTGAACCTTCTTCTTGAAATGTCCACTGAGTCACCTCTCCTATTATCATGTCCACGATTACCACCCGAGTGGTTACCGCCTTTGTCCAGATTCTTTCCTCCTCACCGTTATCATCGTTCGATGATCATCACCGATATGACCTCGTTGTGGTCCCTGGTTGAATATACTCGTTATCACGCCTAATAATTGAGCCCTCGCTTACAACATCTCGAATATAAAGAAAATTTATGAGAGATAAGATATTGTCGAATCTCTCGGTTTTAGACCCTCAAAAACATACGCGTCATTCGCTCTCATTTTCCACCAAATGAGGTGCAAACTCGACAAGTCCGCAAACTTCGCTTCGCATCGAGACACCGCCATGTTGTTCTCGCTTCTAGTCTAATAAACTCCACTTCCTTCATACGATTTAACACTTTCGTGAAAGTATTTGTCATTAAATAGTTTCAAACGTCTCCCAAGACACGAGCCGAAGACAAATTGGATGGGTACGCTACGTGATTCCCACCAAAGAGTCCGCTTTCGCCACGGAACATAAAGGTGGTGAATGGAACCTTCGTTCCTCGCGCATCCCAAGACATCGAATATCTTGGTAATTTGCTTGACCCACGTTTCGCTTTGATCGGATCCGGCTTTCCATGGAAATCTGGTGGTCCCAACTCCTTGAATCGCTTGATCAGTGATGCATCAGCGTTGCATTATCATTTCCACCAGATTATGGACAGTGATCGTCATCATTCGCCGTTGTTGCATGAATCGCATAAAGCCTCCGACTATCCCATCATTCACCATTTCATCGGTGTTATTATTTTCATGAGGATTATTGTCCTCCGTCAGTTGCATATTATCCTCGATTATTGATCCGTGGAGACTCAACGGCCTCCGTGGCTCCATTGCTTATCTCAACATTTTCGGATGCCATTTTCAAATACTGCCACAAAACAAGGGTTAATCAAACAAATTAACATATCACATAATATCCCTATATTATGACCAACTAATAAATAAGCTTAGGTAGGACACACTAGCGAAGGATTTACTCGTCTCTCCCCTCCTAGTTCTATTCCCCGATCGCCGCCAGAGATCATATCCCTAAGCTCTGATACCAACTGTGACACCCCCAAAATAGGTATACATCACCCATTCTGAGTCGCCAATAACATGGTACAGAAATAACTACAACTTTATTGTTACAACATATAAACTGTGAGTTTAAATACAGATATTGCCATCTAGACAATATCCACATACAAATAAATCCTCATCATAATTATTGATACATTATTTTACAAAAATGGTGAGGACTACTAAACAACTTTCTAAAACCATCATTCCATACCCCGACTGCATTTCGCTACATTCTCGCCTCCCGAGAAGAAAAATGGAACAAAAAGAAAAGAGTGAGCTCAACTAGCCCCAAAGAAGAATATTATGACTAAGATAATACGTAACAAATTATCGTTAGTCTTCAACAGGAAAAATCTAATGTAATACAATAGACAACAAGTTTTAAATCAATACTGCAAATGAAAATATTAATTCATGTAAGAGTTACGTAGAGGATGAAATCTACTAATATCTATGAATTTAATAGTCCATCATCAATATTTTTATCCTCGTAACATCAATCAATGCACCTCTTGAATCATATATTCATCCTCGCACTACATGTGCCAAGGATATTCATCGATGGTCATCATGGTCATCTAAACACTGCTCATCTTTGCACTACGGCCAAAGATATTCATCGAAATCATTCATCTTTGCACTATGTGCCAAAGATATTCAATAATATCATCATTTAAGACCGAGGATGATGAAAAATATTTTTAAAGGAAACGAATCCAATTGAAACAAAAGAACAATATTAAGGATTCAGATTTTAAACAATCCAAGTTCAAAAATACTTAATAAATAATCGAGAGGAGTAAAATTCAAGAATAATCAAAACATGGATACAATCAAAGCTAGTATCCACAATAGATATTTTATTTAAAAAGGAAAATTTTCATTTTTAGATGAATAAAGGTCGTATTCGTGAATAAGATCAGATACGTGAATAAGGTCAGTATACATGAATAAGAACTCCCATAACTAAAAGTTCCAAATTTGATTAAAAGTTCAGATCAATATTTCAAGCATAATGATATTAGAATAAATAATATCATTAAAAAAAAAATATCCTTACTACCGAAAGACAAAGATTTAACCGGAATAATCGGATATAAAGTTATAACTTGAACTTTCACCGTATAGCAATACTCAAAGTATACTCAAAATACTCACAAGAATACGCCGATAATATAGAGAGAGAAAACTTCATTTTCGGTGTGATTTTCAATTTAAACCCAAGCACCTATTTATAGGAAATCGCTAGAACACAAAAGCAGTAGAATTTAATAAATTAATAATATATTAATTAATATTCCTACGCCAACATTTGAAGAACTGAAATCAGTCATTAACATCACATGCAAGACCCACCATTAATGCCAAAAACGTTTTTCTTATTTAAATTATTTTAAACTTCCAAAAATCAATTATTTTTGAGACTTTTAAATTCTATAATTCACAATAAATAGCCCTTTTGTCGTAAAATTTAAATCTCATGCAAGTTTTATAGGAAATTCAATTTCTACAACTTTACGTGAAGGAAGTTTTCCAAATTCCAAACACAAATTGACCGAAATCCATAACCAAGCGATTTTATAATTATAATCAAATTTCAAATCAAGAAATGGGGTCCACCGACATGAAAAATATGTTTTAAATATTTTTGGTAACAAAAATACTCCTCCTCCACATATACTCATATATCCCACATTCATCGTAAAATATCATCATTATTATATTATTAAAATATAATAATATATTTAAATAAATTATTTTATCGTAAAAGATAAAATTTCAATTTTCAACAATTGTCACATTAAAAATTTTCTCCATCTATATCCACATAAAATTAATATTTTCCTCATCATATGAATCAATAATTAATTATTCACAAATAATATTATAGTAATCACAATATCGACAACCAGCAGATTCGTGGAAAGCAGGGGCTTTCAATAAGAATTTCTCTCTTCATCACGCCGCAATTAGGTGACCAAACCTCTCCTTGATGTAACTTTCTAGACATTGCCAATAATGTTATCTAATAATATTATTCAGATAATATGAATTATTGCTTCGATAATGAAAAATATTGTGTAATGACAATTATCAAACAACAAAGAATATAAAATATCAACGCAAAGAATTAATAAAATACTAAAATGTAAAGAATTATCAGAACCATTATCGAGTAGTGCTTCTTCACGTAAAGAGTCAATAATGGTGCAATACCGTATGCCATCGCGGCAACAACGCCAGACATCGTGTTTTAACCACCGGTATTCCAACAACAGTAAACTCAGAATAACTACGCCGTTATTTTTAAACAACTTATATTTGTCGCTTTTTTTCCTCCAATCGCTTTTAAGTTATGGGGCCCACACATGGTCGCTACTGTCTGCATTTAATATTCCCCGACAATATTTAATATTCCATTTCACCAAACGAATATTCCCCTAACAACAATGAATATTTTATAACCACTTGCTTATTTTGTAAAATTTATGATTTTACCCATAACTAACCACATTAATCAAATCAACCCTTACTATTTCAAAATAATAAATAAAGGAAATTCCATTTTATTTATAAAAATTCGGTCTTACAATAAGTTGTTTATAAATGATTTACAGTAGTTATTCAAAGTATCTAATGTTAAAATACTTCTTGGTTAAAACACAAGAAGATACACCAGTATTGCACCAATTATTAATTCTTACGTAAGAAGACACTACTCAATAATTATTACAAAGAATTATCGCTCAAAGATTTTATTTTATTGATTCAATAATTGTTGTGATTGATATTTTATATTATCGTTGTTTCAATAATTGTACTACACAAAGATTTTTCATTATCTGAGCAATAATTCATATTATTTGAATAATATTATTAGATAGCATTATTGGCAATGTCTAGAAAGTTCATCAAGGAGAGGTTTGGTCACCTAATTGCTGGCAAGAAGAGAAATTCTTATCGAAAGCCCCTCTTCGGGAACCGCCCGGGTCACAATATCAGTGATTATGTAATATTATTTGTGAATAATTAATTATTAATTTTATGATAAGAAAAATATTCATTTTATGTGGATATAGATTGAGAGAAAATTTTTAATGTGACAATTGTTAAAATTAATATTTTATCTTTTCCTCGATAAAATAATTTATTTAAATATATTATTATATTTTATAATAATATAATAATGGTGATATTTTTATAGTGAATGTGGGATATATGAGTATATATGAGGAGGAGTATTTTGTTACCGAAAATATTTAAAACATGTTAAACATGTTTGAACCCCATTTTTCGATCGAAATTTGATTATAAATTTTATAAAATTGTCCGCTTATGGATTTTTGGCCAATTTCTGCTTTGGAATATGGAAAACTTTCTTCTCAGAAAGTTGTAGAGAATTGAATTTCCTATAAAAAACAAGCTTAGATTCATTTTTTCGGATAAAAGGGCTATTTATTATGAATTATTGAATTTTCAAGTCTCAAATAATTGATTTTGGAAGTTTAAAATATTTAAAGTGTGAAAACGCTTTTTATTTTGTGGGCAGCCCTAGAATGTGCTTATTAAGCTAAAATCAGATTTCTAGAGGCGAGGAATCTTGATTTATATATATTATTATTAAATTAAATTTTCTGCTTTGGTGTTTAAAGATTTTCCTATAAATAGAAAGTGCTTTAGGTTATAATTGAAATTCACATTAAACTCAAGTTTTCGTCTCTATATTATCGAGTTTATTCTTGTGAGTATTTTGAGTATACTTTGAGTATTTCTATACTGATTGCAAGTTCGTTTAGCCTTATTCCAAATCGGAGAGGTACCGCTTTTTCGAGGTAAGGGATAATAAGTGGATTTTAATGGTTATTATTTCGAAATTCTTCTGAACCTTCAAAAATTCTGGAAAAATTTGAAATGATAATTTGATGAGTTTTGTTGATTGTGTCCAAAAATGGCGATTTTTGGATTTATAGATTAAGAGTTATGAATTTTATGAGGAAAGACTATTTTAAAAGAAAACCCTTATAACTCCTTGTGGTTAATTCCAAAATTGATGAAATTTTTATTGGGAGTACATCTATATAATATCATTGTATCATGTAAATTTCAGAATTTTTGGATAAAAGTACAATTTATGATAAATGTTTAAATATTCGGTGGTTTTGGCCATGTGAAAAATAGTAAATGACTTTTAAAAATTCTGAGAAAAATATATGTTCAATATAGGACTATATTCTGCTAAATTCGAGAAAAGAAATATTTTTGAAACTGATTTGTTTTTTTTCATGAAAATGGACTAGTTATGAGTAAATGAATTAAATATGTTATGTGAAGTAAGAAAATTAGAAAATAGGATTTTATGGCTTGAGAATCCTACATGAGGTATATGCAGATTTTTGATGAGGATTTTGGTTATTGGTGATGAAATCTTATGAGTTTGACATTTTAGAATGATTAAATGTATTATTTAGTAAAGTGTAAACAATTAAAATAAATTGTTTATAAGCTTAAAAAAATATTATTCTTTCAATATCATTATACCGAAATATAGGTATGGATTTTATTGTAGAATTTTTACCTTTTGAGTCGGGTTTACTATTCATGAGATACTATTCACGAGTTACTATTCACGAAGTTACTATTCATGACAAAATTATTATTTTTTCTAACCAAATTATAGTTGATTTATGAATATTACTCTGGAGATTAAAACTATATATTGATTATATTGATTTTATTATCATATATAACATTTTTATAACCCTGATGTTGAAATTCTCTTTCACTGGAGTGTAAAGATGGGTAGATTATTGGTATGATCATGACTAGAGTTCTCTTTGGCCAGTAGTGAAAAGTTAAATTGTGACTGGTATGATCATGACCATTGAATTTATAATTGAATATCTTTAACTTAAGTGCAAAGGTGAATTGATCAACATGGTTATAATTATTGTTTATATAAATTCTAAATGATTATATATTTTCTTTGAGATATTAATATATTTGGCATGTAATGCAAATATGAACTGTTGAGGAATATCTTTGGCCTGTAGTGCAAAGATGAATTATGGATGAATGTCTTTGGGTCGTAGTGCAAAGATGACATGTTGTTGAATATCTTTGGCCTGTAGTGCAAAGATGAACTGTTGATGAATATCTTTGGCCCGTAGTGCAAAGATAAATTTATTAGTATGATTATGAACAGGAACTGTGATTTGGTATAACCATGATCTTTGATATTTCAGGTAAAGACAAGTGATGAAAATTATCTTCGTCCTGAATGAGAAAAGGAATTTAGAACAACAATTACGATTATGAGTTATGTAAGATCCCAAATAATTAATAAATGAAATTTAATTTCCTCTAATTATTATTTTGAAATAGTAAGGATTGATGTGATTAATGTGGATAACGGGTAAAATATATAAATATTTCAAAATAAGCAAGTGGTTATAAAATATTCATTGTTGTCGGGGAATATTCGTTTGGTCGTGGAATATTAGATCGCTTTGGGAATATTAAATGACGGCGGCAGCGGCCATGTATGTGGGCCCCATAACGAAAAAAGCGATTGGAGGAAGAAAATGACAAATATAAGTTGTTTAAAAATAACTCTGCAGTAGTTGTTACAGATTTAATCGTTGGAATACCCTTGGTTAAAACATAGTAATACGCGTTGTTGAAGCAGAAGATACCAGTATTGCACCAATTATTGACTCTTACGTAAGAAGGCACTACTCAATAATGGTTACATGAATTATCGCTCGGTGTTTTATTTTATTGATTCAATAATTGCTGCGTTGATATTTTATATTGTTGTTGTTTTAATAATTGTCATTACACAAGATTTTTCATCGTTAAACAATAATTCATATTATCCGAATAATATTATTAGATAACATTATTGGCAATGTCTAGAAAGTTACATCTAAGGAGAGGTTTGGTCACCTAATCATGCTGCCAAGAAGGAGAAATTCTTATTGGAAAGCCACATCTTTCCCGAGAGCGCTGGTCATCAATATTGTGATTCGTAATATTATTTGTGAATAATTAATTATTGATTCATATGATGAGGAAAATATTGATTTTATGTGGATATAGATGGAGAAAATTTTAATGTGACAATTGTTAAAAATTGAAATTTTATCTTTTCTCGATAAAATAATTCATTTAAATATATATTATTATATTTTAATAATATAATAATGGTGATATTTTTACAACGAATGTGGGATATATGAGTATACGAGGAGGAAGAGTATTTTTGTTGCAATAAATGTTTAAAACATGTTAAACATGCGATGTGGATCCCATTTATCGATCGAAATTTGATTATATTTCTAAAAATCACCCGCTTATGGATTTTGGCCAATTTTAATTTGGGAATTTAGGAAAACTTTCTTTCGCAAAGTTGTAGAGAATTGGATTTCTATTAAAACCCATAGATTCGAATTTTCTGATAAAAGGGCTATTTATTGTGAATTATTGAAGTTCAAGTTCAAATAATTAATTTTGGAAGTTTAAATTATTTTAAATTAGAAAAACGCTTTTTTTTTATTTTCTTCTAGAAGCTTGGCATGTGTGAATCTTTGAGATTCAGATTTCAAAGAATACGTATAATATTTTTATAAATATTAATATTTTATTAAATTTTTCGCTTTGGTGTTCTAAGCAATTTCTATAAATAAAAGTCTTTAGTTAGAATTGAAAATCACATTTAAACTCAAGTTTTCTCTCTATATTATCGAAGCGTATTCTTGTGAGTATTTTGAGTATACTTTGAGTATTGCTATACGGTGAAAGTTCAAGATATAGTCTATATCCAAAGATTCCAGGTTAAATCTCGATCTTTCGAGGTAAGGGATGTTATTTTCTTCTCAAATGATATTATTTCTTCAATATCATTATGTTGAAATATTGGTTGGAACTTTTTATCAAATTTGGAACTTTTTCATATGTCGGGGTTACTTATTCATGATTTATTATTCACGAAGTTACTATTCACGATGAGTTATTATTCACGAAAGTACTATTCACGTAAGCGTGAAGATGTTTTTTTTTGTGAAATTTCTATCTTTTGGTGTTTGAGTTCTTATTCACGATACTAAGACTATTCACGATACTCTGAGACTATTCACGAATAAAGACTATTCAAGAAAAAATGAAATTTCTTCTTTTTGTCCAAAATATCTATTGTGGATACTAGTTTTGATTGTATCCATGTTTTGATCATTCTTGAATTTTACGCCACTATGATTATTTTTGAGGTATTTTTGGACGTGGATAAAACAAAGTACTTAATCCTTAATCCTTAATCCTTGTCATTTTGATTCATTGGATTCGCTTTTTTTAAAAAATATTTTCATCATCCTCGCCTTAAATGATGATATTATTGAATATCTTTGGCCCAGTAGGCAAGAGATGAATGATTTATGATGAATATCTTTGGCGATGGTGCAAAGATGAATGATTTCGATGAATATCTTTGGCCTGGTAGTGCAAAGATGAATGGTTTCGATGAATATCTTTGGCCCGTAGTGCAAAGATGAACAGTGTTTAGATGAACATGATTAATGGTGAATGTCCTCGCCTCAGAAGGCAAGGATGAATATTTGATCCCGTATATATATTGATTGATGTTACAAGGATAAAAATAGACGATGAACTTTAAAATTCATACATAGAAGATAGTAGTTTGCATTCTCTACTTAACTCTTCTAATGAATTATTATTTCCATTGCGAATATTGATTTAAAACTTGTTGTCTATTGTATTCTATTATATTTTTCCTCGTGAAGACTAACGATAATTTTGTTGTATATTATCTTAGTCATAATATTCTTTATTGGGCTAGTCGAGCTCACCCTTTTCCTTTTTGTTCCATTTTTCTTCTCGTGAGGCGAGAATATAAGCAATACTAGCAGTGGGGTATGGAATGAAAGTTCTAGGGAGAGTTGTTTAGTAGTCCTCACCATTGTTGTAAAATAATGTATCAATAATTATGATGAGGATTTATTTGTATGTGGATATTGTCTCAGATGGCAATATCTCGTATTTAAACTCACAGCTTTTACTATTGTAATAATAAAGTTGTAGTTGTTTACATGCTGGTGTATTGACAACTCGAGAATGGGGGGATGTAGACCTATTTTGGGGGTGTCACGGTTGGTATCGAGCTTAGGATATGATCTCCTGGCGGAGATCGGGAATAGAACTAGGAGGGAGAGACGAGTAAATCCTTCGCTAGTGTGTCCTACCTAAGCTTATTTGATAGTTGGTCAAGATATAGGGATATTATGTGATATATTGATTTCCTTAATTAACCCTTGTTTTTATGGCAAGATTTGAGAATGTCGATCGAGAATATTAACAATGGAAATGAGACGAGTGGAGACGCTTTGTACTCACCAACGAGGAGAACGCAACAGTCGGGCAATGTTCCTCATGTGAACAACACCACCGAAAGCAGATGATGAGCGAGGGATATTTAGAAGCTTTTTGCAGTTCATGCAAAATCGCACGAGGAGACTCGTGTTCAAAACATAGGAGGAAATGATAGCAATTCACGGGTTGTCACAACAAGCGATTCAAAAAGTTGGGACCACTGAATTTAAAGGAAAGCCGATCCGATCATGGTAAAACATGGGTCAAGCAAATTACCAAGATATTCGATGTCTTGGGATGCACAGAGAACAGAAGGTTCCATTCGCCACCTTTATGTTCCGTGGCGAAGCAGATTCATCGGTGGGAGTCAGGAAGTTGCACTCCATCCACCGTGACTCAAAGATGTCTTGGGAGACGCGTTTGAGAACTATTTAATGACAAATACTTTCACGAAAGTGTTCGCTATATGAAGGAAGTGGAGTTTATTAGACCGAGCAGTAACAACATGACGGTGTCTCAAAGACGAGGCGAAGTTTGCAGAGTTATCGAGTTTGCACCTCATTTGGTGGAGAATGAGGAACGATGACGCGGATGTTTCGAGAGGTTTGAAACCCAAGATACGCCAAGATCTCATCTCTCATAAATTTTTCTCTATTCAGATGTTGTTATTGTGGCTCAATTGTTAGAAGCGAGATAACGAGTAGACGGCCAACCGAGGTACCCACAATCGGGATCATACCGAGATAAGAATCAACAAAACAACAATAACCAAGTGGAGAAAAGAAAAGCGGACAAAATGGTAACCACTCTGGTGGTAATCATGGCCATGAAAATAGAAGAAGCGAAGTCGGGAGGAGATTTTAAAAGAGGAGATTCAAGAACGACCATGTGATGAAGACAGATAGTACAAAGAATAATCGGGTTCCAGGGAGGAGAACGACCACCCATCATATGCTATAAATGCGGAAAGAGGGACATATCGGTCAAACCGCCCACAACAGATTCGGTATGCTATAATTGTGGAAAGGAAGGACATATCGCTTCGAGATTGCACGCAGATAGCGAAACCTAGTTCAATGGGGACGGTGACTCAAAAGACCATCCCGAGAAAAGTCAAAGTCAAGCGGTTCTGGAAGAAGCGTTTGTTGTGGATGGTCAAAATGCGAGAACCCAAACGAGGTGATCACGGGTAAGCTATTTATAAATTCTTGTGAAGTTTATACTTTACTAGATATCTAGGTGTTACCCATTCATTTATCTCTCCGCTTGTGCTCAACGCTTAAACTTGACTCAGGAGAAATTAGACTTTGACCTATCTGTGGAAACTCCGTTAGAGAAACTTTCATCACATCCATTGCTTATAAATCTTGTCTAATCCATGTTGGCACCCTTATCTTTACCCGTTGACCTTATCTCTTTAAAGATACTTGCTTTTGATGTGATTTTAGGGATTGATTGGTTAACTACTCATCATGCCAAAATTGATTGTTTTCGTAAGGTTGTTAGCTTTCATATTCCTAAACAAACTTTGTTGTTCGAATTCAAGCAACTAAACCATTAAAATCAATCTTTTGTCATATCTAATCATAAAGCTATTCGCTTATTAAAAAATGGATGTCAAGCTTTTTTAGCCCATGTTATGGATTTGAATAATATTCTGCGTTGTTATTAACTTTCCGACGATTTCTTGAAGAACTTCCCGGCCTACCCCGTAACGTGAAGTTGAATTCTTTATTGACCTTGAACCGGTACAAAGCCCATTTCTAAAACCCCATATCGAATGGCTCTATTGAACTTCGAGAGTTAAAGGTCCAACTACAGGAGTTGTTGGACATTGGTTTCATTCGTCCTAGTACATCTCCTTGGGGTGCTCCTGTTTTATTTGTAAAGAAGAAAGACGGGAGTATGCGACTTTGTATTGACTATCGGGAATTGAACCATGTCACTATCAAGAATAGGTATCCTCTACCTCGTATTGATGACTTGTTTGACCAGTTGCAAGGAGCACAATTCTTTTCAAAAATCGATCTTCGTTCGGATATCATCGCTGAAGATTAGAACTGAGGATATTCCAAAGACACTGCCTTTAGAACTCGGTACGGGCATTATGAATTCTTAGTTATGTCTTTCGGATTGACTAATGCTCCTGCGGCTTTCATGGATATGATGAACCGAGTATTCAAAGAGTATTTGGATCAGTTCGTTGTTGTCTTTATTGATGACATCCTCATATATTCCAAAAGCCGTGAAGATCATGAGCACCATTTCGTTCGGTACTCCAAAGGCTTCGTGAAAACAAGCTTTATGCAAGTTAAAGAAATGCGAAGTTCGCTCGAGGAAGTAGCATTTCTTGGGCATGTGGTGTCAAAACATGGAGTATCTGCTGACCCGGTGAAGATTGAAGCAATACAAAGTTGGGAACAGCAAAAGTCGGTGGATCAAGACGTAGCTTTTGGGCTTAATTTGGTTATTATCGGAGATTCGTGGAAGGTTTTCTCGAATCGCTACTCTCGTTAACTCATCTAACTCGGAAGGATACAAAATTCGTTTGGAGCGAAGAAGAATGCGAGAAGAGTTTCCAAGAGCTTAAAAGGAGACTTATTTTAAGACTGTTCTAACAATACCATCCTGGTTCGGATGGATTTGTTATCTCTGACGATGCTTCTAGCAAAGGGTTAGGATGTGTTCTCATGCAACGTGGGAAAGTCATAGCCTATGCCTCGCGACAACTTAAAGAATATGAGAGGAATTATCCTACCATGATCTAGAGTTAGCGTGATCGTTTCGCTTAAAGATCTGGAGGCACTATCTATATGGAGAGAAAGTGGAGATATATTCGCACCATAAAAGCCTTAAATATTTCTTCACTCAAAAAGAACTTAACACGCTGCGCAAATGACGTTGGCTCGAGCTATTGAAAGACTACGACCACACTATTCAATACCATCCCGAAAAGCGAACGTGGTAATGACCGACGCGTTGAGTAGAAGATCATATGCGAGGAACGAGTGCGATGATGTCAAATATATGACAGAGCCAACTTTAATAGAAAAAGTTAAGGTTGCTCAAGCCAATCGAATCTTGAGTCGATGCATATGAAGAAGAAAGTACAAGAAGGAGCTATTTCGGAAGCGAGAATTGATGAAGAAGGAATACTTCGAGTCCACTCCAGACTTTGTGTTCCTAACGATTCTGATTTGAAGTACAAGATTATGATGGAGGCACACAATACACCATTTGTAATCCATCCGGAAAGTACTAAAATGTATCGTGATCTTCGACATACATTTTGGTGGAACAATATGAAGAGAGAGATTGCAAAGTTTATCTCAACATGTTTAACTTGTCAACGTGTAAAGGCAGAGCATCAAGTGCCTAAGGGACCATTGCAACCACTTGAGATTCCGAAATGGAAGTGGGAACACATTACCATGGATTTCGTTACGGGACTTCCCACGGTTTCTCAAGGCATAAATGCTATTTGGGTTAGTGTTGATAAATTAACCAAGTTTGCTCATTTCTTGCCAATACGGGAGACTTATTCCCTTGAACGTCTTGCTCAAATGTACGTAAATGAGATTGTGAGATTGCATGGCATGCCAAGATCCATAGTTTGGATCGTGACCCAAGATTCACTTCAAGATTTTGGGTTAGCTTGCAAAAAGCTATGGGTACGGATTTAAGATTCGATTCGGCATACCATCCTTAAAGCAGACGGACAATCGAGAGGACTATTCAAACTCTTGAAGATCTATTAAGACTCGTGTCCTAGATTTCAAAAGGAGTTGGGATAAGTATTTACCATTGGTGGAATTCTCCTACAACAATAGTTATCGAGCAAGTATAGGTGTGGCTCCATTTGAAGCATTATATGGACGAAAGTGTCATTTCTCAATATGTTGGGATGAGGTGGGTGAAGCAACATTGTTGGGACCCGAAGTTAATACGTATGACTCACCGAAAAGATCCAAATGATTCGACAACGATATAAAAGCAAGCACAAGATCGACAAAAAGAGTTATGCGGATCTTCATCGAAAGGACGTGGAATTTAGTATAGGGGATCATGTATTGTTGCGAGTTGCTCCATGGAAGTGAGTTACAAGATTCTGGGAAGAGAGGAAAGCTCAATCCACGATTTATTGGTCCATTTCAAATTCTTGACCGAGTAGGAAATGTAGCCTATAGACTCGCGTTACCTCCAAGTATGTCTCGTGTTCATAATGTGTTTCACATATCTGTACTTCGTAAATATGTGAAAGACCGAATCACGTTATTGAGTTAGAAACCAGGACGAGATAGCCAGAAGACTTAACGTATAAGGAAGTACTGTCAAGATCTTGGATAGGAAGGAGCATGTCCTACGCACGAAGGTCATACCACAAGTTAAAGTCTTGTGGAGAAACCATGCTATAGAGGAAATGACCTGGGAGTTGGAAACGGAAATGAAAGCGAGGTATCCTCATCTTTTGAAACACCCAGTAGACGCACGCCAATTTCGAGGACTTAAATTTCATAAGGAGGAGGTTGTAAGATCCCAAATAATTAATAAATGAAATTTAATTTCCTCTAATTATTATTTTGAAATAGTAAGGGTTGATGTGATTAATGTGGATAATTCACGGGTAAAATACGCAAATATTTCAAAATAAAGCAAGTGGTTATAAAATATTCATTGTTGTTTGGGAATATTCGTTTGGTCGTGGAATATTAAATCGTTGTCGGGGAATATTAAATGCGGCCAGTAGCGACCATGTGTGGGCCCCATAACGAAAAAAGCGATTGGAGGAAGAAAATGACAAATATAAGTTGTTTAAAAATAACACAGTAGTTATTACTGATTTCTTTGTTGGAATACCCGGTGGTTAAAACATAGAATACGCGTTGTTGAAGCAGTAGACGCAGTATTGCACCAATTATTGACTCTTACGTAAGAAGGCACTACTCAATAATGGTTCTGATAATTACCATTCGGTGTTTTATTTTATTGATTCAATAATTGTGCGTTGATATTTTATATTCTTTGTTGTTTTAATAATTGTCATTACACAAAGATTTTCATTGTCGAAACAATAATTCATATTATCTGAATAATATTATTAGATAACATTATTGGCAATGTCTAGAAAGTTACATCTAAGGAGAGGTTTGGTCACCTAATCAAGCGCCGCCGAAGAGGAGAAATTCTTATTGGAAAGCCACATCTTTCCAGGAAGCTACTGGTTGTCAATATTGTGATTCTCAGTAATATTATTTGTGAATAATTAATTATTGATTCATATGATGAGGAAAATATTGATTTTATGTGGATATAGATGGAGAAAAATTTTAATGTGACAATTGTTAAAAATTGAAATTTTATCTTTTCTCGATAAAATAATTCATTTAAATATATATTATTATATTTTAATAATATAATAATGGTGATATTTTTACAACGAATGTGGGATATATGAGTATACGAGGAGGAAGAGTATTTTGTTGCAATAAATGTTTAAAACATGTTAAACATGTAAATTGGATCCCATTTATCGAGTGAAATTTGATTATAGCCTCTAAAATCACCCGCTTATGGATTTTGGTCAATTTCATTGGGAATTTAGAAAAACTTTCTTCCGCAAAGTTGTAGAGAATTGGATTTCTATTAAAAACGCGAGATTGAATTTTTCCGATAAAAGGGCTATTTATTGTGAATTATTGAAGTTCAAGCTTCAAATAATTAATTTTGGAAGTTTAAATTATTTTAAATTAGAAAAACGTTTTTTTTTATTTTCTTCTAGAAGCTTGGCATGTGTGAATTCTTTGAGATTCAGATTTCAAAGAATACGATAATATTTTTATAAATATTAATATTTTATTAAATTTTCTCGCTTTTGGTGTTCTAAGCAATTTCCTATAAATAAGTCTTGGGTTAGAATTGAAAATCACACCGTAAAGCGAAGTTTTCTCTCTATATTATCGAAGTATTCTTGTGAGTATTTTGAGTATACTTTGAGTATTGCTATACGGTGAAAGTTCAAGATATAGTCTATATCCAAAGATTCCAGTTAAAGATCGATCTTTCGAGGTAAGGGATGTTATTTTCTTCTCAAATGATATTATTTCTTCAATATCATTATGTTGAAATATTGGTTGGAACTTTTATCAAATTTGGAACTTTTTCATGTCGGGGTTACTTATTCATGAGTTCTTATTCACGAGTTACTATTCATGAGATTCTTATTATTCATTTAAAGTCTATTCACGTAAGCGTGAAGATGTTTTTTTGTGAAATTTCTATCTTTTGGTGTTTGAGTTACTATTCACGATACTAAGACTATTCACGATACTCTGACTATTCACGAATACGGCAAGACTATTCACCGAAAAATGAAATTTCTTCTTTTTGTCCAAAATATCTATTGTGGATACTAGTTTTGATTGTATCCATGTTTTGATCATTCTTGAATTTTACGCCACTATGATTATTTTTTGAGGTATTTTTGGACGTGGATAAAACAAAGTACTGAATCCTTAATCCTTAATCCTTGTCATTTTGATTCTTTGGATTCGTTTTTTTTAAAAAATATTTTCATCATCCTCGGTCTTAAATGATGATATTATTGAATATCTTTGGCCGTAGTGTCAAAAGATGAATGATTTATGATGAATATCTTTGGCCAAGAAAGTGCAAAGATGAATGATTTCGATGAATATCTTTGGCCAGTAGTGCAAAGATGAATGGTTTCGATGAATATCTTTGCCCGTAGTGTAAAAGATGAGCAGTGTTTAGATGAACATGACCAATTGGTGAATGTCCTTGGCTCATAGTGCAAAAAGATGAATATTTGATCCCGGATATATATTGATTGATGTTACAGGATAAAAATAGGCGATGAACTTTAAAATTCATACATAGAAGATAGTAGTTTGCATTCTCTACTTAACTCTTCTAATGAATTATTATTTCCATTGCGAATATTGATTTAAAACTTGTTGTCTATTGTATTCTATTATATTTTTCCTCGTTGAAGACTAACGATAATTTTGTTGTATATTATCTTAGTCATAATATTCTTTTTTACTGGGTTAGTCGAGCTCACCCTTTTCCTTTTTGTTCCATTTTTCTTCTCTCGGAGGCGAGAATATAGCAAGTCCAGGAAGTGGGTATGGAATGAAAGTTCTAGGGAGAGTTGTTTAGTAGTCCTCACCATTGTTGTAAAATAATGTATCAATAATTATGATGAGGATTTATTTGTATGTGGATATTATGCAGATGGCAATATCTCGTATTTAAACTCACAGTTTTACTATTGTAATAATAAAGTTGTAGTTGTTTCTGTACCGTGTATTGACAACTCAGAATGGGGGATGTAGACCTATTTTGGGGGTGTCACAAGTTATACATGTGATTGTGGACAGGAATTGTTGATTGATGTTACAGGGATAAAACATTGTTGGTGGACTTTTAACATGGAGAAGATAATAAACTTTATAGTTTATTTGACTCTTCTAATGGATTGCTCATTCCGCTGCAACTATGGTTGAAATTTTTTTATCATCTACCATATGTTCTAAATATCTGATTTATTATTGATGAAGGCTATTGATAATTTAATTATCTTTAGTCATGATATTTTTTTACTGAGTTGGTTGTGCTCACCCTTTTGCTTCACAATTCCTTTTAGGTAATAAAAGTGTAGCTGGGTCGAGCGGGGGAATAACAAGGGAATAGAACGGTGGTCTATAGATGTTGAGGGTGAGGTGAATTTAACTTGGAAGAGTGTTTTGCCACTATCATACAAGATGTCTAATGACATACAACCTCGTGTCATCATAAGATGTGGTTGTCTTTCATCCACTTCTTTGAGTATATCTCCCAAAGACTACCTATATGATCTTGGAGTCTATTTGAAATTTAACTCTAAATTTAGAGCAGAGAGATAATGATATGTCAAGAGAAAACTCACCATTGGGAAGAATATGATAGTAATCTTCTCATTTTTCTTTGGGGTCTATTAGGTCAACCAAGGATAATTTGCGTGGCCATATGATATCTATCATAACCTAGAAGCATGGCCTCCCATGTACGAAGGTTTCTTGAGCACTTCCCAAAGATTCTAATTTCTAAAAGCAGTTTTCGACTATACCTTTATATAAGGTGTCATTATGAGGTGTCATTCCACGGTTGGGACATGAGTCACAGATTGATATATATTTGTATTCAAACTCACAAAGATATGTGTTGTTGTATTTTGCACGACGACAATTGTTGTAATAAAGTTGTAGTTATTTTTGTACTATGTATTTGGCGACTCAGAATGTGTTGGATGGAATGGACCTATTTTGGGGGCGTCACATTTCCAATCTACACAAAAATTAAAAATCTAATAGACTATTATCAGTTAAGAGTTTTATAGTTTAAACAAAAAAACCAGAAGATTAATATAGACATAACAAAACATACAGAGAGAAAATATGTAAATTTTATGACAAAAATATAATTAGAAAACAACAGAAGATTAAAAATCGTGAGAAAAGACTAGTCAAACTAATTAAGCATATAATATGAATAATGAAATTAGAATCCAAAAAGAATTAAATCTTAAACAACTTAGAAAAAAAGTAGGCCAATCAGGAAGGTTAAAAATTCACCGAGTAAAAATTTCTGTGACGCACCCAAAATAGGTATATATCATCTATTCTGAGTCGTCAAAAATATGGTACAAAATACAAATACAATCTTAAATATACAACATGAGCTGTGAGTTTTAATATAAATATTGTCTTCTAGACAGTATTAAAACTCAAAATAAGTCCTCAATACATTTATTAACATACTATTTCATAGAATAGTGAAGACTACTAATGCTATCGTCTGGACCGTCACTCCGTTCCCCGACTAGTCCCTGCTACGTTCTCATTTCCTGAAGAGAACAATGAAAGTAAAAGGGTGAGCTCAACTAGCCCAGTAAGAAATATTATGACTAAGATAATACAGAATAAATTATCATTAACCTTCAACAATGTTAACGTGATAAAATACAATAGACATCAAGTTTAACTGTAGCGAAACAAGCAATCCATTAAAAGAGTCAAGTAGAGAATACAATCTACTATCTTTATGATTTAAAAAGGTTTTTCATCACTTTTATCGCTGAGACTCAGCTTAATAAATAATTCACATCATACCTGCACTACGGCCAATGATATTCATTAGTATCACAACCACAAATTATCCATGCACTACGGCCAAGGATATTCGTGTATTAATCGATGGTCATGATCATGCCAACAACTGTCCATCAATGCACTACGGGCCAATGAGGACTTTTATATACCACATCATTTGTAATATTATGGTCATGATTATACCGAATAATCCCTGGTCATAATCATACCAAGTCTATCTATGCACTACAGGCCATAGATGACTTTCAACATAATATAAACATGAAGATGATGACAATGATATAAGAATTCAATAAAACAAGTTCAAGAATTAATTTATCTAGGAACCAATAGCGTCCAAATTGTCAACATGATACTGCTTTGTGGGATAAAACTCAAGAATGCTCAGAAGAATATTTTCATGAAAAGATACTGGATGAAGCGCAAATATCAAGGATATTCCACTAATTTCATGGAGTATAAAAGCCAAAACTTGAACCAACTGAGTATAATAAAGAATGGAATAACAAAAGAAATCACCAGGCATGCGATAGACCGCATAGACAGATTATTTCAACAGAATAATAAATAACGGAACTAGGTCATGCGTAAACGCACAGACAGGATATTCCAACAGAATAATAAATAACGGAACCGGTCAAAGAAATTGCACCGGCTGAGGATGTTCCAACAGAATAATAAATAACGGAACCAGGTCATGCATAAACGCACAGACAGGATGTTCCAATAGAATAATAAAGAATGAAATAATAGAAGAATTTTAACATGTATGCGGTACTTCGCATAGACAGGTTATTCCAACATAATAATAAAGAATGGAATAAAAGAAGAATTTTACCAAGTATACGGTACTTTGCATAGACAGGTTATTCCAACATAATAACAAAGAATGGAATAACAGAAGTTCTCTTCATGAAGACGAAAGAAAGAAATAATACCCCCACTACCAAGTAAAAGAGTAGTATTTTGGTAGTAGGCGAGGATATTCTTGAAGAAAACTTGCACTATGCTCAAAGCTTCTTAAAACTCTAAAGAAATACGCTTTCAAGATTATGAAGAATTCTATGAACTTCTGGTGTGATTTTCAATTCTAACTAAGCATCCTATTTATAGAAAAATAGAAAGGATACTATGTTGCCTTTATATGCAATAAAATATATTCTATTTATAATCAAATAAAACAAAACTTTATAAAAAGTATTACATTTTTATATAAAAAGCTTTTCGTTTTATTACATTAATAATACTAATAAAACAAAATTTATATATATATATATATATATATATATATATATAAACTTTCGTGACTTCATAAAAGACACCTCAATATATCTAACAAACATTTATCATCATTATTATAATTCACAATATTAATCGACCTGTGTCGTTCCTGTGAAAGGGGTTTCCATAAGGATTTCTCCCTATCAGTAGCAGCAATTAGGTGACCAAACCTCTCATTGGCAGAACTTACAGACATCGTTAATATTGCAAATAATAATATTAATAAATAACATCATCTCAATTATTGATTTAATAATATATAAAATATCGACAATAATTGAATCAAATAACGTGAGATCTTATGCAACAATTCATCAAGCAATAATTGAACAAAATTGGTGACTTCTCACATAAGCATCAATAATCAATACCGGTGTGCTACTATGCAACCACGCGTATTCATCGTATTTTACTACCGAGGTTGTTCAATAGTTTTAAGCTGTAAAAATTCGCCGTTATTTTCATAAAAATATTTTTGTCGTTTTTTAATCAAATGACAATAATTACATTATGGGGTCCACTAATGATTGTGTAAATCGCATGCGAATATTCCTGTTAAAATGAATATTCCCCACCAATCGAATATTATATAATAACATGCGTATTTTGCAAAATTTATAAATATTACCCACAACTATAACATTATATCAAATTCATTCCATAATATTTAAAATGATATTTATGAAAAATCATCTTTATTAAAAAATTGGGGTCTTACAACCTCCCTTATGAAATTTAAGCCCTCGAAATTAGGGTGCGATGCACTGGTATGTCGAAAATGTAAGGATATCTTGATTTCATTTCAGATTCTAACTCCCAGGTCATTTCCTCAACATCGTGGTTTCTCCACAAAATTTTGACTTGAGGTATAACTTTGGAGCGTAGAATATGTTCCTTCTTATCCAAGATTTGAACAGGAACCTCTTCATACATCAAATCTTCCGCTATTTCGTCCGGTTCTAACTCAACAACGTGGTTCGAGTCTTCCACATATTTATGTAACATAGATATGTGAAAAACGTTATGAATACGAGACATACTTAGCGGTAAAGCGAGTCTATATGTCACAGCTCCTACTCGATCGAGGATTAAAAATGGGCCAATGAATCGAGGATTGAGCTTTCCTCTCTTTCCAAATCTCGTAACTCCTTTCCAAGGAGCAACACGTAACAACACATGATCTCCAATATCGAATTCCACGTCCTTTCGATGAAGATCAACATAACTCTTTTGTCGATCTTGTGAGGTTTTTATACGTTGTCGGATCGTTTGAATCTTTTTCGTAGTTATACGTACCAACTCCGGTCCCCAACAACGTTGCTTCACCCACCTCATCCCAACATCTTGGAAACGACACTTTCTTCTATACAACGCTTGAATGGAGCCATGCCAATACTTTGCTTGATAAGCTGTTGTTGTATGAAAACTCCACCAAGCCGGTAAGAACTTGTCCCAACTTCCCTAGAAGTCGAGGACACAAAGTCTTAATAAATCTTTAAGAGTTTGAATAGTCCTCTCGATTGTCCGTCTGCCCAAGGATGATATCGAACTAAATAAATAAATCTGTGCCCATAGCTTTTTGCAAACTAACCCAAAATCGTGAGGTGAATCTTGGGTCTCGATCAAAAACTATGGATATTGGCATACCATGTAGTCTTACAATCTCGTTTATGTACATACGAGCAAGACGTTCAAGTGTATAAGTTTCTCGTATTGGTAAGAAATGAGCAGACTTGGTCAATCTATCAACAATGACCCAAATTGCATTTATGCCTTGAGAAACCTTGGGAAGACCAGTAACGAAATCCATGGTAATATGCTCCCACTTTTATTCCTAGAATTTCAAGTGGTTGCAATGGACCTTTTGGTACTTGATGCTCCGCCTTGACTCGTTGACAAGTTAGACACCTTGAAATAAACAATGATATCTCTCTCTTTATATTGCTCCACCAAAATGTATGACGAAGATCACGATACCTTTTGGTACTCCCAGGATGGATTGCAAACGATGTGTTGTGCGCCTCCATCATGATTTTATACTTTAAATCAGGGTCGTTAGGAACACAAAATCTGGAGTTGAGTCGAAGTATTCTTCTTCATCGATTCTTGCTTCCCAGATAGCACCTTCTTGCACTTTCTTCCTCATACGCGATCGAACTTCGGATCGAAACGAAAGCGGCTTTTAACTTTATTAATTAAAGTCCATTTCTACTCATATATTTGCCATCATCACCTGGGTCCCTGGAGTTTTTAACTCTATCTCCATCCTTTGCAAGTCACACAAAATGGGCCTTGGCGTTGTCAATATCGCACTCGTACCCGCATATGATCTTCTACTCAATGCGTTAGCTACCACGTTCGCTTTTCCAGGATGGTATTGAATGGTATGATCATAAGTCGCATGTTGAGTTCCTTTTGAGTGAAGAAATATTTGAGGCTTTTATGATCCGTAAAGATCTTCACTTTCTCCCCATACAAGTAATGCCTCCAAATTTTAAGTGCGAAAATAACAGCTGCCAACTCTATATCATGAGTAGGACAATTCCTCTCATATTCTTTGAGTTTTCGAGAGGCATAGGCTATGACTTTTCCATGTTTCATGAGAACACATCCTAACCCTTTGTAGAAGCATCATCATGAGATAACAAATCCTCCGAGCGGATGGTATTGTCGAGCAGTCTTTGAAATGAGTCTCCTCTTGAGTTCTTGAAAACTCTTCTCACATTCCTCGTTTCAACCGAATTTTGTATCTTTCCGAGTCAGCTGATTTAATGGAGTAGTGATTCGAGAAAACCCTTCTACGAATCTCCGATAATAACCTGCTAAGCCGAGAAAGCTACGACTTCGATCATCGATTTAGGCTCCCGACTTTGAATAGCTTCAATCTTTCTTTGGGTCAACGGATGTTCCATGACTTGATAATACGTGCCCAAGGAATGCTACTTCATCAAGCCAGAACTTGCACTTCTTCAACTTGGCATAAAGCTTATATTCACGAAGCTTTTGGAGTATCAGCCTCAAGTGTTGCTCATGATTTTCACGACTTTTGGAATAAATAAGGATGTCATGAATAAAGGCGACCACAAAGTGATCCAAATATTCCTTGAATACTCGGTTCATCATATCCATGAAAGTAGCATGAGCATTAATCAATCTAAAAGACATGACTAAGAATTCATAATGCCCGTACCGAGTTCTGAAAGCCGTCTTTGGAATGTCATCGGTTCTAATCTTCAATTGGTGATATTCGTAACGAAGATCAATCTTTAAAAAGAATTTGGATCCTTGTAACTGGTCAAACAGGTCATCAATACGTGGCAAAGGGTACCTATTTTTGATGGTGACATGATTCAACTCCCGATAATCAATACAAAGTCGCATACTCCCATCTTTCTTTTTCATGAATAATAACGAGAGCACCCCGAGGAGACGTCTTTAGGACGAATGAAACCGATGTCTAACAATTCCTGCAGTTGGGTCTTTAACTCCTGAAGTTCAATAGGGGCCATTTGATATGGGGCTTTGGAAATAGGTTTTTTACCGGGTTCAATGTTGATACAAAATTTAATTTCACGCTCTGGGGGTAGGCCAGGAAGTTCTTCAGGGAATACGTCAGGAAATTTATTAACAATAGAGATATCATTCAAAATTGACGTATTTTTGTTTAAATTCGTGACATGAGCTAAAGCTTGACATCCGCTTTTCAATAAACGAATAGCTTTTTATGGCTTGAGATGACAAATGATTGATTTTAATGGTTTAGTTTCTTGAATTAGCATAATAGGTTGGTTAGGAATATGAAAGCTAACAACCTTACGGAAACAATCAATTTTTGCATGATGAGTAGCTAACCAATCAATCCCTAGAATTACGTCAAAT
Organism: Panax ginseng; assembly: GCA_020205605.1. NCBI lineage: Eukaryota > Viridiplantae > Streptophyta > Magnoliopsida > Apiales > Araliaceae > Panax > Panax ginseng. The sequence continues at coordinate 128,522,215 of CM035135.1, read as the reverse complement.
GCAAGTATTTTCAATGAAATAAGATCGACGGGTAATGTGAGGGTACCGATTTAAACCAAACAAGACTTATAAAGCGATTGGATGTAATAAAGGTTACTCCCCGATAGAGTTTCAACGAGATAAGTCAAAGTCCAATTTCTCCCGAGTCAAATTTAAGCGTTGGCGCAAGTAGGAGAAATAGAAGAATGGGTAGAACTGGTATCAAATAAGGTATATACTTCGCTAGAGTTTATGATAAGCTTACCCATGATAACCTCGTTCGGGTTCCTTGCTTTCTGGGAGGTCACGACAAATGCTCTCCCTTGAACTACCGGTTTTGTCATGTCTGGAACGACCTTTGATGCCTCCATCCTAACTGGACTTGTCTTCGGTGGATGACAAAATCGGGCCAGGTGACCTTCTCTTCCATAATTATAACATGCTTTGGATGGCATCGCGCAGTTTGGACTGATGTGTCCCTCTCCTCCACATTTGAAATATATGATAGGTGATCCTTCTCATTCCTTAACGACAGGTGCTGATGCTGACGTCTTTCCATCATTGTTGAATCTCCTCTTCTTGAAATGTCCATTCTTATTGTTTTGGCCATTATTACCACCGAAGTGGTTACCATTTCTGGCATGTTGATTCCCTCCACGCTTATTATCACCGTTTCGATGACTGTTATCACTGGTATTATCATTTTGCCGGCTGCTCTCTTTTGGTTGGGTTGAGTCATTATCGCGCTCCAATATCTGAGCCCTATTAACAACATCTGAATACATACACAGTTTATGAGAGATAAGATATTGACGTATCTCGGGTTTCAAACCTCTTAGAAACATTCACGTCATTCTCTCCTCATTATCAACCAAATGAGACGTAGACCGGGACAACTCGGCAAACTTGACATCGTACTGCGACACAGTCATGTTGTTTTGCTCAAGCTTGATGAACTCTACCTCTTTCATGTGACGAATACTTTCGGGAAAGTACTTATCGTTGAACAGTTTTTGGAACTTTTCCCAAGACATCTTCATCTGGCGGCAGTTGAGTGCACGCTTTTCTGATTCCCACCAAGAATCCGCCTCCTCAAGACATATGAAGGTGGCAAAAAGGAACCTTTTGCTCCTTGGAGCATCCCAAGACATCAAATATCTTGTTGATATGCTTTATCCACGTCTCCACCTTAAGTGGTTTTGGCTCTCCAAAAAACTCCGGTTGTCAGTGTTTCCACCTGTATTTTGGACAGGAGTCGCTCTTACCTGATGTTGCATGAATTGCATAAAGCCTCTGAACATTCCATCGTTCATCATCTGGTCCGTGTTATTGTTTGCCTGAGGATTGTCGCCTTTCTGATTCACATTATCCTGATTATTGATCTGTGGAGACTCAACGGTCTCCTATGCTCCATTGATGTTTTCAATATTCTCGGATGTCATTTTCAAATATTGCTACAAAATAAGGGTTAATTAACATATCACATATTATTCATATACTCTGACAGACTAATTAAATACCAAATAAACTTAGGTAGGTCATACTAGCGAAGGAATTCCCCGTCTCTCCCCTCATAGTTCTTGTCTCACATCTTATCCAGAGATCATATCCCTAAGCTTTGATACCAACTGTGACGCCCCCAAAATAGGTATACATCACCTATTCTGAGTCGCCAAAAATATGGTACAGAATACAAATACAATCTTAAATATCTGACATGAATTTGTGAGTTTTAATACAAATATTATCTTCAGGCAAAGATTAAAACTCAAAATAAGTCCTCAATACATTTATTAACACACTATTTCATAGAATAGTGAGGACTACTAATGTTATCGTTCGGACCATCACTCCGATTCTCTCCTAGTAGTCCTCGCTACGTTCTCATTTCTGAAAAAACAATAAAAGTAAAAGGGTGAGCTCAACTAGCCAAAAAAAAAAATATTATGACTAAGATAATGCGCAGAATAAATTATCATTAGCCTTCAACAATGTTAAAGTGATAAAATACAATAGACATCAAGTTTAAGCTGCGGTGAACAAGCAATCCATTAAAAGAGTCAAGTAGAGAATAAAATCTACTATCTTTTATGATTTAAAAATGTTTTTTATCACTTTTATATTTGAGACTCACTTTTAATAAATAATCCACATCATCCCCGCACTACTGCCGAGGATATTCATTAAGTATCACAACCACAAATTATCCATGCACTACTACTGACCGAGGATATTTGTGTATTCATCAATGGTCATGATTGTGACGTCCCCAAAATAGGTATACAACACCCATTCTGAGTCGTCAATAACATGGTACAGAAACAACTATAACTTTATTAATACAACATGAAAATTGTGAGTTTAAATACAAATATTCTCTTCAGACAATATCAACACTCAAATAAGTCCTCATTACAATTATTGATATATTATTTTACAAAATGGTGAGGATTACTAAAATAACTTTCTAAGACCTTCATTTCCATACCCGACTAGTATTATTACATTCTCGCCTCTAAGAAGAAAAATGGAACAAAAAGGAAAAGGGTGAGCTCAACTAGCCCGATAAAGAATATTATGACTAAGATAATATAGAACAAATTATCGTTAGTCTTCAACGAGAAAAATCGATAAAATACAATAGACAAACAAGTTTGGATCAATATTCGCAATGAAATAATAATTAAGTAGATGAGTTACGTAGAGAATGAAATCTACTATAATCTATGAATTTAAAAGTCCATCATCAATATTTTATTCCTGTAACATCAATCAATATTCATCTTGAATCAAATATTCATCTTTGCACTACAGGCCAAAGATATTCATCAGTCGGTCATGTTCATCTCAACATCTGTACATCTTTGTACTTCAGGCCAAAGATATTCATCAAAAATTCATTCATCTTTGCACTACAGGCCAAAGATATTCAGTAACATCCTCATGACCATTGATGAATACACGAATATCCTTGGCCCGTAGTGCATGGATAATTTGTGGTTGTGATACTTATGAATATCCTTGGCCAGTAGTCTTGAGGGGATGAGGTGGATTATTTATTAAAATTTGAGTCCAATGATAAAAGTGATGAAAAACCTTTTAAATCATAAAAGATAGTAGATTTTATTCCCTACTTGACTCTTTTAATGGATTGCATGTTCCGCTGCAGTTAAACTTGATGTCTATTGTATTTTATTAGTTTAACACCGTTGAAGACTAATGATAATTTATTCTGCATTATCTTAGTCATAATATTTCTTATTAGGCTAGTTGAGCTCACTCTTTCTTTCACTGTTCTCTTCAGAAAATTAGAACGTAGCCGGGATTAGTCGGGGAACGGAGTGACGGTCCAAATGATAGTATTAATAGTCCTCACTATTCTGTTAAATAGTGTGATAATAAATGTAATGAGGACTTATTGTGAGAGTGGATATTATCTAGAAGACAATATTTGTATTAAAACTCACAGCTTTCTTGTTGTATATTAAAGATTGTATTTGTATTCTGTACCATATATTTGATGACTCAAAATAAATGATGTATACCTATTTTGGGGGAGTCACAAAGATGTCTATCAGAAATTCAACAGAAATAACAATACATAGGAGTATGACAGAAACTCATAGATTAAAACCAAAGATTAAAGTATTAAGAGGATACTTACAGAAGGAGGTAAAATTAATAAAAGATTACACAGAAAGAATAAGCAGATATAATGGAGATTTAAGTAAGAAGAATATATACAGAACAATTTCCATATATAAAAATAACATCAGATTAATAGAAACAGAAATAAAAAAAAAGTGTAGAATAAAATTAGGAGATCATATCAGTTAAATGAGTAAAAGAAAGATTACAGAAAAAATAGAGAGAAGATATTACAGACAGGAATTAGTCAGAATAAGGAAATTTTTTAAATATACTTAGAAAATATTAAATTTCCAAAACCCAACACGATAACTAAAGTATACCAGATATATTATTATACATAACACAATAATAAAATAAATAATAGTTAAAGAAACTAAAACTATTAGAGTCCAAAGAAAAATACATTCTCAAAGAATTAGAAAAAACACAAAAAATCAACATGAATGTTTATATAGAAGTCTTAGACAGGAAATATAGCAAAAAAAAAATAAAACAAATAAAATCTTAAACAGGATCAGAAATGTTAAAGAAAGTTTAGGAAAATTACAATTAAAAGCAAATAAATATTAATTTTTGTTTTTTTTCGACTAAACAAATTAAAATAAAGCCAAATACCACTGCATGCAAGCAGATCAAGTAGTGTCCTTATCTCTACGTAACATCTAGCAGTTGTTGAATGTTGATTACTCGTGTGAACGCATGCATGTGTGACGTATACGACTGATTTTTTGTTTGGCTTTGGGGCGTCACCGTCACGTGCGTTCAACTGAGTTTGTTTTCATGGAGCTGCACGTGGGATGTTAAGCACTCTCCGTTCTCGTCGGGTTGCATGGAGGCTACGTGTGCAATAAGTCATTCCGAATTGGATTACGTAATACTTATAAATACTCAGTTCTCTCTCGGGTCCCACGAATAATAATAATAATAATAATAATATGTCTAACGCACACATTATTATTATTATTATTCCAAAAATATGTCTAACGCACACATTTTAAAATTAAAATGATACATGAATGTTATTTTACAATTAAAAATACTTAATTAGGGTCCGAGAAAATGAAATTTGTATAGTTTCAAGAGACATTTTTTGTGCAAGAAAGAGATTAGTTCCAACTTAACTAATATACGGGATTCAAATTTCGTCATGATATAATGAAAAACATATTACTCTATTTATTTTATATTATTTGATTATTGTTAAATTTTTAAAATTAATTTAAGAGATTTTTAAATTTAAAATTGACATAATTTTTGAACTTTTAATCAATACAATGATGAATATTGTAAATTATTTAAAATTTATTATTCATTATAAGTTTTATTGTTTCATAATTTTTAATGAGTTATTTTAATTTTGACTTTAAAAATATTTTATAGATGAAATATCTACTGTGTCATCAGTGGCGGATCTATGTAAAGGACAGAATAGACAGTGTATATATTAATATATATTTTTATAGATATAGGGACAAAGAAAAAAATAAAATTTAATAAATTTAAGGTGGCAAATTTATAAAAAAACTTATCTTAGAGGGGTAAAAAAAATACTTAAACTATTACTTTTCTAAAAAAAATTAAACGCATACATGATGTATAATATATTCAAACTCTCGCTCTCTAACTCGCTAAATTTTAGCCCATAAAAATTTACTCATGTTCTTTTACTCCTATTAAGAACAGATTATGAATCCGCCCAGTGTGCCATATAAAAATTATTTCACTATTATATGCGAGTACCCGCATAGTCAATAATTTTCAAAATATGCAGTTAAGTTTGTACATAAATTTGTTGGAGTGTATAATTTGCGACTATTTTTAAAGTTTAGAATGCAAAATATAAAATGAGACAAAATATAGGATACAAAGTGTCATTTACTCTTCTTATTAAGAAAATATATTTATAATTTATAGAAATAAAAATAAAAATTTACTAGAAGTAGCTTCAAATCACAAAATCCTAATGTGCCGGTTTTTTATGCTTGGGCATATCGTATAAATGAATTTCATAATCAATATCATATTAATCTACGAATCACTAATATGAATATCGAGGGTTAAAAAATTAGTATCACAATAAGTAGATCTGACAAACTGCAGTTCAAGTCTGCGGGCCGGGTTATCACAGGACGAGTTTTGGATTGTAATTTTTTAGTCCAATAAAATTTGGTTTTTTTTAATTCGTCTGTTTTTGGCTCAGTCCGTTTGAACCAAATTCAAAAAATAACATAACATAGACAAGTAGTCTCAGTCCGCGGGCCGGACTTTGAGCTACAAATTTTGGCCCAATAAAAATTGGGCCTTTTTAACCCGCCCGTTTGCCAGGAGTAACAATAAGTAGAAGAAAAAAAAATCTTATTAAGAAAAAATTAAAAATTCACACAATAATAAAAGTTGATCTTAATATCTAGAGACATAAAGGCCTTAATACTAAGTTCTTAACAATTGGGCTAGGAAGTCGTTGACATAATAGCACTCAAGGTCCAAGAATATAGTTTTCGTGGTCCATTCCATTCGGTTAAAAAGAGGACAAACGGACTGGGCTTCCGTATTTTAAAGTTCAAAGCCGAATAGATCCAATAACGGCGCCGGCGCCGGCGCCCCTTCACCAGGACGATGCCGACGAAGATGATCAAAGCGTAAAGCAACTTCAAGAGTGTTATTCTATCTACTTGTCCTTACAGGTATGTATTTATTCTTTTATGTATTTGATTTTTTTATTCATTGGTTCTAAAATCCTAAGCCCAGATATCATTCCACCATATAAATTGCAGGATTGTCTTGTTAAGACGGACAGAAATTGGAAATCTTGGCAGATGGGTACGCATTTTTATCCCCAATTTTACTTCTTCAGCAGCCCTCTTTTTTCCTGAATTTTATATACAAACTAGCCTTGTCCTGTCTCCGGCACTACATGGACGATGAGATTTATCTCAAACTTTGAACGACCTAGATAATTTATTAGGATGAGCGAAAAATTCAAAATCGATCATATTTTGTTAAATAGTTAGAAAAATAACTTTTATGGGGGTAATTATAAATGTGTTTATAGACATTTTACTGTTGTTCAGTAATTATTTGAATGAGCAGAAGTTCAAGCTCTGAAGTTATGCACAGAAGAAAGAATGAGAAGGATTGAGAATATTATAACAATTTGTTGTTGGTGCTGTATAAAAATTACATCAATTTAAATGAGAGTGATTTAATTGGGTGGATTCATTTACTATTTATGTGAGAGAATTTGTAGAACTATCAAATTTACAACTTGAAAAAATATTAAATTTTTTTTTTTTGAAATTTAGTACTACTAGTTTAATAGTCTCTACTTTCTTGATGTGCAATGTTGCATTAAGTTTTTGTTTTTTGTTTTGTTTGTGCAAACTGCAAAGACAAACCCTTTATGAGGAATCACCAAGAGAAAAAGACTCAACTCATTTTGGCCCTTGCATAATGTATACTTAATGTATTTCATACAAGTAAAGCTAAACGATTTGAAAAAAAAACAAAAAAACCTACTGTATCATACCCCCATGCCACAACCATGAAATATAATGTTTTCCGTTCCCGGTATATGTACCCCCACTGAACCTAGATCTTTGTTTCACGTACCTCATCAACTAACTATGATTTAAAATCGCCTAAACCCCCACTACTATGGTTATTGGTTAACATTACACCAATGGCCGAAAGGACTCTCCTCCCACGTCTAAAGATATGAAATTTTTTGTCTCTAGATCGAACAGGTATAATGGTTGGTTTGTGTAGGACAAACTTATCCTATCAGAGACTAAAAAGAAAAAAGGAAGGTAATTCAAATCCAGATGTAATACTGTCCTAACTTTTCAAGTATCTGCACTCATTTGGATGAAAACAAACAAACAAAACCCCAGTCAGACCCATCAAAATGTAGCTTTCTCAGGTATCATTGCTGCATAAACTAGCATCAATATTATCATTTATAAGATGCTAATATCCACCAAAATGTTGCTTTCTCAGGTATCATTGCTGCATAAACTAGCATCAATATTATCATTTATAATAAGATGCTAATACAGTATGAAGACGCGGGATGAATGTTAGAAATGATTAACCGAAGGGAGAAGTTAACGTATCATACATTACATAAGCCTTTAATGTGTACAATGATGATTGTTATATCATCTGTCCGGTTCTCATTCTGTAACCACAGTTTGTATGATTCTCCAGCAATGGTATAACATGCATCCTGAGGATCTGTGTCCACCTGCACAAGAAAAAGCAAGGGGGAAGGGGTAAACCATATTAATATTAATTAAATATTCTGAAACCAACAATGTCACCAAGACTACGAAATTCAGCATTAGAATATGTATCTACCACATTACAATAAAAATTTCAACAATGAGGAACAAGGCATTAAAACATTAGGTCAATAAATCAACCAATCTGTATATTTAATGTCAACCAAGTTAATGCAAAATTCCATTCTGAAAATACTTCCATGAGAAACCACAAATAAATTGGGCCTGGTTTGTTGTTTCATTTTGTATAGGCTGAGAATAGTCTAAACAACTTTTACTAAGAACAAGAAATACTAGTGGGAAAAGGGATTATGTCTCAATTTTGATAGTACCCTATCTCCTGCATTATCCTTCTTAACTGTTTACAACATACAAAACCAATATGTGATTTAAACTAAAATGTGTTCATACTTCATAGTAATTTATACTGCTTGAAAGAAAGAATATCAATACGGTGTCAACAAGCAAGGGGTCACCATCTTATTCTATTGGATTTATAATCTGAAGCTGCTTTGTCATGAAAGTTCAGTAAGACACAATTGATGCACAACCAGATGTCTTGCACAAAATAAAAAAGAGGCATTCCTTTGATCCAACACATTGAAATCAGGATCTGCCGCATTTAATAGAATGAAACAGGTTCAGAAGCATTCCATTTTTGCACTATAGAATTTTCATTTTTTGAGATGAACAATTGCCCTTTGAATACTACTGAAACAAAATAAATGATTTTAGACACCACCTTGTGCCAATATACTTCTCAGGATTGTTCTTGTAGTATATAGTGTGTCAGAAGTATATTATCCAACGTATCTATAGCTAATTCATTGTTCTGTTGTCTGACTCGGATGCTTCACATAATTTGAAGAGTCCATGTAATATATGGTGGGCAGACTTGTTGGTGTATAGGCAAGCACAGAAAGCAGTTTTGTCCCGAGACTTAACTCAGACATCTCTATAGTCAAGGATTGCTCCTTACATGAAACTCAGCAACCAGTTAATGTGAAATTTTATGATAAACTCTTCCATTTTATGGTTTGACTGAGGATATGTTGCATGGCAACTTTCCAAGCTCCCCCCTCCTAACTTTAGACTTTTTTTAATCTTTATTTAAAGAAAATAATATACTTAAAAATAAAAAGAGCAATCCACATCTCATGCATACATTTGACAGACTATGCAGCGTCTCTTGCATGTGCACTGATATAAAAAAATATCCCCTGACCCATACCCAGATCTTTTTCACGGGAAAATTAAAAATAGATAAACTGCGCACACTTCATAACAATTAATACATGGGTGGACTTGTACATATTTCCTAGATAACAGATTCCAATGTCATCATCCACTCTTGATTGCTAACATAAAAATTATGAAACTTCATTAGCTGAAAGGACAAAACAAAAGGCTAAAAATACATCATATTGACTAACAACACTAATGTTGGATTCACGAAATATTTTACTTATAACTTCACTACTAATTACTTATTAGAGTTACTATTAAAAAAGTAAGAAATCCGCCTACGAAGTGACATTGACAAAGAGTAATATTTTAAACCTGCTGCAGTTACCCACAATCAACAGTCCTACCAATATTTTACCTTTAAACAAAATACAAAAAAGTACCACTAATGACATTGGCGTACGACAACCAAACCAAGAACAAGCTTGATAATATTGATCATATAACAAGAAAAGCTATGAATTGATATATCAGGTTATAGTGGCAACACAAGAACTATAAAGGAGGCAACTCTTTCAGAGAATCTAGAATGATGAAAAAGTTATAACATACCATAGTGACAACGGTTTGGCTAGAGAGGAACTCAAAAACCCCATCACTTGCCACAACAAAGAACTGGTGATCAGGTGTTAAGTGAACAACTGACACCTCTGGAACAGCAACCACACCAATCTTCTCAGCCAAACTATCCCCTACACTTCGCGTAAATGCAGTTCCTGGGAACATCCCATTTTGAACCCACAACCTTGGTGGATCGCTGCCTTCAGACTCTTCATCCCCCCATGACTGAATACTTGGATCCTTCAGCCCTTCCACTTGATCAACAGTTAAAACCCTTGCCCCAGAAAGCTTCACCCTTTCGCATTCATCTTTCCGGAATGGTGTCTGGTCAGACGATAGATCTTCAGCAAGTACTTGACTCCCTTTCTTTACAGCAATCACCGCTCTTGAATCACCCACATTGGCCACGTAAAGGATATCACCAATAACAAGAACAGTAATTGCAGTTGTGCCACTCATGGAATCGTCAATTTCACTATCATGAAGTTCATTATTAGTTGCCAGAAAGGCAGAATTATAAGCTTTAATAGGATCTTGCAACAATGTAGGGTCCCTCGACAGATTTTCAACTAACCGATCCTTGACAAAATTTGAACATTGTCCTCCAAATTGACCGTGCCCATCAAATACACCAAAGAAATGAACACTAGGATTACCTTGAAGACTTGTTTTGATACAGAAACTATCTTGGTTTTCTTTATCTAGCATTTCAGGGTAGTATCCACGTTGCGTGAGGACCGTATACTCCAATTGAAAGTTGTGGGAAGGAACAGGAACAGGTTCTTTAGACCTATCTGCAGTTATGTCTTTCCCTTGTCCATGATTTGGTTCCTTATTATCAACATCGGAAAACAGTGGACCATCTGACGAAGAGGGCGGACCATCTGAAGATGATGGGTATCTGCTACAACACTTCCCATAAACACAACCCATTTTCAATACTATTTCAAGACAAAATTAATATGAAGAGCAAATGTTTGAAACAAGTCCTAAATGAAACACAAAAGGATATGAACCAAACTTACACAGCAAACGTAATTCCTTACACAGAAGACGTAATTCTTGGTTAAATCGACGCAACAGGTCCTCCAAGATTTCAACATTGTAGCTGCAAAGATATGAGTTTTTGCAAATAACCCATGAGGGTTCAGAAGAATTCAAAAAAAAACCCTAGAATCAGAATAACCTAAAAGGCAAGCTTTGAAGAGAATTGCGATAAATTGTCCACCGAGTTTCCCCCAATGAATAGCTTTCCAGGAAAAATCCCAAGATAGATGGGAATAACCAATCAACAAGAAATGATCAAGGAAAGAGAATTCCAAATAGACAAGAAAACCCAAAATTCCACCCTTACAAGCAGAAAGGTACAAACTTTATGGCTTTGATCAAACAAACAATTATCTCATGGCTTAATTTTGTGTTGCGTTGGTGGGGTCAATTAAAGATTGTACTTTTGTCAGTAGAAACAGATCAAGGCTTCTGCACAGAGCAATAAACCTAAGAAAAATTCCCCCAGCCCCAAGAAAAGAAAAAAATGTAGATTGAAACCCTAGAAAAAACTACAATCTAAATCCTTAAAGTGTGTGTGAGAGAGCGAAAAGGAGTTAAATGTTGGTGCCTTTATAGGTTAGGTGTATAATGGATGGAACTATGTGCATGGGGGAATATCTGTGCAAATTAAAGCTCATTTTTTCTGCGAAAGCACATGCCATGCAACAGGGAACGAAAATGAAAGCATAGATGAAAAAGAAATGACAATAAAAACTGGATTCCAACGGCTTATTTTAAAATGAATTAAAATTTAAATTGAAGTATAAATTATTTTAAATTGTGTATAAATTATGATATTTAGCGATGAATCGGACGACAATATTCATTCATCATTACTATATATAGAATCAGTAAATCTTTACTTTTTTAGCGACAACAACATATATGAGACCGAATCGTCGCCTTGGGAATTCATTCTTAAAAGGGAGTATGCAAGGTATGTTAAATAAGGAGAATTTGCAAGATCAGCACTATATAAATAAAAGCGTCCGACGCTAAATTAATTTATATGTCAGAAATTAAGTTAAAGCAAGTTATAAAGGTATTCGGCTGATAATAACTTATAAATTAAAATAAAATATAAATATTACTAAAAGAACATTAATAAAAAATACTTTGATTCAATATAATATCATAAGAATCACTATTTTTTCATTAAATAAAATATTAAACAAATAAATATATTATATTGTATTATAAATATAATATAATTTAAAATAAATATAATACATGTTAATAATATATTATATTATATGTTATAATATTATATAATATTTAATGTTATATTATAATATAATACAAAATAAATATAATGCCTACCAATATATATATATATATATATATATATATATATATATATATATATATATATATATATAATATTATATTGTGTCAATTATATATATTTATTTTTATGGGTGACGATATTTTGTCTTAACATTTTTTATTACATGTTTATTTAATGTTATATATGTTAGGTTGAAAGGATAAAAATGTAATTTAGCAAAATAAAAGAGGGACAAAATGAATATTATATTTGATCAAACTAACTTACTAGGAGTGATTTTTAAGTCATTTTTAGAAAAGGTATAAATTATTGCTTATTAATAATAACTTATAAATTAAAAAATAAGTCAAAAATTAAGTTATTATCAAACACTTAAACAAAACTAAATAGCTTATAAGTTGGTCCAATGAACTTATAAGTCATCGCCCTCAAAGAATTTAGAATCACTTGCATTTTCTAATTTTTATTTTTATCTTCTTCAACCAATAGAACGAGGCAGATGAGAACCAGAAATCAGCCCTTACAAATCATAGAGATTCTTTTAGTATTTCAAAAGTAAATATTACTATATTTGAAATAGACTGAATGAGACTGGATGAGGCTGTCACTTGAAATGAAACTTATTGACTTTCTTATTACTATTTTAATTCGCACCATTTATATGTGAGGAGAATAAATGAAATTAACAAAAATAATTTATAAAAATAGTCATATCTATTACTATTATCTGTGTGACATTATAAGTATCCAGCAATGTCCGTTGCATAGGTCAAAAGAAAAACAAATTTTGTGATAAACATTATTTAAAAATCACACGTAATAATTATTGAAAATTGATATTTTCACATAAAATCTTTAACGACGCTCATGTGAAAATATCAAAAAATCATGTGAAAATATGAATTTCTTAATTATTTCATTTCAAAACCATAACAAGTATTCTTTTAAAAAAATTCAGCACCGATCAAGTCTTTTCAATTAATAATTAAAAATTTTCAAATAATTATTTGATTTGTACAATATTTATCTACCATGAGAAAGTTGTAATATCCATTGAGTTGGCTTCATCATCATTATCATCATCATCTTTTATATGCTACACTCATATTCTTTTATTTTTTATTTTGATGAATATAATATAATTTTATAATTCAAGTACATATTTAACTAATCGAACATGAGACCTAAAAGTAATAGTATTTCGGCGTTAACCATACCTCATCCACGAATGCTACACTCGTATGACTTGTAGTTCGAGATATTCTCAGTCTCACACTTTTAACTTGCTCAAGACTATTGGTCCGAGGTAGTCGGCATGCATAATGTAATTTGGGAGTTTCTGTTAGAGAATGTTTGGCCAAGAGAAAAATTAATAAATTACAAGATTTATATTTTATAAGTAAAATTAATTTTGTTACAAGATTTTTCTCTAAGAAAAATTTATGCAGATATGAAATTTGGACATAAGTTCTTTACAATTTCACCTATTTGTATTTCGATCCCCAATGGTAGGTCGGGACCGGGGGAGGAATACAAATAGGTAAAATTATAAATCACTATCATCTCTCAATGTATAGTGTACATTTGTTTTTTTTTTAATGCACCCACTACGGGTGAGATATTAGTACAAATACGATGAATCATTACCTCAGAAATAAGAAATAAATAAAAATAAGGAATTGATATTTTCACAAGGCCACACTCACATGAATGTGAGTCTTATTTACTATTCATGTGAGGAGAGTCTTGTAAAAATATCAATTTCTCTTGTAAAAATACAACGTTAAAGAAAAAAGTAGGATTCAATCTTAACCATCAAATTAAGACATTATTGACGTGTGAGAAGACATGTAGAAAAATTAAAAGAAAAAAAGTGACTTTCCTAAAAATAGAAACAAAAACTAAAAGAGTGTAATCGATTAGGCTGAAGTTAAAAACCAAAATGAAAAACAAAAGGCCCAACAACTCAAAGAAACCAAAAACCCAACCCATCTAACAACCTGCCTAAGAAAACATTCAACTCACTTAGCCCCAGTATGAGCTAAGCCCAACAACCAAAGTCCATTAGAAATTCGATTATGTATCATTTTTCAAAATTATAAATAAATAAAAAAAGAAGATAAAATTCAGCCACTTCCAACTTTTGAAGTTTTCTCATCATAATTAAAAGAGTGTTGGAATATTTTTACATCTATCTATATTTAAATAAACAATTTGATTTGTTCTTCTTCGTTTTGATTCGATCTTTGATTTTTTTTTTTTATCTATTCAAATAAAAAACTATATAAATAGTAACATAGTTTTTTTAAGTAAACAATAATTAGTAGTATAGTTTTATAAGAATACAATCATCTTACCTAGTATTAATTTATTATTTATCATTTTAATGAGACATATATATAATAATGCAATCAATAAAAAAAATATTATTATTTAGATTATATAGTTTAACATGATTATAATATAAATGTGATTATAATTTCAGGTATAAGTAAAATTTTATTATATTTAAATAATATAATTTAGAAGTAAACTATTTTCTAAAGAAAATCACCTTACAAAATATTAAATAATATTATTATTGAGATATATAGGTATGAATTTAATAAATTGAACTATATTTAGACAATTTAATTCATCCTATTTTTTTTTACCTTTAATTATCCTTAAGTCGATTATTATTATTTATCTATCCAAATCAGAAACTACATAATTAGTAACGTAATTTTATAAGAAAACAAAGAGTTACTAATATAGTGTTATAAGGATACAATCATCTTACATAATATTAGTTTGTTAACTTTTATTGAGATACATATATAATAATTAATGTCAATTAAAAAATTATATTAATATTTAGATGATATAGTTTGACATTCTTAAAATATAAGCGATTATAACTTTTAAGTATAAGTGGAATTTTATTATATTTAAATAATATAACTTTAGAAGAAAACTATTTTTAATGTAAATCACCTTACCAAATATTAAATAATATTATTATTAGGATATGTATATATAGGTATGAATTTATTAAATTGACCAATAATGATTCAATTATTAAATTAAAAGTTAATCAATTATTCTATACATTAGTAACTATTATTAATATATTATTTAACTTGAATTTGTTATTGTTATTAAAATTTAAGTATAATTGTACTATTTTAAATGAGTATGATTTTATTATTAGTTAGATAATATAATTTTAGTATTAAAATATTTTTACACGGATCGTCTTACTTAATATTATATAAAAAAACATTCATAAAAAATGAAAATAAAATTTAAGAATCAAGAATAAGATCCATGCTTTGCACGGGTATATTGCTAATTTCTATTTAACAACACTTTTATACATAATAAAAGTTATTTAACTTTTATTATATATATATATATGATGTTTTAATTGAACACATGCTAATTAATAATTAATAGGCACATAAATATATACTTAAGAGAGAGACCATCCAAATGTCTTGAAAGTGTTTTTAGGCATGCAAACCCATGTCACCTTTTCGTTTAGGAGGACCATGCATATCCTAAACATCTACTAACCATATCAAAATTTAAAATTCATCCATGAATCATGATAATATAAAGAATAATTAGAGACAAAGACGATCGAGACAGAAAGTTAATGGTGTTTAATTAAAATTAATTAAAACAAACGGGTGTACGTGTTTTTGTTATCATTTGAAATTTAGACAGATTAGGGAACACAGTGATATGATCTTATCCCACACTCGTGATATATTTGGGGTTCAAATTTTATGTCCAGAGCTCCTTATGTAATACTACTAAATGATACTAAATAAAAAATAAAAAATAAGAAATTTGGGAGAGACAGACAAAATTAAATTATACTGGTACCGTAGTACGTAGTTAAAAAGAGAGGTATATATATATATATATATTAGAAATTACGTTGATAAAACCTTAACATGCAAGTAGCATCTTTTTTGGCCAACCCCCACTAAGCTGTTACACATCTCCTCCTCAAAATCTTAGGCGTGACAAATCTAAGTGGGGTGCAATATTATGATGAACCAACACCATATCCCTTATCCCACATCATCATCCTCGATAGATCTCCATTTCTATAATTTTTTAATTTGATTTTTTTTTTAAAAAATAAAAATAAAATAAATTTATCTTTCTACAAGTCAACTCCACATTTGATCACCATCCCACCAAATTCCCAATGGCATGCAATTTTCCCATCATCAAAATAATTTTAAAACTAAAACCCTAAAACCCCCTAGCTATACTCCCACCTCTTTCATATATCTACCACCACTATTACCGGCGACTGGTGAATGTTTGAAACACCACGCTCCCGACAGCCGGAAACTCATCCATAGTACAGCTCCTGCGTTTCATCCCAAGCTGCTCCACCGCATTAGCGACACTTGTCCACACCTCGGGAGTAGTGCTCCTGGTCGACACCGACATGCTCCCCGGCCGGAAAACTTGCACCACCTTCTTCAAAACCTCCGGAATCTCGCAAATATCGTCGTAAACCGACCCCACACACTCGAAACTCGCGTAACTAAACCCGTCCTCCGGCGTCACGTGAATAGTCGAATACCGGTCCCCATCAAGCCCATTCATCGAGTAACCACACGGATCGAACGCAAAATCACAAATGTGAGCATTTGCATTAATATCACAAATCCCGGTCATCTCCGTCATCACTTTTCCGGCAGCTTCGCCAGTTTTCGCATCATTCGGCCGCCGGAAAAATTTCTTGGCGAGCAAGCGATCGAGCTCGGTCATGCAGACTTCAAACGTGAAATGTTCCACATCATTTTGTTGTTGCATTACCAAATGTGACTCATTTGTAGCGGAAAAAACATGCCATGCATGAGAAGAAAGTTTAGAGGGTAATACAGAAGCTTTTCTATAGCAAAGACTTGCGGGTAAAGTTTCCTCTAAATAAATGACTTCTTCTTTGAAGCTTGTGTGGGGGTATGGTTGGGATTTGGGGAAGATAAAGCTACCTCGGGTGTACATACACCTGGAGAGAGAAAGTCCTAGTGCACATGCATAGTGAAGCAATGGACGGATGGATTTGAGTAGCTGGGTGGTCCCACATGTTTTGATGATGATCTTTGTGGGGTACACGAATAGGCTTGATTCGGATAGTACGTAGGAGTCAAAGTAGTGGTTGCCGACTGAGGATACTACGGTGCATTGCACCGCATGGAGTATTTCCTCTAGGGAGTCGAAGTCGAGTTGCCGGAGGCCTATGAGTCCGGTTATCGGATCGTCGCCGGAGAAATGAAGTTCTAGGCGTTTTTCGAATCCTTCGAAGCCGGAAACGGCCATTAAAGTCCGACCAACTTAATGTTTTAGAGAGACAAAGATATCCGAGAGAGATTTAAGAGGTTTTGTTTGTGTTTGGTGGGAGAGAGAAGTGATGGGGTTGGGATGAATTATATAGGGAGTGTGTTTGTGGAGAGAGAAAACTAAGATAGAGAGAGAAGAGGGGCATGCGGGTGAGGCAACCAAGAATGATGATTGCAGGCATAATGAATACAAGATTTTAGCTTCCCTTACAGAAGGGGAAAAAAAATTAATATACTATATTTCCCACCTCATTTTATTTATTGGGTAAAAATATTCATTTTATTTTCTAGTGGTAATATAGTTCAGAAATTTGTCAATATAATTAAGAACTATACAAGGGTGGCAGACAAAATGGCTGCCTAATATTGTAAGCTGGGATCCAAAATATCCTAGCTAGAAGCCCATAATTTGGAAGAAAGAATCAAGACTGATGTGATTATTGTGGAATTCTCATTAATTATCATTTATATAATATCAAAATAAAATTTTAAAAAAAAAGTAAACCGAAGCTGAGGTGCTGCCATAATACACAATTTTTTGAAACCAAAATTTTAGTTTTGCCATGCATAGTCTAACAGAACAGAAGTAAAGTTCTTTATACCGACCGAAAAAAAGAAGTAAAGTTGTTTATGATTTTAACTTTTCCATGTAATACATTGTGTTTTGAGACCAATTAACTTATTGGGACACTTTACATTTTGGACCTGAACAATGGAAGGGGAGAGGTCTCAGGTAGTGAAAAAGGATTACACTTAAAAGCTAACAACTTTTCATAATCGAGAACTTTTAGTTTGAGTGATATACTAAGCTTAATTCTTGCCAAGTAAGAGGTCTTAGATTTGAATCCCCTTCTCCGAATTAAAAAAAAAAAAAAAAAAACTTATATCGGGAGCATGGTTCTATTTAGTTTAATTTTCTTCGATTAGGATTCATTGAAAGTGACCTATATAATGATAAAAATTTTAACAAGAGAAATAAAGAAACCCAAAATGTATGCATGGCACTACCTCCGTACGTCCTTGAATAATTTTCTTTGTTGTATTTGGGTACCGGATTTTTGAACGTTTAAGCTAATGCCAGTAAAAGTGTATTTTTTATTGATATTTTAATATAATTATTATTATTGTATTTTTAGCACAGATTTTAAAAAAAGTTAAAAGGGCCTAGAGGCCTAATAACTAGTTTGAAAATCGAATTTGGTGCTTTTCATTTGTGTATGAAATAAATATAGTATATTAATGTAATGTACATAAGTTATTCACATGGTAGCTTAGCAAAACAGAGAAATAATTATATGGAGGCAAACCTTATTTTCCGTTTATAGGTGTACTCAAGTACAAAAAAAAAATCACTAAAAACAGAAAAACAAAATATAACTCTAAAATAAATAAATAAATAGGATAGACAAAAAAACAGAGTGTTCTGTTTGGGAGTCAACATGATACTCAATAATAAGTACTCTGTTTCTCTGCTAAGGCCTAAGCAGAACATAAGGGGTTGAAAAGTGAAAACAACAGGTTGAAATGGACAGCATGCAATTTGTAATTTTCTTCTTAGTAGGAGTGGGATGTGGGCAGGTACATGAAGCAAAAGTCAGACGTGCCCCCAAAATATAATCAATTCTTCTTCTTCTTCTTCTTTTTGTGGAGGAGTAAATATATAATATTAAAATAATAATAATAATAATTTAAACCCAACCAATAAAAAACAAAAGGAATCAGGCGTGGCTCTTAAATTATGAGAATATCCAATAAATTAATTAGTGGGGGGTCTGATCTGTTTCTGTACGTGAAATCATTTTTATGCTTCATGCATTGCATTGCATTATCATCATCATCATCATCATCATCATCATCATCATCATCATCATTATTTCTTTTTTTCTATTTATCGATGCACAACATTACTATACACATATATCATTAAATTTGTACTGGTTTCAAAATTCTTGGCTTCCTCCTTACAAGAGTATACTACGAAAGAATGTCACGTTACTTACCTTAAATAATTAATATATTCCCAATATGTCTACTACTACTACTCTCTCTCTCTCTCTCTCTCTCTCTCTCTCTCTCTCTCTCTCTCTCTCTCTCTCTGTTCTACAAAAACAAAAAAGAAATGTATAATTCAGTTTATTATCATATCACTTAAACTAACTATTGGATTTAGGTATACAAATGGGGTGCCCCATTTGGTTCATTAGTTAGTTTTGCCAATTTACTAAGTCATTGTGTTGTTTAATATTTGACTGTTACATGACCGGGAGGTTGAGGAATCACAGGGAATTGGTTTAACTACTTCGTCCTTATATACTCTAATCTCCTCTGTTACGTGGTACAGCATAGACGTAATTTACTGCTATTATCAAAAAGTCTCTAGAATACAAACCAAATCTAATTGTTACGACTTACGAATCGTGAAATTCGGCTTCGTTCTCAAATTGTAATTCAGAGACACCGATTGAATTGTCAGATAATTTTGAGATCGCAGAAGGTTTTTCGTATAAGAAGTTTTTACACTACAAGAGGTGTGTTTTTGATTTTTCTATTATGTATAAATATAAAATAGCATGCGTATTAAATGTCTACCATAACAAATAAGGAAGATTGTAAAGTAATTTTATAATACATAGAAGAAGAAGAGTGGAAAGTTATGAAGTTTAACAAGTAAATGCTTAATTAGTTCTTCTAGTTGTATAAAGATTGGAATAAGAGTACTTAGCTTTAAAGACTAGAAAAACACATAATAATGAAGGTTTGTTCATCTTAATTATAATTAAGGCCTATTTATCTTGATTATATGTAGCATATATATATATATATATATATGTGTGTGTGTACATGTGTGTGTGTGTGGAGAGAGAGAGAGAGAGTATATGATATGATGGTAGTAGTATAGGCAAGGAGACAAAAAAATTGGAATACAAATGGGTTGGAAAAAAGGTAGAAATAAAAGGGTTGTGAGTTTAGAAAATTGATTAAATTTTTTGCAGTTTTTAGGACAAGAAATGATTCAGAATGAATGTATTTTATGTTATGCGTCATGAATAATCTTATAAATATATAGGTGGCTGCCACACCCACATTATGACCACATACCATCCCTTGTATAGTTGTATTTGCACGCGCACCACCAAACCAAACTCCACAATACACATACCTTGTCAAATACTCTCTCTCTCTCTCTATATATATATATACTTTAAAAATTGTCAAACCCCTTTCAAGTTCAAAGAAAAAGGACAAAATATTGGACCAAATCTGACTTTAAAAAATAAGTCTAGTAACATCCCAACAAAAGGTGAAACCAAAATCTTCATATATATATATATATATATATATATATATATATATATATATATATATATATATATACTCTTAAGAGATTAATGGGGTTTTGAAATTGGGTGGGTAGAGGAGGCACAAGGAAAGAGAAGAACTTAGAACCCACCCTCTAAACTTAAATCTAATAATTTTGGGTCCACAATCTCACCTTTTAATCACATTCGATATAGTACCCACCAAATTAAAATCATGTGTCCAAAACCCATAATTGGTCACACTGAAAGACTCGATGTGACGCCCGGCCGACAACCACCATGGCCGGGCCCACTCCGGCTACACATTATCTAATATGCGCCCTAATTTTAGGACAGAGGAGGGTCCGTTGTTAATCCAAACTAGTAAAAATTGATTTCGTGGGAGGGACATATAGTCCCCACTAGGCTATTAAATTAAGTGATGTTTGTTTATTTTTTAATAGTTTCACATTTGATTCAGTAAGAGAATAAAATTGCTTGATAAAATTTTATTTGTCTCTTATCGTCTCTTTAAGAGTTGTCTCTCGTAATGAAAATTTTAAATTTATGGAGGCTTTATAAATATTGTAATCTCTCCATATATTCCAAAATTTGATTTTTGAAAAGTTAATTTGATATATTTTTAAATTTAAAAGTCATTCAAATATTTTATACTTTAATTAACAAATAACTTTTGAAGTTCAGATGATATATATTTTACTCAGACGATCTAATTTATTAAAATATACGATTAATCATTTAGATCTTATTTACCCAATTTTATCAAACACCGATTAAGATAGATAGCGAAAGAGCGAGGGCATTGGACAAATGGTTGGGTTGGGTTGTAAGCCGCCATACATGCTTGCACGCACGCGCACATGTACACATATGTGGCACGTACATACATTGGATGAATAGGGTTACTTTGAGCACTAAGGAACATATGTGAGTGCTACTGTACCACGCGCACATAATGAATTCCCACCATTTTTACCCTCAGATGGAAATTAATGCATGTATTTTGTTTGGGATACATTATATATTACCTTGGCAAATCTTCACTTTGAAACCAACCTACATTTATTAATTAATGGACATTGATGAAATGATCGAAGAGTCATTTTAACTAATACGTGTTCTTCAGTAAAATCTAATTATATTGTACGTACCACTATGCAGTAATTAACCAAATTAGACATGAAATTAAAATTCATGATCACAAACTCATGTTATGATATGGTGATGGTGATGGTGATGGTGATGGAATATTTTTACATGGTCCTCTTTTATATATATAAACATACGATGTGTCATACTTTAATGTGAGAAGAAATTATATGAAGATATCAAAAACACATAAAAATATTGCCCTAAATCATGTAGTCCCTCCTGACCGACCTCCCACATCAATGATTGTTGATAGCTGCTGCTGCTGCTTGTTCATCCATCCTTCATTTCTTAAAAGATTTGCATGGAGCAAAACAATACATGTTAGGAGTTTCAAGTGCTTATTACAATCTGAGTGGCCCCACAAACAAACACGCATCATCAATTTATTATATATATGTATTCTCTCTCCTCCTACTACTCAGTACACTCACTGAATTAGTAAGTTGAGCTAAGCTAGGGGCCGGGTAGTCAGAGTCGTCGTCCTCCTCCTCGTCGAGCCCAGCAACCAACTTAATTGGCAGAGGAAATCTCTCGATGTTGGTGAAAAAACCCATACACGCCACATCATATCATTCTCTCATGCTCCCAAACACAAATACCTCTTCCATTCCCAATCTTTCTTCATTGCTCCCACGCAACCCAACCCATCCCATCCCATCCCATCATTTTCTTTTCGATCAATATTCTTTTGTTAAAAGTGTTGCTCCCTTCCTTCATCCCTTTGCTGTGATTTTATTACATCTTATACAATACTCCCTCCCTTATTAAAAGATTATCGTTTTAAAAAAAAAATTTATTTAAAATATTTATCATTTACAACTTTCGGAAAGAATAAATTATTTAATTTTTTATATTACCCCTATTTTATTTTATTGTCCCAAGAAATTCTCTCCCTTTATATTAATAGTTTTCTACTTCCCATAAAGGGATAGTGATAAAATTTCAAACAAAATTTACTTGATAAATGATCATTTCTTAATCCATGTGTAAAAATCTTAAACGATAATCTTTTAAGAACGGAACTAGTACCAACCTTAAAATTTTAAGTGATATATATATAAACTGTAATTTGCCTACATTATATTTGAGTGGTTTTGGCCCACTTGTATGACTCAATTCATGATAATCATGAGATTGAGAGTTTGATTCTTGACATGTCAAAAAAAAAAAGTGTAAATTTTAAAAAATTATTATAAAAAACATGCATTAAGCATATAAGTGATATCTAACATTTGATTTGACCAGATCTCGACGAAAACGTTAAAGATTTAAATGCAACCGATTATAATATTTTGATTATATATTTGAAATTGGTAACATGGCATAGTTGTTACAAAAATTAATGATATATTTCTCTTCTTATATTATAAAATTATATGTGAAATTCGTAAAACATGTCATTATTTGTATTTTAAATAAATTAAATGTTTTCATGTGACCATTATTATATTATTATTTAGTGTTAGGGATATATCTAAAAAAGGGAAGGGGAAGGGGAAGGGGAAGGGGGGGTATTTTCAATTTTAGATAAGTTTCTTTAAATATATACATTGTAATGTACTAACTAGTGACTGCACAGTACAAAACGTAGGTATGGGAATTATGTATGCGATTATATCCATACTTTGGTTTTCAATCACATAATTAAGGTAGTAAGATTATATGATCACCTGATGGACACTGGATAAGAAGATTATATTTTTTTATTAACCCAACTATTGGCATGTCGAATGACATTTATTTCCAAATATGTGAAACTATTGGGGAACAAATTAAATGAATCTTATTTAATTAATAAAATATCTCAACCAAGCCGGCCTAATTCTATTGTATTCATTCCTCAGTTAAATTCCCAAATAAACATTGGCATTTCACTATTTACATGATGGGAAGGTAAAAAGTAAAAATCATTGTTAATCTTTCTTTACTGTTCATGTCAAGCTTGGGTATAAAGAATAGTTCAAACTCAAAGGTTAATTCAACAAAATTGAATACTAACACCCCCTCCCCCACCCCCCGCAACCCAACCCAAAAAAATGTTTTAAGTACTTTAGAAAATGGCTTGGACGAGTTGACCAGGTACTGAGTGAGTTTCCTAAACCCGAGTTTAGAACATGGATAAAAGTGAGGACTGATGACATAAACATGCTGTCATTCTTTCTTGTTATATTCTGGTACAGACTAGTACAAGTAGATGTTAAACTGGATTGGGCCAACTCAAAAGATTGGAAAAACTGGGGGGATTTCAAGAGATTTACTGGGCACTATTTGAGGACCATATATATACTGCAGTAAATTTTGAAAATAAGTTTAGGCAGACTGGTTTATTAGACCGGAAAATTAGACATTTTATTTATTTTTATTTTTTTATTTTTTGCTTGTGACTCCCAAGAATGTATACTATTTATTCTAACAGAAATTTTTATAAAATATAGTATTTTAAGTATAATTTGGATACATATATAAAAACAGGATTATACAGTCTGTATAATCATGTTTTTGTATATGTATCAAAATTATACCTAAAACACTATATTTTATAAAATTCTTGTTGGAATAAATACTATACATTTTTTGAGAGTCACAAGCAAAAAAAAATTGAAAATGTCCAATAAACCGGTGTGTGTAAAAGGACCCAACTCTTTTTTGAAGGGTTAATAATGGAAGTGGTTAGTATGAAGTTTATTTTAGAGTAAGTTGGTCAATTGACCAATAAAATACTGACACGTTGACAAAATTATACCTATGTGTATTCTATTGATCAATTAATTAATTTATCAAAAAAAATAACTACATATTGACCGGATTCGTTAATAATGTGAGGAGCAGGCATGGATGTGTAAACATGGAGGCCATCATGTTCCCTCTACTCCAAACGCTATGTCCTCTCTAAAAGTTATATTTCTTTTTCCTTTACTTTATTTACCAACCTTTCTACCCATATCTTCGCTCACTGACTCATACCCCACTCCGTCTTACACTCTGTTACCGTATACTTTCTCAATTTTTTTTAAAAATAAAATAAAATAATTTATGATATTTTTAAATTTAAAAATCTAACAATTTATTAACAATTATAAAATTATAAATCTCACAAATCATCATTGTATCAACTAATCCTAATTAAAAGAATTCATGAGTTTTTTTTTAATTTAAAAATATCTTTAATCAACTTCAAAAAAATTAATATTGATCTGATTAGAACCAAGGAAATTAAGTATCGATCTAATTGGAACAAAGAAAGGGTGATTAAGCTAAAATGCTTTTGGAGGGGACCAAATTAAATATAGAGCATAGACCTTCATAATTTTGAAAAATATTCACACAAATTACATAACTTTGTCAAAATTTCCTCCCTATCCTGATTAATTACCTCATTGATCAGTAGTTACAATTTAAAGATTAAGATCAAAATCAAGAATTTGACTTCCACCAAAAGTCAACCTCTGAATGCATACTCAAAAATTAAGAATTTGTCCTCCAATGTGACGCGTGAGTGAGTTAATTTCTTCTCACGCAGAAAAAATGAAACTAAAATATTGATTTCATAACCACTAAGGGTATATTACATTAAGGAATTTTTATTTATTGCTTAAAATTCCCTTCAATATCTTTGAACGTGACAATGGTTAAAATTGAATATAGTAGGATATTAATAAAGAAATTAATATTTTTATATGTTAAAATAAGTTTCTCATATAGAGATAAGACTCATTTATTATTCATATGAGAGTAAGGTTGTAAAATGAGTAAATAGTTCGGGCTTGATTTATACTCGCTCGACTAAAAGTTCGATTCGAGCTCGATTCGAAATATAAATGAGTTAAATATGAGCAAATTTTAAAGTTCGAATAAATTACTCGAACCTCCTTAAATTACTCGAATCATATTCGTTCAAAAATTCAAACTGTTCGGGCTCGATTCGAGATCGTGCTCGACTCCGTAGTTAAATGAGCCTCAATCAAACCTTATTTTATATTTGATAAATTTTATAAATCAAATTTAAACAACTCAATACTCGACTCGATTCGATTCATTTATATTCTCATATGAAAATATTAATTTTTTATATAAAAATATCAGTTCCGTATCACTAAATTGATAGTGTTGTCGTATTTGGATATTTGGCGAGCTCATGCATAATACTAGTAATTTAATTGTAGAAAAGCATGCCTTTAATTAACAGAATATATCATATGACCGGCCAGGCCATGCATCCATTTATACGCATGATCAAACTCTATATATTTATACCACTAAATAAATCTATTAATAATATTTATGTATGTATTGCAATTTACATGCACACCTATTAATTAATTTTCCTCCGAGCATGCTAATTTTATACTATATTTAATTATCTGGTCAGCTTATGCTTACAATTAAATTTATCTGTGTAGAACCCAGCATGAGCATAACTGCATAAGCAAGAATAACCTAAAATATGTGGCCCTTTACGCATGACCCTATTCAATTAAAAATATAAACAAATACTATACCAAACCCCATTAAATGAAACTTCTCTCTTTTTTAGCAAATACAATTAGTTATAAAATTTGTTAATTAGACCATTATTGGAAAAATATGGTAAGTGTATATTTTTTATGTGTATAACATGTAACCCTTAGGTAAAGTTTTTTTACCTTAACATCTCCATATTTGATTCGATAAGAGGATAAAATTATTTAGTAAAATTTTATTTGCATCTTATCGTGCCTTAATCGATAAGAGAATGATATAAATTTAAATCATTAAAAATTACCTATTAATCAAAAATTTAAATCTATATAACCTATATAAATATTGTACACTCCATTCCAAATTTTAAGATCATTATTGTATTTTAAAAAATCAATTTGATATATTTTCAAATTTAAAAATCATTCAAATATTTTATATTTTTTAATTACCAAACAACTTTTTAAGCTTAGATACTATTTCACTCACTCAGATCTAATTTATTAAAATATATTGACCATTCAAATCTTAATTACTCAATTTCATCGAATAACACAAAATCTAAATATATGCAGGATTAACACGCATGTTTTCACCTAAAAATTTACTTTCTGCATACTAATTTATATTCATTCTAAAATTAAATGAAAATAGATGTGCCTGATTAAAAACTGGAAGAAAAATAATGAAACGAAGTTGAGAGCGAACCACAAACGGTTGTAAAAACCCCAAGATCTTACTACAAGAAATCAACACAGGTATCCCAAGTAACCGAAGAAAAATACACATCCTGGTATAATAGAACCTTAGATGCATCATACCAAAACAAAATGCTTGGGAACACTTTATTACAAAATTGTTAAAGTTTATTACAATAGAAAATATGCTGAGGGTGGATAATGTTATACACGCATAGCATACATTAAAGATGGTTCTAAACAGGCTTCGAACCCGGATGGGATGCATTGAACTGTGAAAAAAAGCAAGGTTATCGAAGGTGGAATTTAAAGGTCAACACAGAGGTAGGAGATGATGGAGCCAGCTCTACGTTTAGTCCTCTGACTGACCTTCCACTTCTCAACCAGGACCTTCTTCATATTGGCACAGCTTGTAACCACTGTGGCGACCCCAGCTGCAGTAATACCTGGGCAATAAACCATGTGGCAAGTTTCCAGCATGGTACACCTTTTCACAAGATGAGATAAGCCAACATCAGTTATCAGGCGGCAGTGTGATAGAACTATATCCTTGAGTAAGGAACATCCTTCACCTAATTCGGCCATTGCCACGTCCCCCAGATGCTGCCAAAACCAAACCAGACCCACAAAAGTTAAAGAATAAGGTTGCAATGCCAAGTCAAAAATAAGTCTACATAATATGTACTCCCTCCGTTCCACACAGTCTCTCCCATTCGACAATTTTTTTTGTTCCACAAAAAAGTGTCCATTTTTTAGTGATAATAGCAGTATAAACTTACACCATGTCCTCCATCATAATTTCATTATCATACCAAATTACTAAACTACTAACTTATTGCCTTTCGGTAGTCCCTTAGAGTTTTCCAATTGAAAAAATATATGGAGAACAAGGTTTACTCTCTCTCTCTCTCTCTTTTTCTTTTCCATTTGTTTAGTAATTGTAGCCCAAGTATGGAGATTAGAACCAGCTACCTTGAAACACATGCAGTAATCAACATCAAGTAAAAGTTCCGTACACTAGAAAGTTCAATTGCAACAACTCCTTCATCTAATCAGCAGATAACTCAAGCTTATACTAGTAATATGTTAAGAACAGAATCATATCATATTCTTCATTAAATACAAGAAGCAATTAGTTCCACATGCTTCAAGCTTAAATCAAGAAATCAACATCGCCATCCGAACTTGTATGCTAATAATTAAAGGCATAAAGATATTCCAAATATGGCAAACATATATACTAGATATCTAGTATAAATATATCTAGTGTAAATATGGCACTTGGCAAAACTAATTACGGTTGAGAAGCCACACCTATCTCAAGGAAAAGGAGATACCAGTCTTTCTTTCTTTTTTTTGGATCAAACATTGTGTGTAGGGGAGTGTTTGGGTGTAATATCCTTTGTTTGTTTGTTTGTTTGGGGGTTGCGGGGTGGGATTTTAGGGGGTGTTTGCTGGAATGTGGCTGAAAGGTCTATGATCTACTTAAGTCTGTGACATGGCACACAAAGAAAAGCCAAACCTGAAGAACGCTTATATCCAAGTAACTGAGTTGCGGGCAACCTTTTGCAACAGCTATCACTCCAGCATCTCCAATTTGGTGGCAGCCACTAACATTTAGATGATGTAAGGAACAACCTTGACCAATAGCTACTAGTGCCTCGTTACCTACCCTGGAATTCATTTCCAGTATGATATCAGATCGAGACAGTAATGTAAACAAAAACGTGTATACCAAAAATAACTATGATCAGGAAGGAGGCCTAACGAAACATATGGTGAATATTTAGTGAACCAACATTTGAAGATAAAGAATGAAAATAAAAAAAGAATATAAACCAATGACGATGTATCCTTATTACTCCTAAGAAACAGACACCTGCAGACAAATGGTGCATATTCAATACTCTGCACCACAAATTTCCTCTTTTTTCTATATTCTTGTTTTTTTTTTTTTTTGTGGGTGGGGGGGGGGGGGTGGGGGGGGTGGGGGGAGGGGGATTAATAGTACACTTCAAGATTTTAAAAAGACCATGAAAATTTGTACACTAAAAATATCAACTGCACTTCTTTACCTGGAATAGCCAAAATATAAATTACTTTACCGCAATCCTATCTCCTTATTCCTAAAACGACTTGAAAGTCCAATAATAATCTAGAAAGAAGGTTGAATAGATTATTACCGTTTAAAAAATTATCTTAGGCCTTTTTGAATTTTTAATAAATTAATTTGCAATGTCAGAAATTAATAATCAATAAAAATTTAATCACACAATGCAAAGATATTTATCTGATTCACAACATACAAACATACAGCTCGGGTATGTTGCTACGTCCAGTCACAAGCTCTCAAGCTCCTCTCTTCAGGACTTGAGATCCTATTACTCCCAGTAATAAAAACTCCTTCAATAGGCGGGAAAGCCTTTACAAAGTTTTAAAAATAAAATTTACAACTATCCACAACTAACTTATCTTGGACAGTGAACTACCAGCTCCTTCCTCAAGCTTAGTTGTTCCTTTCCTTTGATTTCAGTTCAATTCTAAAATTTGGTCTTGAAACAATATATTCTCTCACCTCAGAAGTATACGAGACCCAACTCCGAGCTAACCTTTTTAAGACTCTGATCTTGGTCAAAGAATTTCTCGTCTTTCTCACATATACATAAAATAAACTAACTCTACCCTTTTCATTTTTAAATGATTTGAAAAAATATACTTTTTAAATAAGTAGATAAAATTTAGTACAGATATAAAAGTTTAACTCACTTTATATTTGATGCTTCTCAAATAAGCAAATAAGAGTTCAAGTTTAATTATGTAACTTTTATACTTTGTATGAAAAAGTGCTTCTGGATAAGCAAATAAAAAGTTTAATTCAGATTTATAAAGATTTTACAATTCTTTATAAATAAAGAGTATTTTTATATAAAACAGATTTAGGAAAAAACTTCTTTTTCTTTATATGAATAAAGAATATGTTTCTTTGTTAAAGAGAGAAAGCTTTGAGTTCAGATATATAAGTTTAAATAACTTATATATAATGCAACAAGTATTTTATGAATGAATAAGATTGTGTATAAAATACTTGTGATGATGCTTATAAGTCTAACAATTTAATCAATTAAGTAATACTTGATATAACAAATAAATTTGTTTCACTCAAATATATATATATATATATATATATATATATATATTATATTTGATCTACGTTGTAAAAATTTAGCCACTTAGGATTTCAAAGACCGTTCAGATAATATTTCCTTTAAGAAATATCTCCGAATATCGGTATCTAAGTCATTTAGGATTTTAAAGACCATTCAGATAATTTCAGAGAAAAACTTCCGAATTGTTTCGGTATTTAAGTACTGACTTTTTATTTGATATTGATAGATGAAATATATATATATATATATATATATATATATATAAATGTGTATAACAGTTTATATTTGTATATCTATAATTATAACAGTTATGAGATAATGTAAATACAACAATTCAATAACTTATCTCAAATACTTTACCAATTTTTATCTTCTTCAAATAATTAGAACTATGAGTAGAAGATAGAGAGCTTCTTTAGAGAGAGATTATGTAGGCAAGGAGATATAGTTTTTCTTTGATTTGTAAATTGGTAAAGTAAAATGTAATGAAAAGCTTCCTATTTATAGGTGGTTTTGAGTCGAGGGTAAACATGTAATTTGGAAATTCATTTTGAATAAATGGCTCGGATTACTTAGATTTAAAATGAAAGGCTTGGATTAATTGTGAAGCACAGATTGGCTAAACTAAAGGACCACAGTTTTTAGCACACAACTTGGGCATTTTATGAATATGCCCATGGCATATTCAAAATAAATTTCCCAGCCATATTCGGTCAATAAGAACACAAAGGCTAAAAAGCCTAAGCACCCCACATGGGCACACATGCATTACATGCATACACATATATAATATATGCACACACACGTTATATACATATACATATAATATATATTAAACATATGTATATATATACGGTATGTGTATCAAAATGATTTTTGAAATCTTTAGATAATAAAAATACCTTGACTTAGGAAACGTTATTATATGAATCATTTTACTAACAATTGATATTTAAATTATCAACGTTAAGAAAAAATAAATGCAATTTAGGATGAAAAACATTTTTGGTCAAAATAAAATAGGATATTTAAAACAATTTTGTATAAAATCCTATAGAGAGGATTCTACTTATATGATAAATCCTATTTCTTAAATATTGTTATTGTTTGGAGACTTATCACAACCAATCCCACCAACCTTTCCCACTTTTTCTTCTTTAGAAAGCCTTCCAGAATGTTAAAAAGATTACTCGTATCAAGTAATAAACCACTAGAAATAAATAATTTTTCCAAGTATGTCCTGTAACTCCTATACTGAAGGTAAAACGAGTTCTTTTCCTAAAAACAATCAAGGAAGAAACCTAAGTTTTGATTTATATGCAATCATATATATATATATATATATATATATATATATATATATATATATATATATATAGGACCGCATCCATGACAACCGGTTGTTAAGAGCAACTCAAAAAGTCAAGGCACAACAGCTTGTAGCGGCTTATAGGAGTGATCATTCGGTTATAACCGAACCGAATAGGCTATTCGGTTATAACCGAATACCGAATTATTGATAATTTTATTATCCGAAACAGTAACCGAAATTTGGAACTAACTGAATTACCGAATACCGAATTACCAAATTGTACATGGGTATTCGGATAATAACCAAACTTGAGAGAAGAAGCACGAGAAGAAGCCAGCGGAGGAGAAGAAGCACGCCGAGAATCAGAAGTACAGAAAAGAAAAGGAAGATGAGACGAGCTAGAGAGAAACAGAAGCAGCTAGCCAGCAATAATTGGGGGATTTTTGACAAGGGTTTTCCGATTGGGTGGAGCGCGGTGGTGAATCTGTGCGTCAGTCAACAAATCCAACAATCCATAGATCCAAGCAATCCGACCTCCCACCAATCAGAATATTGGTAGTTTGGTACAGAACTTTGTTGTATATTGACACTTTGACAGTTTGATTTGTGGCTTGGAACTTCCAAGTTGATACTTCCAAGTTGCAATCGAATTGGGGATAGATAGGCCAAAGCCTTGCCGGAATTGGAGGAGATAGTACTGGAGGTTGCCGTAGAATAGGGAGGAGATGTTGTGTCGCCAGAGCTCTGGGAGGCGAAATTGGAGATGAATTAGCCCAACAACTTCTCTATTTGAACTGAAGAAGAGAAAGATGAATAGCTGGTTTAAGTTTTAACCCCTCATAAGTCACAAGGACATATGCAACTCATTCCTTATCTAAGTAACAGATAATAAGTAAGTGACAGTATTTTATTTTATTTTTATATGGAGATATTTGTTCCATTTAGTTTTTGATTCTGATTATGTGCCTGACTCACAAGACTCACAAGGCGATAGACGTTTTTATTTGCAATTTTCCCTAAAATAGTTTAGTCAAAAGTAAACAGAGATGGACCCCAGTATTATTTGACACTGGCCACGTTTCCCCATGCTCTGCTCTTCCTGACTAGTACTCTAGTAGGCTTTAGTGTGATGTTCGGTTATTCGGGTATCCGAATAGCCTATTTTTTAAAATTATACCCGAAACCGAATACCGAAAATTAAATCGGATATAACCGAAATTAGGAAAAAAATCGAAAAACCGAAATAATTCGGTTAAAAAAATTCGGTTGTGTTTGGTAATTCAATTTTATCCGATTTTTGCTCACTCCTAGCGGCTTAGACAATTAAAATGGGGCGTCCCATTTTAATTGTCTCAACCGCTACAAGCTGTAGCGGCTGGAGTCCTTTTAATATATATGGTTAGACTTCCATATTCAAACTTGCCCATTATCATCTTAATATTATAACTGCATGCTAAAATATTCTTTTTTATTAATTTGACCGGTATACTTTATCTATCTATATAGAATAAAATTGTTCCATTAATAATAATATTTTATAATATTATTAATACTATTATATTAAATACTAATATTACAAAATATTAATATTAATATTAATATTATAAATATTACAAAATATTATAATATTATTACAAAATATTAATACTTATAATATTAAGTATTAATAATATTACAAAATATTAAAATGGGTTGAACTGGAGTACTTTTCTTAGGATTACAAGTGCATTTTTTTTTGCTTTTAGGTAAAAATGGAACAATTTTTATTCTATATAGATAGATAAAGTATATCTGGTCAAATTAATAAAAAAAAAGAATATTTTAGCATGCAGTTATTATATTAAGATGATAATGGGCAAGTTTGAATATGGAAGTCTAACCATATATATTAAAAGAAGGACTCCAGCCGCTACAAGCTGTTGTGCCTTGACTTTTGGGTTATTCACAGTAATCGGTTGCCATGGATGCAGTCCATATATATATGGGGTTCCATCCACAGCAACCAGTTGCTGTGGAACAACCCTTTTTTTGGTCTGTTGAAATTTTTAAAATTTTTTTTTTTTTGCTCCAGCCGAAATTTTAACAGGCCAAAAAAGGGGTTGCTCCACAGCAACCGATTGCTGTGGATGGAACCCCTATATATATATATTTGGAGGGGTGGATGATGGAAATGGAGAGGCACAAACAATCTCCAAATGGTCATTGAGTGCCAAGACAGTGTCACAGTACAAGGTCAGTCAATCAATACATATAATGCCCATTCTCCACCTTTGCATAAAATAACTAGCCTTTTCACAGCACTTAAGACACCAAAAACAACAAAAAATGTTCACCACATTCTACGTATTGAAAAGTGTCTTGACAAAGTAATACATAATGTTGAATCAACATGAGACATTAATATAGTTTTCCTATCTCAATAACGGCTATTAGTTATGTGTATTGTGTTGTACACTGATACCCAACCACAAATAGCAACTTCTAAGATAATAATAATCTTTGAACCATAAATACCTAACTCTAGAAAAGTGAATTGATCAAGAAAAACACTAAGGTATGTCAATTCATTAAATATGATGCAGAGAGTGAGAAGTTCTTACCTATCACAAAATCTAAGGCTAAGATCTGTGAGGAATTTACAATTCTCACCAACAGCT
This sequence comes from Panax ginseng, assembly GCA_020205605.1. Classification (NCBI taxonomy): domain Eukaryota; kingdom Viridiplantae; phylum Streptophyta; class Magnoliopsida; order Apiales; family Araliaceae; genus Panax; species Panax ginseng. The sequence goes on along the minus strand of CM035135.1, from coordinate 128,488,046 downwards.
ATGATTCCCTTATTGCCAACCTATTAACAAATCAAAGGAAAAGGTAAAAGAAGTTACTAAGGTATAATGATAGTTAAAAAATTCAGGAATTAATCACAAAAAACATGGCATTAATTTAAGTACAAGTTGAACAATACTGATAGCTCCAAGAAAATATACCAGCTTCCTGGTAAAGACACAGAAATATTATATTCTTATGGGTAAAAAAATCTCAAGTTCAACACGTCAACAACCCAACTTACATACATGTTTGTCTGAAAGGAAATTCTGTGTCACAAAAGAGTTGCAAAGTCTATGTAACAAATTTATTTTATTTTTTAAGTAAGAAGAAGAAAATAATTTTTAAATGGAGGAAGAAATTTAAGTTTTAAGAAAATAGAAAATACATGCATAGGGGCAAGGACTCCACCCATCCTATAACAAGTGAAAAACACAACCAAAAAAAAAAACTCAAAAGAGGGCAACTCTACAATGATAAGACGAACAGAAATACCTTGAAATGCCCCAAAGGAACCCATGGCAAAGGCCCATAAAAAACAAGAAAAAAAATGTCATCTTTTTAGAACATATTTCACAAATTAAATCATCCATAATCTTTGTCTACACAGAGTAGCCATCCACTTAATTGCTTATTATCCAATCACCATTTTAGCCATGCAAACAAACACTAGCATGATCTATAGAATTTATAGCAATGACCATGAATTGGAACTAGTTTTGAAGAAGAAAAAACTGTAAACAATCTCGGGAACCAGTCAGCTCAAAATGTAGAAGGGGTACCTCGTAACATCTACGAATGTGAAGCTTTTTGAGTTGCCTGCAACCTTTTGCTATACTGCATATGGCATCATCTCCAATACTTGAGCAATCTACCAAGTGAAGGGCTTGCAAGTCCTTGCAGCCTCTGCCGACCTCAGAAAGGGCATAATCTCCTATCTTTTGACAGTACAATAATGCTAACTCAGAAAGACGCCTGCAATAGAAATACCAGAAAATAAATAAGCAACATGATGGAGCCTAGAGATGCACACTACTGGATGGTATCATCAATAGCCACAAGTTATATATTATGTCAGTTACAGAATTTATTTCTAACAATAAATTATCTAAGATAGAAATCTAAAATCTAAGTGAATGCTTTGAAAAGCAAATATTAGTTGTATGAACACTGATTAATGATGATACAGCCCCAAAAAGTAAAATTGTTCGATTTGCAGATTTGTTTTGTTAAAAGTTTAATACCTCAAAGCTTCTGTATCCGTCTCCTAAATTATAGAATACAGAACTTGATTACGTTGGAGAGCCTTTTCTTGCATCACTCACAATCTGCACTCTCTGCATTCGAGCAGAGAATAACTTTCTTTTCAATGTAATTAGTGTTCTGTGACAATAACAATATTTAATAGAGATAATCATGGTTAATGTGCAGTTTCTGCCCTTGTATGAATAAGTTCAACAAATATATTCTGTTTATTGGATGATGTGCAAGTGCTTAATTGAGTTGACTTTGGATCCCAATCAAGCTACACGGAAGGTATCACCAAGTCTGATAAGTTTTTATCATCTTGAGTGCAGATATTAATCAAGCCACAGAGAAGTAAAGGGTACATCTCTGTTAGAAATTTGATTCTTTAATGAATTATTTTGGTCAACTTTGAGACTAATTTAATGCTAATTAAAGAGCATTAAGTTAACATTATTGAGATGTTAATTATAGAACTCATGTAGGAGTACACGATAGTATTAAACTTGATTCAAGTGGAACCATTTAATAGGAGATTTAGTCTTAAAATTGGAGATTCAATAAGGTTTAAAGGAAGCAATATTGTTTGATAAACATTTGTCCACAATGGAGAAACGACAATGTACATGGGCAGTGTTCTAAAAATCGGCCTAGGCGGCGCCTAGGCTCTAGGCGGGGCCTGTCGCCGTGCCTAAGACCAAATCGGTGAAAAAAGCGCTCCAGCCAATTAGGCGGTGCCTAGGCGGGCTAGGCGGGAAAGGCGGAGATTTTTTATTTTTTTAAAATTACTACCAAAATCAGATCTTGATTTATTTATTTTTCTAATAATTTACCATATTCTTAATGCAAGTTGTAGCATATCAAATCACAAGAAATGAACAAGATCAAGTCAAAATGGATAATTTTATTATAGTTGTAATTTTTTAAACTTGTACCAACTTGAAATTATATAAATGATGATACATTTGTAATATTTAGTTTAATTCAATATAATTCTTAAATTTATGTTTAGTTTCTTAAGTTTTAATATTGAATTGAATTCTAAAAATTTTAAATTTTATTATTTAATACCAATTTTGTTTATGAATAAAACTAATACGTTAAAGATATGTTAGTCATACTTAGTATATTGTATTTGTCATTTTCTGTAAATCCTCAATTTTGAAAATTACACAACTTAAAATAATTTCATAATTAATAATATCAAGTGTCTCATTCAATAAACTTCATACTAATTTTAAAAAATAACATTTATTTAAATTTTTGAGAGAGAAGAAGTACGTATATAATTATATATATGAAGAAATCAAGATACTACCTACTAGTAACACTAATTCTATAATTTAATTATTTCAAGCAATGGATATATATCTTATTGTTTTGTTAGAATAATGTAAGATAAAATATTAAAGTTGTCTTAAAATAAAAAAATCTCGCTTAGGCCCTGGTCTAGGCCCCCCTGGCCGCCCGCCTAGCACCTTTTAAAACATTGTACATGGGTATATATACAAGCATTTATGACTAGTCAATTTACTTGTGAAACAAAAGGAAATGCATGGACACAGGACCCTCATTGTGCACTGCCCGCGCCAAGGCCGGAACCACATGTGCGATCGTCTCACAAAGTCACATTGGCGCACTTCACAGTCGCTAGGAGCCCGTGTTTGTGGTCAGGTCTAAAAGAGTAGACCCGACCCAGAACTATGAAGTTGGGTCTACTCTTTTTGACCCATGTCCATCCTGTTTATTCAAAATTGATCACAACTCTTCATTTGGTCAGGTGCAATCTGAACCACCAGATTTCGTGCGATTTTTAATAGATATAACTGTCATCCCTAATCATCCAAATCATCCCTAACCTTCCAAATGATTAGGTTATGATCTGCGGTTCCTAAATAAACCTGGTTGGTCTAATATTTTCTATAAATACCATACATCAGAATGTTTCCATCACATCCTTTCCATATCTAAATATTTCTTTTTCTTTTCTCATTGTTGTGACCAGTGTTCTAAAAATCCCCGCCTAGGTCCTCCTAGGCCCCCCTTGGCGCCCCGCCTAGGTGCTAGGCCCCCCTTGGCGCCTCGCCTAGGTGTTAGGCCCCCTGACACCTCACCTAGGCCCAATGCGGCAAAAAAATCCCTCTAAAAAATTAAGCGGGGTCTAGGCGAAGAGTTGTTTTTTATATTTTAATAACTACCTAAACCAGATCTTGATATATTTATTTTTCTAATTATTTACCATATTCATAATACAGATTGTAGCATATCAAATCACAACAAGAAGTGAACAATATCAAGTCAAAATGAATAATTTTATTATAATTGTAATTTTTTGAACTTGTACCAACTTTAAATTATATAAATGATGATACAGTTGTAATATTTAATTTAATTCAAAATAATTCTTAAATTTATGTTTAGTTTCTTAAGTTTTAATATTGAATTAAATTCTTGAAATTTTAAATTTTATTATTTAATAGCAATCTTGTTCATGAATAAAATTAATACGTTAAAAATATGTTTGAACTTTGAACAATTGCATGCTTGTGTTTGAACTTTGACATTAACAATATGGATATGTGTTTGAACTTCAAGCAAATGCCTTTATTATCTTTATTATAGGTTGTTTTGCTTTATATTATTGTTTTGTTTGAATAAATGTTAGATAAAATATTAAAATTGGCTTAAAATAAAAAATTTCGCCTAGGCCCCGCCTAGACCCCCTAGGCGTTAGGCCCCCTCCGGCCACCCGCCTCCCGCCTTTTAGAACATTGGTTGTGACTTCTTGCATCCTAGGAAGTAATTTGTCTACATCCACAGCAACTTTGATTTATCAAAGACAGACAAATAAAACTTTAAGGAAAGTGTAATTACTTAAATTCCTCAAGTCATTTATTTGTGTTTACATCAGTACGTTTTGTTTCTATATTTCAACAATCTCTCCCTCCAAAGTATGTGGAACTGCTATATTGTTGAATGTGGATCTAAAGTCTAAACTGAGCTTTTGCAGAGAAGTAAACCGTCCACCTGATGAGGACATAGCATGCGTGGACTCAAACAAGACTAAAGGGACGTGGGGATCAAGTAGGACTAGAACTAAAAGGTTCAAATAAGATCTCAATAGATTGATCCAAGATGTTTGGGCTGAAGCTAACACAAAAAAAAACCCAAAGAGAAGGATGAGACACAAATTTGGGTCAATTTAATACAAACCCAAAGAGAAGTATAAATAGAGGTCAAAGTTGATGTAATCAAACACATTATTCATTATTATTATTCAATATATTTGTGAGTTTATTCTCTACTTTTGGTTCTTTGAAGAATTCCTAAGAATAAGTAATTCTTAGTTATTTCTTTGAGATTCAATTTGACTTATCATACAACAATTCATAGTTGTGTGACATCTTCTACCGCATCAATCGTCGATTGTACCGAGATTACCACTTCACTATAAGCGAGGGTTCAAGGTGTCGTTAGTGTCCATTCAACGCAGATTTCCGAGTGCGAGCAATTGTACCAAGATTACCGTCTAAAGTATAGACGAGGGGTTAAGGTGTTGCAAACAATTCACCCAACAACTGTGCTAGAAACGATCCGGGTGACGACCACCTCACGCAAGTGTGCCGTAGAGTCTATCATTTGGTATCAAAGCTAAGCCTTTCTAACAAGTTACTTATCTTTAATTTTCTGTCGAAATATATATTGTAAAAAAAAGAAAAAAAATTAGATTCTATTTCCATTGTGTTAACCAAACTTGTAGCACATCATCAAATCATCAAATTCCAACCAAGAGTTCATACCGTTCCATCATCATTAATTCTGAAACGGAGCTACAATTTACAAATCTGAAGCATACAAGAGGAGTGCAAGGCAATCGATCGGTGACTTTGTGGTATTCTGATAGTCATACCATATATATATATATTTTGTTTTGTGATAAGTAATTTTTGAATCGATTAGTAAACCCAAGAAGGGGAATTCAAGAAGAACCTATTAGAGAGAATATTTTGAGGTAAAAAGCTTAGTGGTGAGATTAATCGAGGGTAAAAGCCAATTTATTGAGAGTATACACGAGTGAACCATTGATTCGAGCGAAACACGTAAGGGAGTGGTAAGAAAATTGTTTTCTACTAACCCTTATTTTGCAGGAAATATGTCTAACTCGAAGGATAAAGGAACTTATGAGGAACAACCCTCAACAGCTGAATTGAAATTCCAGATGGAAGTCATGCATAAAGAATGGGATTGAAGATTGAGAAAGACTATGGAGCAAATGCAAGAACAATTAGAAGAGATGAGGGTGTCTATGGTTGAGCTATCCCAAAACACTCATGGGATGCAAAACAAGACGATGACACAACAAACTGACGCAAGAAAGGAAGACCCTTACGGTGAAGACAGTAGTGCAGCGGAAGATCGTAAATCTAATTTTCGACATCAAAGACACAGAGATGCTAGGGAAAGAAGAGGTCAGGACAGAAAAGATGGCAATTTGGATAGCATAAAAATGAATATTCTAGCTTTCTAAGGCACGGGTGATCCCGAGGCTTATTTAGATTAGGTAACCAAGATGGAGCGAATATTTGACTGTCACAATTATTCAAACCTTAAGAAAGTCAAACTGGTCGTTACGGAGTTTTCTGGATATGCATTGATATGGTGAGATCAGTTGACAGCTAATCTCTAGCTAATCAGAGAAGGTGTGAAGAGCGGCCGATTACAACTTGGGTGGAGATGAAAGCTATCATGAAAAAGAGGTTTGTACCAACATACTATCAACGGGAGATCATTCGTAGTTTGCAAACTCTTAAACAAGGAAGTCGGAGTGTGGATGAATATTACAGGGAGATGAAAATGTTGAAGGATCGGGCTAATTTGATGGAGGATAATGAAACAGCGATGGCGAGATTCTCGGCAGGATTGAACTGGGAGATTGCAGACTTGGTTGAGCGACAACATTATTTGGAGTTAGAAGAACTGGTACATATGGCTACTAAGATAGAGAAACAACTCAAGAGGCGAGGAGGACAACGAAGACAATCTAATGCTAGTTCATCATGGAGACCTAATTTGGCAAAGCGAGAGGAAAAGACAGCTGCGATCAAATGGAACCTAAGCAAGGATCGACTAACCGAGATATACAGGGTAAAAATGAACAACCTTCTTTTGGGCGTAATCGGGATATTGTATGCTTTAAGTGTCAAGGCAGGGGCCATATTTCTAGCCAATGTCCAAATCAGAGGAGAATGTTGTTCCTTGACAATGGAGATGTGGAGACCGAGGGAGAAGAGAGCGACACTGATTCTATGCCACCATTAGAGGAGATAGGTGAGGATGCGATACATGGTGAAATTCTGGGTACAAGAAGAGCACTTAGTACGTAGGTTAAGGAGGAGAGCAGTGAACAACGAGAAAAATTTATTCCATACTCGATGTCTTGTGAATGGGAAGTGTAGTCATAGATGGAGGCAGCTGTACAAATGTGACAAGCACTACGATGGTGGAGAAATTGGGGTTATCTACTACCAAACATCCACATGTTGCAGGGACTCAATGATAATGCAGACATTAAAGTAACCAAACAGGTGTTAGTTCCATTTGCTATTGGTCGGTATGTTGATGAGGTATTGTGTGGTGTGGTGCCTATGCAGGCGGGGAATATGTTATTGGGTAGACCATGGCAGTTTGATAGGAGGGTTCAACATGATGGGTTTACCAATATATATTCCTTTGTTTACGACAAGAAGAAAATCGCTTTGGGTCCTTTGTCACCACAACAAGTACATGAGGATCAAATTCATTTGCAGAAAAATTATGTACAAAGAAAAGAGAGTGAAGAAAAGTAAAATAAAGAAGTAAAAAAGAGACAAAAAGAAAAAGATGAGAGAAAAACAAATATACTAGCAAAAAAGAATGATGTGAGAAGAGCTTTGATTTTTAAACAGCCTATGATTTTACTTCGGTATAAAGAGGCACTTTTGAATACTAAAGCTAATGAATCTTTGCCTAGTGTTGTTTCATCTCTCTTACAGAAATTCAAAGATGTATTTCCCGAGGAGCTTCCTCATGGACTACCACCTATTCGGGGAATTGAGCATCAAATTGATTTTGTTCCCGGTGCGACGATTCCAAACCGCCCAACTTATCGGAGTAATCCCGAGGAGACGAAGGAGTTACAAAGGCAAGTTGACGAGCTTATGGGGAAAGTATTCGTGAAAGAAAGTATGAGCCCGTGTGCAGTTCCGGAGATTCTAGTGCCGAAAAAGGATGAAAAATGGAGGATGTGCATCGATTGTCGAGCGGTAAATAACATTACGGTAAAATATCGACATCCCATTCCTCGTTTATATGGCATGTTAGATGAATTGCATGGGTCTTGCATATTTTCAAAAATTGATTTAGAAAGTGGTTATCATAAATTAGAAGACGAGGGTGATGAATGGAAAACAGCGCTTAAAACTAAATATGGTCTTTATGAGGGGTTGGTATTACCTTTCGGTTTAACTAATGCACCCAACACTTTCATGAGATTAATGAACCATGTTTTGCGTCCATTCATTGAAAAAATTGTCGTAGTTTATTTTGATGATATCTTGATTTATAGCAAAAACTTGGAAGAGCATGCATTGCATTTAAAATCTGTTTTAGATGTACTTAAGAAAGAAAAGTTATTTGCTAACATGGAAAAATGCACGTTTTGTTCTGATAGAATTATTTTTCTTGGCTTTGTTGTGAGTTCACAGGGAGTCCAAGTTGATGAGGAGAAAGTACGTGTGATCCGGGATTGGCCGAGTCCAACCAATGTGAGTCAAGTACGAAGCTTTCATGGACTCGCAAGTTTCTACCGACGTTTTTTCGGAATTTTAGTGAGATTACAGCACTACTGACCGAGGTCATCAAGAAAAGTGTGGGCTTTAAGTGGGGTGATGGATAGGAAAAAACATTTAATTTGATTAAGGATAAATTGACAAATGCTCCTTTACTTATTTTGCCTTGAGATTGAGTGTGATGCTTCAGATTTAGGGATTGGAGCTGTGTTGATGCAAGAAGGGAAGCCAGTGGCGTATTTCAGCAAAAAGTTGAGTGGGGCAGTTTTGAACTATACTACATATGACAAAGAGATGTACGCTTTGGTTAGAGCTTTGGAGACATGGCAACATTACTTGTGGCCTAAGGAGTTTGTGATCCATACCGATCATGAATCATTGAAATATTTGAAGGGTCAACACAAGTTAAACAAAAGGCATGCACGATGGATAGAATTTATCGAGACATTTCCATATGTTATTCGATATAAGCAAGGTAAGGAGAACGTCGTTGCAGATGCTTTGTCTCGCATGTATGTTTTGTTAAATACTCTTGATACGAAATTGCTTGGGTTTGAACGAATTAAAGAGTTATATAATAATGACCTTGATTTCGGTAAAGAGTTTAAAACTTGTGAAAAGAATGTTGTGGATAAATACTTTAGAATTGATGGATTCTCGTTTCATGAAAATAAACTATGTAGCATGTTCTTTGCGTGAGTTGTTGGTTAGGGAATCATATGGGGGTGGTTTAATGGGACATTTTGGCATTGATAAAACTTTTGCTGCATATGAAACGAGATGTAGAAAGAATATGTGATAGATGTATTACTTGTCGTCAAACTAAATCTCGTGTTCAACCCCATGGATTGTATACACCGTTGCCTATTCCTAATGAACCTTGGATTGATTTGTCTATGGATTTTGTGTTGGGTTTACCTAGGTCTAAGCATGGTCATGATTCGATATTTGTGGATAGATTTTCAAAAATGACACATTTTATTCCATGTCATAAAACTGATGATGCATCTTATGTTGCTGATTTGTTCTTTAGGGAGATTGTGCGTTTGCATGGTATGCCTAAAACTATTGTTTCTGATAGAGATACAAAATTCTTAAGTTACTTTTGGAAGACTTTGTGGTGTAAACTGGGTACTAAACTGTTATTTTCTACTACTTGTCATCCACAAACTGACGGTTAAACTGAAGTAGTAAATAGGACTTTGTCAGCATTGTTACGGGCTATCATTAAAAAAAATATCAAGCAATGGGAAGAATGTTTACCAAATGTTGAGTTTGCATATAACCGTTCTGTTCATTCTGCTACTAATTTTTCTCCATTTGAAATTGTATATGAAATCCTTTGACACCGTTGAATTTATCACCATTACCTGTTTCTGAATATACTAACATGGATGGAAAGAAAAAGGTTGATCTTGTTAAACAGATTCATGAAAAAGCCAGACTAAACATTGAACGGAGGATGGAACAGTACATTAAGCACGCGAACAAAGGGACGACATCAAGTGATCTTTGAGCACGGAGATTGGGTGTAGTTACATATGCGGAAAGAAAGATTCTCCGTTCAAAGACGTTCAAAATTTCTTCCAAGAGGAGATGGTCCATTTCAAGTTCTCGAGCGTATCAATGACAATGCCTATAAATTGGATTTGCCGGGTGAGTATAATGTTAGTGCCACATTTAACGTTACTGATCTAAGTCCGTTTGATGTAGGTGACGATTTGAGGACAAATCATTTTTCAAGAGGAGAGGAATGATTAGGACATGGCATGCGTGGACTCAAACAAGACTAAAGGGACGTGGGGATCAAGCAATGCTAGAACTAAAAGGTTCAAACAAGATCTTAATGGATTGATCCAAGATGTTTGGGCTGAAGCTAACACAAAAAAACTCAAAGAGAAGGATGAGACACAAATTTGGGTCAATTTAATACAAGCCCAATTCGGCTCTTACTAAGCCCACGAATTACATAATCAGCAAGGATTTTTAGATTTTTATAATTCTATTGTAATTAGGATTTCTTTTTTTAATTAGAATTCTTTTCCAAATTGACTTCTATTAGGGTTATAGTTTATAAATTCCTATTAGGATTTGGATTGTTTTGAGTAGTATAAATAGAGGTCTAAGTTGATGTAATCAAACACATTATTCATTATTATTATTCAATATATTTGTGAGTTTATTCTCTACTTTTGGTTCTTTGAAAAATTCCTAAGAATAAGTAATTCTTAGTTATTTCTTTGAGATTCAATTTGACTTATCATACAACAATTCATAGTTGTGTGTGGCGTCTTCAACCGCATTAATCGTCGATTGTACCGAGATTAACGTTTCAATATAAGCGAGGGGTCAAGGTATCGTTGGTATCCATTCAACGCAGATTTCCGAGTGCGAGCAATTGTACCAAGATTTCCGTCTAAAGTATAGACGAGGGGTTAAGGTGTTGCAAGCAATTCACCCAACAACTGTGCTAGAAACGATCCGGGCGACGACCACCTCACGCAAGCGTGTCGTGAAGTCTATCATCTACTTGGTTAGATTCAATTCTTTCAAGTATAACTTATGTATACTATACATGATGTTGCCGCATTAAGTACTTGTTATGGGTTGGCTCTTAGGCTTTCGAAAAGAGCTCGTTTTCATCTCTATAATCGATCCACTATATATACACACACAAAAATTTAAGGAGATTATTCTGGCTGTAAATGGGGTGGCATGCAGTGAGGTTAAATGTTGACATGAGGCAACTTTAATTGATTTTCCAGATGAAACCTGAACGTTCTGCTACTTTACATCATAATAATGATTAAATATCAGATATAAGTAACCTTACGTGCAAGATCTACCAATAGTCTCCAGTCCAAACGTTCCAATATTGTGGCAGCCATTAATTTCAAGATTTGTAAGTTCTGTGCAACCAACTGCAACTGCTTCCAAACCCTTGTCACTTAAGAAATAGCAATCACTTAATGTAAGATTTTTCAGTTTCTTACACCCTTTTCCAATAGCACATAGACTCCTGTAAAAATGAAAAGATATGTTCAGCCTTGGAGGAGGTAAAGTAGAAGACAAATGCACTTTTCGTCTAACATATTATAGAAGAGAATTTTTCTAGTAAGTCTTATGTCCACACTTGTTCTTATAGTAAAAGTTACCAGTACTATAGTTCAAATGCTAGTACACTTTAAATATACTTATTTAATTTGAGGAAAAAATGCAGTGCTGTATATATTTTCCAATACTTATGCCTTTCTGCTAACAGATGCTTATAAAGTGAGTTATATAATTTAAATTGTGCAACTGAGCTTAAAAACAGTTTTATCCCAAACATAGATTGCTCATCTAAAAGGAGTAAATGATTTACTTTAACAATAGCAAATAGACACTCCCGTAAAAATGTACAGGAAAAGCGCAAAGGTGATTTCTGTCTGTATTCAGCCTTAGAAGATGTAAGGTGTTAGACAAACTTAATTTTCAAAATCGCCTAGCATATTATAGAAGAGAGCTTTTCAAGTAAAAGATAGTTTTAAGTTGTAGCTCCACACTAGTTCTTATCCGAGTATTGCCAAAATTACAAGAACAATGTTCAACTTCTACACATTGAAGGGCTACATTTTCATCGATGCTTATAGAAATACCTTTCTGTTAGACATATGCTTATAACAGAGTAATTTAATAAGATTGCGCAACTAAAAGTAGTGAAAGGTTTGCTTTTTAAAGCTCCCGCCTGTTTGAAGGAAAACTGAAATTTGGACTGAACCAATCACATCAAGTATTCAGGCATCTCTTCATAATTAGATTCAAAAGGGATAAATAACACTATGATGGCGGGAAATGAAGGGGAAAATAACTGACTTGTCAGTGAATCTCTGGAAACTGTACAGAGACAATAACTCCAGTGATAAACAAAACAGGCCAACAGCCTGCAAAGCCTCATCTGTGACATTAGTGCATTGCAGCTTCAGAACTTTCAATTTAGGGCATCCTTTGGCGACAGCAAGCACCCCTTTATTGTGGATGAACTCTGAATCCAATGACAAAGTCTCAAGAGATATGCAACTGGATCCCACAGCTTCTAATGAGACATCAGTTATTTTTGCACAAGCCGCAACACCAAGTGATTTCAAAGTTTTCCCACATCCAAGGGCTAACTCAACCAAACCAGTGTCAGTCAAACCCTCACAAAATCGCAAATTTAGATCTTCAAGTTTCTTACAACACTCCCCAACAGCAACTAAACCTTGATCGCCAACATAGCAACCCTACAAAAAGAAAGAGTAAATTACTACAAGTTTAGTGCTGCATCTGCTTCCCACAATTCATCAAGCCAGACAATGCTTGATTTTTCATTTTGTACACAAGTTCAAGCAAGACAATACTTTAGAAATCACAACTTTGAGAACCACAGATTCACCTGCAAATCCAAAGATTTTAGGAATTTGCACTTCTCAGCCATAGATCTTAACCCCTCACTTGTCGCATTAGAGCACCATATTAGGCTTAATTTTTCAATTTTAGTAAATCCATCACCAACAGCAGCCAAACCAGCATCTGATAAGCAGTGTGACTCTGTTTCACTGTCTCGTGACCCATTTCTCTCAGACACAAAGTGAAGCCTGACCATTGAAAGGGCATCAGGACCGCGTCTTCTAGCCTGCATATTGGATGAGTTCGAATTCAAGGCAATGAAGACCCCTATTTTTTTAATCCAGGAAGTCAACAAACAGTTAATCTGCATTTGAATATCTTTCTATTTAACAATATCTTCAGCCAACTTGCAACTAGTTATTTATGTTTTCCATTTTCCTCCTGGTAATTACCTATCAGCTGAACTATAGATGTGTACCATACAGTGTTTCAACAGCAAAATATGTCAAAGTTCTTACTTTGTAATGCATACTGGCATCATTTCCACAGTGAATACACTTTTCACGTAAGGGGAAGTAGTACCTAATTTTATAATAAAAATATTTAAAGACCCAGTTCTTTTTTTAACAGGTTGACAATTTTTTTCCAAACCATGCCCATTTAAGAGCTTCACCTAATTGTGCGCCCAAATAGGTTAATTTATATATATATATATACACACACACACACACACAATTCTAAAGCACAACCACATGTAAATTTGCAATTCCATAATCACACAATAACTAACACCCAGAAACTATCAATTCCCCTAACAATTACATCACCGAATCAAACAGCTGAAATCAAGCTCATAAAGAAGGATAATAAAACGCAAAACAAGGCTTACGAATTCAACCGGAAGAGAAATGGAGAGTCTTTCGTCAATGTAAAGGTTCCTGACATTAACAAATCGACCAGCTAACAGCTTGACCAACGCGTCCGGACTACCCGATGCCCCGATTCGGATAGTGTCCCGGCTAAGCCGTTCCAGATTGAGCCATCGTTTGCAGACGAGAGAACATGCATCTCGGCTAGACTTCGAGCTCAGGTGCTGGAAGATTTCGAGGATTAACTCGTCCGGTAAGATCCGATTTATCCGATCATGACCTCTCATTTAAATACACACTTTTAGTGTGAATTAATACTGACGAAGGTGCAAGAAAAAAAATTACAAACTGAGAGAGGGATAAGGAAAGGCCGGAAGGGGATTGAAGTGAGGAGAGAGAATATGTCTATGCTGGTCGGCGGTTAAATTGGAAAGGAGCATTTTTCAAGGCCTTTATTTCCATTTTGTCCCTGCTCTTGATAAACATGAATCAAGAATTTGACACGTGTAATTAGTCCTTCTACCCCAGCAAATTTTACGATTGATGTTGGAAAACGGAATTTGTGAAAAAATAATAATATGAATATCAATAAATAAGTGAAGAAATTGAATTATAATTAATGTGAAAGTTAATAATATGATATAAAATAAATTATGATAAATTCATTCTTAATTTCTAGTATTTTTTACCTATTTTATATAAAAATCTACTTCACAATTATAATTCAATTAAAAATTTTCACAATTTATAACAGACTTGAATGAAAATTTTTCTCCCAAAATACTTTCATTTTTTCTAATTTTAGAGATGTATTTTAAGATAATGATTTATTTATTTATTTTTTAATATATATATAATAGTGATAATATAATAATATTTAATTTATCTATAATTTAAATAATAATATAATATAAATTTCGTGCCATTTAAAATTAAGAATGTACCACATTTTCTCTATCAAACTAAACACTTAATAAATTATTTTGAAGAAGTTAAAACATATCATTAAATTAAATTCTTTGTAAAATAGAAATAATTATTCTCCTTATTCCACAAAACAAACATGTTTTCTAAATTCAATTTGTGAGATTTGATTTACATTTAATGTAAATAAATATAAATTTAACTAATATAATTATATACGTCATAAATTATATATAAAAAAATATAATTAATTTTAAATTTAAATTTTACAACTAACTTTAAATGAAAATTATTTTTATATATAAATTAATTTTAAAATAAACTCTTTCTATATATAGTTCTCTCTCTTTTCCTTTGCAGTCACTGAGCTTCTGCGACTTGAGAGAGAAAACTCAGATTTCTGTAATCCCCTCCGACTCTTTATGGACTTCTTCAAATCCGTCTTTTCAGACGACACTGAAGAACAACGATCCGATTCCGAAACTACCCCTACCACCTCCCCTAAATCACCATGCACGCCAAACCCTACCCCAATCCCAACCATCAGCAACGCCTGGACCTTCGGTAGCACCTTATTCAAAACCCTAGCCTCTAAATCCGAGTCCGTCATCGATACATACCGCCGGGATCTCGAGGAATTCAGCTCCGGCCTCAAAAAAGAAACCGCCGTTATCCGCCAAGCCGCAACCCGCGCGGTTAAGGACCTCCCCACTTCGCTCGAAGCCGGAGCCGCCGCGGCTCAGGAGTCGCTCGAGTCTGTTGGCCAAGCCATCGACGATTTGACTGAGATTATAGCTAACGGTAAAGAATCCCTTCTTGCTAATGATTCTGATAGCGAAAGTTCTGATTCTAAGCAAATTAGTGGTCAGTATGATTTGAATTTGAGTTCGAAGCCGTATAGCAGGTTAGATGCACAAATTCGGGGGATACAGTGTGATTTAAATACATATTGTAAGGAAGTGGAGGAGTTGGATGAGTTTAATGAGTGGAAATTAGGGTTTGTGTTGGATGAGAGGGTTGAGGAGATTGAGGATTTGATTGAAGAGAATGGGGTCATTGAAGAAATATACAATGAGATTGTTCCGAATAAGATTGATAGAGCAACCTTTTGGGAAAGGCATTTTTTTAGGGTTTATAAAGTTAAAAAAGCAGAGGAGGCAAGAGCAAAGCTTGTGAAGAGGGCAATTTCAGGGGAGGAAGAGGAAGATTTGACTTGGGATGATGACGATTATGAAGATAGATGTTTGAAACAAGAGGATGGGGAGAAAAATAATACTGAGAAATCTGAGGTTCATACTGAAGAGGAGGGTTTGGAAAAGGAAAATGTAGATGAAGGGTGTGTTTCAGAACCCAAAAGTGATACTGGGGTTGATCATATAGGAAGTTTGGAGGAGTCTGAATCCAGTGTTGGTAAACTGTTGGTGAAGTCTGATGAGAAAATAACATCTGATGGGAAAATTGATAGCGATATTTCAGTTATTTCTAGCCAGTTATCTCATGAGGAAGAAGACCTTGGGTGGGATGAGATTGAAGATATTGGGAGCAGTGATGAACACAAGGTGGCTGCAGATGGGAGCCCAAATAGAGCTGATTTGCGCAAGCGACTGAGTGCTCCAGATGAAGAAGAAGATCTTACTTGGGATATTGAAGATGAGCCTGTCAAGGCATGATGGTCAGTACATCTCAAGTCATGCTCAGCAGTGCATCTCAAATTAATAAGTGTTGAGTTGAATTCTTTATTGACCCCTTTCTGATGGGAATACATAGTATGAAGTTCTTTTCTTCTTTTCTTTTTATTTTTTATGACAAATTTAGTGTGCTTCTAATTTGTTGCATATCTTCTTTATATCTCATGAATACTTTCAAGTTACCTTGTATTTTATCAACCGCCCCAATAATGTACTTTGTTATCAAATATTTGCCTCACACAATAAAAACCAGTTGTGAGTATCCTGTGCACTGACTGAGCAGCTACCATGGGATGCTTTGAGTTTGTTTTAAGTATTTTAGAGTTTAGACCAATTTCTTTTGTCATCTTTTTCCACTTGTCATGTTGCCCGTGTATATTGGAGGTTTAACTTGATCATCTTGGCTTCTATAATATAGTTATATCTTTTCTTCTGACCTTTCTTTCTAACTTTTTTTATTTCTACATTTTGTTGGAGCTCCTTTTAGCACTTTCAAGGGGGTAAATATCTTTTACCAATTATGCGATCAAATTGACACATTCATTTGTTTGCTTGCTTGAATGTTTGTCTTTGGCCAGAGCCTTTTCATCAATATAAATTGATGTCTGTAATATTTGTTACAAAACTTTGTGCATTCAAAATTATTTTACCTGAGTAGAGAATTCTGAGGTTGGAAAATCATTTTGATTTTGCTCGGTGTATAATCTTTCTGGTTATTTTCACAGTTCATTTCCAGCTGTGTATAATCTTTATGACTAAATTTCCTTACTTTTTTTATAGCTTCAACTTGAACTCCAGTAAGGATTTCCTTAAGATGTGGACATATATTTTGAGTCTTTCAATTGGAATTCAGTATTATTATTCTTCCTGCAAATATAAGTTATGCAGACTTCCTTCAACAAATGATCTGGACTTTTATGTATACATTGTTAATTGTCAAATAATGCCACATCAACTTAAAAAAATTTAATAGAAGTTCATAATGAAATGTCAACCCTACAAATGAAAATTTAAACCATATATAAAATCCTATTATGGTCTTCGGTTAGTCATCTTTTGAAGACAACCCGGCAAAAGCAGGTTTTTTAAATATGGGATTCCAATAAATATATATATATATATATATATATATATATATATATATATGGAGAGAGAGAGAGAGAGAGAGGGGGTCAGGTAAAGGATCTCTTACTTTCTTAAAATGAGGGATTTTTTTTTTATTATTTTTTTTTTTTGCTTTTTTTTTGAAACAACTAAAAAAAAGGTTTAATATTTTATGGGCTGAAATTTTTTCATAATCTGATGTTTTGAGTGTGATTTAGAGACGTATAACAAAACATGTATATACAGCTGAAGCAGATTGTACTCACCATTTTTAGTATAGGTATTCAAAAACACGTCCAAAATATAAATATATATATATATATATATATATATATCTGAAATGATCAAGTAAGGATCTACTTTCTTAAAACGAGGACTTTTTTTTTTTTTTTTTTTTAAAAAACAACTAAAAAAAGTAATATTTTATGGAATGAAATTTTTCCATAATACAATATTTTGGGCGTGTTTTGAATACTATATAAAAGTGGTGGTACAGTCTACCAGATCTGTACATACATACATTTTGTTATAATGTACTCCAAATCACACCCAAAAAACATCATATATAAAAAATTTCAGTTCCATAATATTAAACTTTTTTTTTTTTAGTTCAAAAAAAAAAAAAAAAAAAAAAAAAAAAAAAATCCTCATTTTAAGAAAGTAAGGGATCCCTTACCTCACCCTGACCCTATATATATATATATATATATATATATATATATATATCAAACCACAAATCCCAGTCATTTGGGGAAGGACTTCAGAACTCAAAATCCCCACCACAAATCCCAGTCATTTGGGGAAGGACTTCAGAACTCAAAATCCCCACCCTGTTGGATTTTAACTTTCTTCAACCAAACAAAGAAATTTCCTCAAGATAAATTTCTCCAAATTTATAAGTTAAAATACACCAACCAAACACACCCTAAAAGAAAATTAAGATCAAATAGAACATTTTAACCATATTATTAGGAAAATCAACCGAAGTGAAAGATGTCAATCAAAGCAATAGTTCATTTACCAGCAATTTAAGAAGCGTACAAAGTGATATATGCTATATGCACAAAGACTTGTTTGAACTAGGTAACCAATTACGAAGAAAACGTGACAAGATTGTTTTTTCTGAGTCAACTCCATATACATCTAACTATCTCCTCCCTGCCTCAGCATCCGCAAAATGGAAAGGAACAGGTTCAGAATGTCCAGATAGAGAGTGACAGTTGCCCAGATATACTGATCATAAGTGAATCGCTTAATCAGGTTGTCAGTGTCATAAACAATGTAGCCTGAGAAAACTATTGCACTTATTCCACCATAAACAGCAGTTGATGTAGATCCAAGAGGGAAGAACATCTGCACAAAGTACATACACAATATACCAAGTGAATATACTGAAAACATAGAGAGAGAATTTTGTTCATATCATACAAATTCAAAGTAGATAAATTAACAGAGCTAGAAACAAAGACAGATAGATTGAGAGAGAGAGAGAGAGAGAGAGAGAGAGAGAGAGAGAGAGAGAGAGAGAGAGAGAGAGAGAGAACCTGGATAAAACTAGTCAAGAGAAGAATAATAAGGCTGGTGAACAAAATTGGTCCTAGATAGCTGAAGTCCTTGCCCTTCTTAGAAGCCCAGAAAGTGTATGCAGTAAGAGATGAAACAACGGCTGATGTTAAAATTAATGCTTCAAGCACAATTTTTCCTGCACAAAATCATTTAGGAAAAAATGAGCAGCATGATCAACATTCACCGATGAACATGCCAAAATGCACAAAAAACTACCTACCATCAGTATTGGCACAGCTAACACCAACAGTGAGACTCAAGCATGAGGTCCAAAGTCCAAGGAGCACCAAATTCAGCGGATGCTTTTGCTGATACACATACAAGGGCCACAACACTGTAGAAAACGTATACAAATCAATGAAACATATAAAGCGAGGAATAAAATATCAAAATGTGCAGAGTTTGCAAGTGTAAGTCCGTCAGGGAGGAATTCCTATTGCCAAATTTTAGATACAACTTCATTACTCCATAGTCTTCTTTTCTCAGAGAGCATAGCATTTACATCTACGCAAACAACAGGATAAGTACTTGTCAAAAAAACTATGGAAGATGACTGTTACAATTTTGTTCATTACCTGACTGAAACTTTAGTGTGATGTTACAAAAAATAATTAATACCTAGATCCTTGAGTACTTGAGATTAAGGCTTCGTAAGTTTAAAAGTAATACAGATAGTTGCACATCTAATCATGAGACCCCGATAAGGATGATCGGGAATATAAGCTGGTGCGAAAATTGAGTATATAATGCAGTAAACATATGATATCACTGGTTCCCTTGCATAGTCACCCAAAGACGAAAGTCCAAATTGTATAGTAAAAGACGCATTCTCAAACCAAGGAAAAAGACACGGATTGTTTTACATCTTATTGATACCAATTGTCATTCACCAGACCCCTGAACCTGTAAAAAAAATCTGCAGATAACCTAGTTTTGCACACTCAAGATGCTTACACATGGCAGAGGAAACAAGCAGCCAACCAAATCATATTCCAAACACTGATAACATAAGACATTCAGAACTACTGATATATTTTTATAAATAAACAAATATACAAGCATAACATTAAAAGCATGGAAGAAATGTAATCATAATCTTAACACTACTCACCAAAAATCATAAATTGCAGTAATAATCCATGAACTCCAAAAACACTAACAAAACCAAGGCATGCAATTATTTTCTAATATTACACTTCAAATGACAAACTCACATATGGATAAAAAATCATAATCTAAACACAAAACCCAAAATGATGAACATAGCCAAACCCTTCGTTTGTGCTTGTGTGCAGTTTACATATATATAGATCTAAACCCCAAATCATCAAACCAACCCAAACATAAAACATCCAATTATAAACCTCAGGTAGATCAATCATCATAATCCAAAAGATAAACACCAAAAAAATGCATTTGGTAATTGAAATCGCACACAAATCTCAAACCATAAGTTAATCAACCAAAATTCTCACATAAAATCCAATCACTAGCACAGATCCACTTTTACAACAAAACTTGAAAAGAACATCAGATCTACATGCATATAAAATGGAAGATGTATAACAATAGCTTACAGATGAGAGGTAGGAAAAGGAGGAAGAGCAAGAGGCCGGAATTTCCCCTGAGAAGATCGTTGACTGGAGAGTAGAGGACGGTTACGGAGGAGACGACGGTGGTGAGAATCATCTGGGCGGCCAGAATACCGTACACCTTGCGGATGAATCCCCAACGGAGCTGGTTCTCGCCATGGCTCAGTCCTGGATACAGCGTCCCTGACTCTATATCCCCCTCCTCCTTGCTGCTGATGCTCGTGAATCCGTACATCTTCTCTTTCTCTTTCTCTTTCTTCCTTCCTCTCTCTGTGATTTTCTTATTCTCTCTCTCTATATATATATTATATTATATATGAAAATGCGTTGTTTGGTCAGTCGGTCGACGTAACCCAAGTTGACAAAATGAAAATATCGTGACGGAAGGGAGTTTTGGGTATTTGGATATAACTAATAGATTAATATACAAAGGATTTTATAGTATGCTTTTAATTGGTAAAATTGTTCCATTTGACCAACTGATAAGAAATTTAATATATTTTCTATTTTAAAATAATTAAATTTATTAAAATTCTCATAGCCACTACCGATTTTTTTTTCCTAATGACGATGGGTGTATAATGTATAAATTACATTATAAATTATAATACTTTCACAAACCACTCAGACTTAAATTTAAATCGATTCTTAACCTCTCAAGCCTACTAGCATCTTAAAAGCCGGAAGGTTTCAAATTATAGAGGAAAAAAAAAGGAAAAATACGAAATAAAAATAAGAAAGTCAGCTTCTATTCATAATTAATTAAGCCAAAAGCAAAGAAAATCACAACAACATTGAATTGAATATTCTACATTAATGTTTAAAATGTTCTATATTAATCCCAAGCTCTAGACACTACACTATATAGCACATATTCATATTCAAATTGAGAAAGCTGCAAGTAATGCATCTTAATTTGAGCTTTGCTGGATTTAAAAAAATATATACTTTTCCAGTAACAAACAGATATTTTTGCTTCAAAATTTTTAATAATCTGATCCCATATTATTTCAAAATTTGAGAAAATCTTGAAGAAATTCAACCACAATAATTCGAAAAATCACTAATCGTTTGTGTGTATAAATAAATTCTACATTAGTCTCACACTGACAATATATGGCAGAAACAAAAACTTGAACAAACACATAAATACATTATACTAGTATTTAGTTTCAGTTTCCAACCACTCCATTGTCACAATATGTTGGTTAGAAATGTATCCTGCATATGTTTCTGTTGTGGAAAAAAAAGGATTAAAAGAGAGAATCACCATCCAAGTACTTGATTCACAAACACTTGGGATGGTTTCAGTTCTGTTCCCCTTAAGGTGGGACACATAAAAAGAAAAGAGAGGTTTTATGAGGGTGTTAACACTTGGACTAATTGAAGTAGGAGATGTTACCTACTTGTGAACTGCATTCCATATCTATTAGAAACAATAAAAGGTGTTACATGTACAATGGGAATAGCCTCCATAACTAACTAAAGTACCACAAATAAGCATCAAATATTTGTTATAAATTTATATCTTCATCACAAAAGAAATTTGAACCCAGTGTAGCAGAGTTATGTTATTTTTTTGCCGTTTGATCATAATATGACAATACAAGAGAGACATATTGTATCTAAACAACATCAACAACTTTAGCTTCTTTCAAGGATATCCCCTACAATTGCCTTTTAACTTTGGATATTCATTCAGAATAACCTATCTTAAACATATAACCTAAAACAAGTAAAATATAGCCCATCTTATCTCTTCGGGAAAGATGTTGAATTAGTGTCGCACAAGTTTCTATCCGTGGTCCGAAGCTACTCTTCCGCATAGTGGCCAACCATTCCATTCTTACGCAACACATCCTTTCTTGCTCGGTCCAGTTATGATAAAATCATGTATATCTGCATCTTTGGTACCACACCCCTATCCTCAAGATATACTTGCATAAAGTTTTTGCATCAAACACTTTCCCCACCTTACAAAGTTTCTTTACAAGGGAATATAAGAGGCAAACGATGCGATGGTGAAAACCCCCGCTCTAGAAGTTGATACATAAACTTTATACTCTCGGCTATTTTTTCCTTCCTTAAAAAAAAAAAAGCCCATAATCATAGATTTGTAAGTGAACATGTCACGAAGCGATACCTTTCTCTTTGCATTTTTCAAACCGCTTGCAAGCTTCTTCGTCCTTCCATGTGAAAGCGATACATTAATCATGGTGTTGTAACTTATAGTGGTCTCTCCGTAGCCTCTACCAAGCATTCCCTTATAAAGCTCCTGGGCTCCATCGAGATCACCAACTCTTAAATACCCTAGGAGATGAGGGTACAATATGTGTACTCATTGGGCATGATTCCTTTAGAATCATTTCAAACCATAACTTTCGAGCATCTCCAAGCCTTTTCATTTTACAAAGACCGTGAATCATTGTTGTATACATAACATTATCTGGAGCATATCCTCTATCCTTGAGATCATTGAAAATCCTAAAACCTTCATGTATCATTCTTCTCTTGCATAGCCCATGGATAATTTCCTGATAAGTATATATCTGCGGAGTACAATTCTTTGCAATCATAGTGTGTAAAACAGTCGATACTCCAGAATCATTCCTTTCTTTAGAAAACCCAGATATTAATTTATTGAAAGCAACAATACTAGGAACATATCCAGCTTCCAAAACTTGCCGAAGAAGGTAAAAACCTTTTGAAACATTATTTTCAGTACAAAATGCTTTAATTAAGCACGCAACTGTCTCCACATCGGCCACAACACCACAATCCATCATTTCCCCATACAATTTCCAAACAACATGAGTCCTACCAACTCGGACGGAGGCCAATAAAATCGAATTCCAAGTCCCCAGTGAAGGGCAATAACCAATCCCTTTCAATTGATCAAACACATCTAGTGCTTCCTCAATTAGCCCATTTTCACATAAACAACAGATATACAACTCTAAACAAGACGGCTCTGGGTTAAATTTGGTAAACTCAAGAAATTTTTTAGCAGCATTGGCAGCCTTGCTCTCCGCAAGACCCTTAAAAATCACATTATACAAAGACTGATCAGTAGGAAAGCCAAATCGAGAACTAACCCAGTAAAAGAATCGAAGCGTCAAAAATGCATTGTTTTGATGCTTCAGAACCTCGCGCAGTAAGTTGGGGTCCGACAAATTAATGCCGGAAAACTCAGATACAAGTGTTTGTTCCCATCTGACTCGGGACCGAATGAACTTCGAAACGTCTTTAACAATCTCAGTCAAGTTTTGATTCTTATGATTGCTTGAATTAATTTGATCTTGCGTTTGTATAAACTCTTCCCCGCCTCCAAAACCAATGTTTCGAATATGAAAGGTTGGATTTTTATGGTTTTGGCGGAGGATTAAGTTAGTGAAAGACGACGAAGTTCTTGCCATCTACTATGTTTCCGAAAAAAATGTAATAAAGCTTCTGAATAAATAAGAATCCAGATAGAAATTCACATAGCCAGACTATCAGAGATATAAACATATATATATAAATATATATATATATATATATATATATGTGTGATATGGGCGTGAAATGTAAATGAAGAACAGTAATTACTTATAGCTATGGAAGACAAAAGGATTGAACGGAGCAGCGGAAATGAAATCCCTAGCTGTAGAATAAATTGGAGAGAGAGGGGGGAGCAAAGGAAACAAAAACGAATCTTAAAATGGATAGATCCAAACCCATATTAAAAGTAAGGGTAGTGACCGTGGTGTCATACTGTCAATGGCTCAGCTTGGTTTGGCCAACCAAGCCGTTCATAATTGATTAGGGAAAGTTCAAGAGAAGTCGAGCCGGTTTGTCTCTAATCAGCTTAGTCCGGCTTGAAATTGCCTATATCAATTTTTTGTTGGGAAATTTAAATCATTTTTCTAAAACATAAATCCTTTAAACTAGGGCTAAATAAACTTATTAGCTCAACTTTTTTTATATTTATGACTCTAATATTTAAAATTTTATATTAGCATACTCTAAATAAACAAAAGTAACCCAATAAAAATTCGGCCAAAAAACGCGCCTGAATACTGATGTGTCACCGAAAATACATATTTTTATAAATTTTAATGTATTTTACCATTAAAAAAAATTAATACATTTTTATACCCATTTCCTCTCTCTAATCCACCTCTCTCCTCTCTATTTTTCACTTCCACAAACTTTTTTCACTTGGATCATTTGACTCAGTCACTTAATCTCTCTCTCTCATCTGTATATATTACATGTCGCAATGTTTCATGGTGAGAGGCGGGAGTCAGAGCTAATAACTCTAATAAAATCAACACCTAACTAATTCAAACTATTCTCCGACATAGATGACCAAGGTCTTCGATTCCAAATCCATACATCCAATTTTAGCATAACGATCACTCTATGGATGTTAGGCTTGAGGATTTTGGTTTGTGGCTCTTCATTTCCTTTTTCTCCTTCATTAGCGTAACGGGTTTTTGTATTTGCGATTTTTGTTTCATAGATTTGTTCAAAAATGAATTAAGTTTGTGATTTCGGGATTTTTCTTCAAGAATTTGTTTAAAAATGAATTGGGTCTCTCCGATTATGGTTTCATGTTGATAAAAATTTTCAAAAATGTATTGGTTTGTGTTTTATGTGAATTATTGTTGTTGATGGGTGTTTGATTTATAGGATTTGTTTTTTATTTTTCCTAAATTTATTTCAGCCATATTTATTCGTTTTGAAGGAGAAAGAAATGGGTATTTGTGATTGTTGCTTCACAGGTTTATTCAAAGAAATGGGTATTTTTTAATGGTAAACTACAGTAAAATACATTGAAAATTATAAAAATACACACATCAGCATTCATACATGTTTTTTGGCCGAAAAAGTTTTGTGGGTTATTTTTGTTTATTTTAGTGTACTTAAAGTATGCTAATGTAAAATTTTAAACATTAGGATCATAAATGTAAAAAAGATCAAGCTTCGAGCCAAATAATTGTATTTAACCCTTTAAATTATTAAACTTTATTGACATTTTCATTTGCATTATCAGTACTCAGGCTCATTTATTTTACTTTGTCAAATTAACATTTTTGTAATAAGCTAATTTTATTATAAAATGACGTAATTTTTTAAAATTTGATAACATAATTTCAGTATTTTACATACCAAAATTACTAAACTAACATATTGTTATTTTTAAGGATATTACATGTAACAAATAATTTTTTAATATTCAAAAAATTTATAAATGAGAATTTTCTTTGTAAAATGAAGAGAATATTTTCTTGGTAGTCTCAAGGAACCTTGGTCTGTTGGTCCCATGTAGCGGAATGAATTAAATTATTTTTATTATAAAAATTTACATTTGAGAATATTTCATGATATAATAAAAATGCTTTAATAAGATTACATTTTAGAAGTTAAGATTTAAAAATGTGCAATTATATAAAATTATATTTTCTACACCTTTATTACAGCAGTTAGCATAGGAGATTTATGTTTCATTATGTGACAAAAAACCACTGAATGAGTGTAGTTTTTTTTAAAGAAGAAATTTCTTATTCCTGCAAATCCATCCATTACAACAAAAAGGGTTGCTACAATCAAGAACAATTCTGATCCATTTGTTGCATGTTATCAAATCTACTCTTGATTTATCCAATTTGACCCTACCAGAGTTTATATAACAAACTTCTAATAAGCATAAATTGGGGAAGAAGAAAAAGGGATTATATTAAACACTTCAATCAAAGTTGAACTGGGTGCCATTAATTCTGTTCAGTTGTTCACATGCTGGAAGCCATTCGACTGGCAATTTAACAAGGAACTATAAAGTGAAAAGATATGCCAATCTACTTCCAAACCTAATACTAACAAGACAAAGGAACACAGCGGCAAAGCACAAAAGGACTATTTTCAGTACAATTATTTTTGGCTTCCTGTCTGGCAGCAACATCCTACTTTACCAGGAAGACTGTGAAACAGTGAAACTCCTAGAGCACTCTCCAACACTCGAACCTAATATAGGCCAACTGTCCAATGCAAGATATTTTTTGGCTGCCAAAAAAGTGAAGCAAAAAGACCGTCAAAAAGTTAATTGATTTGCTCGGTCAAGTGCACAGAGATAATCATTAGAAGAAGAGAATGTTGGGAATGTCACATGTTAATACATGTACATACATACACTACGTCTTTTTGTTATCATTCAAGGAAATAAACATACTAGGGCCCTAAACAGTACGACCCAAACTCTATGTAACACCATCATACACTTGCTCCACTAGAACCAACTCTATAAACATTGTTCTATCACCAGCAATACTAATCCAGTTTATTTGTAAAAAAAGTTCTCTTTCATTCTTTCTTTTTCAGTAACCAATCCGAATTAGGCACAGGTAGGACTAAGCAAAAAACGGATGAAACCGAATAACCGAACTTAATCGAAAATTTTTGATTATTCGGTTATTTTTGTATTTCGGTTATACCCGTTTTATTATCCGATTTTCGGGTTTGATTTTTGAATTTAAGTTAGTCGGTTAACCGAATAACCGAGCAAGCCTTAAAGTTAAATCAGTAATCTTTCACGTCTAATCTTTTATGACTCGTTAGTCATCCTTCACCCGATGAAATCTGATCTCAAGTCTCTCATCTCTCAAAACTCTCGTATCCTTCCCAAACCTCTCTTTTCTTATCTCAGATCTCACACTCTCTAGTCCATCTCTCATCTCTCATCTCTCACTCTCACTCTCACTCTCTAGCTCTTTGGCCTAACCCAAAACCCCTTCACTGATTTCACGGCCGACCCTTTTGTCGCTGCACCAGATGCTGTCGGAGCAAAGGTAGCGTTCGAATTGCGGACGACCAACGATTGAGATTTGAGGGTCGGAAAACATGGAAATTAAAGTTTTGGGGATGTGGGTTTGGTGGATAGAATTGTTACAAATTAGTGCAACTTACTTTGTCAAAGTCTATTGCTATTTCTTAGGCTTAGACTAAGTCAGTATTAGCGGTCAAATAAAGAGTATTTTACTCTATCAAGATCTCTATGCAGAGTAGATTTTTATGCAAAGTAGTTGCTTGTTTTTAGGAGTTATTGTTATGTTTTTATCTATAAATTCTAGTAGCTTGATGTAATTCTTTTATGCTTGAATAAAAAGTATTTCACTTTTTATCTCCAATTAATTTCTTAGATGGTATCAAAGCCTCACAGAGGTTCTCCTTTTCATTTTTCTTGTCTATCAAGTTGATCTTATTGAAGAAGTTTGAAGCTCAAAAATGGAAGGGGTTGGAGGAAGCAATTCTAACGTGCAAAATGGCATGAAGAAACTTGTAGGAACAAACTACAAGTATTGGAGAATGTGTATGGAGGCATTTCTCCAAGGTCAAGATCTTTGGAAACTAGTTTCTGGTGCTGATGGAATCCCAGCGGACATTCCTGAGAATGTTGAGCTACGGAGGAAATGGAAGATCAAATGTGGGAAGGCATTATTTGCTCTAATAACGTCAATCAACACATCATGTTCGTGATGTTAGTTCACCAAAGGATGTTTGGGACACTCTTGAGAGAATATTCTCTAAGAAGAATACAGCAAGACTACAGTTCTTGGAAAATGATTTGGCAATGTTGAAGCAGGAAGGTATGTCAATGTCAGAATATTTCCTTCGTGTCAAAAATATTTGTGCTGAAATTTCTGAGCTAGAAGCAAAGGAGAAAATTAGTGAAGCTCGGTTACGGCGATTTCTCATTCGAGGTTTAAAAAAGGAGTACACGCCTTTTGTTACATTCATTCAAGGATGGGAGAAACAACCATCAGTTGAAGAATTAGAGAGCTTGCTTTCTAACCAGGAGGCCTTAGCTAAGCAAATGGCTAAGAATCTCAATCCAAAACGTGATGATGTTCTATTTTCAAAAGAGAAGTTTTCTGAAGGTGGCACAAATGAGAAGAAAGGAAATGAACACAGCTCGCAAGGTAACAAATCTTTTAAATGTTACAGGTGTGGGAAGCCTGGGCACATTAAGAGAAATTGTCGTGTGAAGCTTTCTAAAGCACACATTGCTCGTGATGAAGAAGAAGATGACCAGCCAAATTGGGAGCAGTGCTTCACCATTGAAGTGATTGAAGGGAGAGACAATAATGCTCAAAAATCAGCATCACATGAAATTGCAGCAAATTATGCCAAAGCTAAATGGATTATCGATTCCAGTTGCTCACATAATGTAACCGGAAACGATTCACTATTCTTCGAGTTACGTCAACATAATGGGGAAAGAGGAGTTGTTATAGCTGACAACTCAACACATCCAGTGGTCCAAGAAGGTGCTGTGAAGATTGGTGTCGATGATGCAAATATTCGGTTGAAAGATGTTTATCATGTACTAGGTTTGAAGAAGAATTTAGTTTCAGTTTCTCAAATTATTGATTCTGGAAAATATGTTTTATTTGGCCCAAATGGTGTGAAAGTTCTTGACAATGTGAAAAATATTGGAGCTGATGTTGTTCTTTCTGGTGAAAAGAAAGGGTCTCTATTTGTTATGTCAGTAGGGGAAGCATATGTAAAGAAAACAAGCCAAACCGACAATGCAGCTATTTGGCACGCTCGTTTGGGTCATGTAAGATATCAGTTGCTGCAACAAATCTCTTCAAAGAAATTGGTAGAAGGCATACCAACTCTACAAAATGTTCGTGAAGATGTGGTCTGTCAAGGTTGTCAAAACGGCAAGTCACACCGTCTCCCCTTCAAGAAGTCATCAAATCGCAGAGCTACCATGTTTGAGCTAGTTCATATTGATCTGATGGGGCCTACAAAAACACCAAGTTATAGTGGAAATCGCTATGTTATGGTGTTAGTAGACGATTATTCAAGAGATACCTGGGTGAAGTTCTTAAAAGAGAAGAGTGAGGCACTATCCATGTTTGTGGAATTTAAAAATGTTGTAGAGAAAGAATTTGGGAAGAAAATTAGATGTTTACGAAGTGACAATGGAGGCGAATTCATGTCAAATGATTTCTTCCAGTATTGTGAAACCAATGGCATCTTGAGGCAAATGACATGTTCATCTACACCCCAACAGAATGGTGTCTCTGAAAGAAAACTAGCTCATCTTGCTTCTGTGAGTCGTGCATGGTTACATGACAAGAATCTTCCTCGAGAGCTTTGGGCCGAAGCTTTTCAATGTGCATGCCATGTAACTAATCGCCTACCTCCATGGCCAGGTACCTCTAAATCTCCATTTGAGATTTTGTATGGTGTAAGACCAAATGTAAATTACTTTCGGGTCTTTGGTTTAGTTTGTTATGTTCACATTCCACAATCTAACTGAACCAAACTTGACCCGAAAGCAAAGAAGTGTAATTTTGTTGGCTATGACTCATGTAGGAAAGGATGGAGGTGCATGGATCCTGAAACAAAGAAGTTTATCACTTATAGAGATGTTGTCTTTGATGAGGTGTCAACATACTATAGTGTCCAAAGAAATCCCATACAAGAGGTCACATTTGAAGGTGATCAAGAGAGCTTGCAGATTCCAAATGAAGAAAATACAGGTTCAAACCCAATGGGTGGTGAACAAGTTGTAAACACAATGGGTGGTGAACAAGTTGTAAGGAAGTCTACAAGAGAGAGAAGACAACCAAGTCACCTCAAAGATTATGAGGTACAACTTAATCTCTGCATTGTTACTTCATGCTTGTTTACAGGAGCATTAACAAAAGAAGAACCAGCTTGCTATGAAGAAGCAAAGGGCTGTCCAGATTGGGAAGCTGCAATGCACGAAGAATTTGATGCTCTAAAGAAGAATGAGACGTGGGAGCTTGTGCCTAAGCCTGAAAATTGTACTCCGGTCACCTGCAAATGGGTTTATCGGTTGAAGAGGAAGTCAGATGGTACAATTGAAAAATTCAAAGCTCGCCCGGTTGCTCGTGGCTTTTCTCAAAACTATGGGTTGGATTGAGGAGATCTTTAGCCCAGTGGCAAAAATGGTGACAATAAGATCAATTATTTCACTTGATGCCTCCAAAAGTTGGAAGTTGTGGCAACTTGATGTAAAGAATGCGTTTCTTTACGGAGAATTAGACCGTGAAGTATTCATGGAGCAACCTAAAGGATTCGAATCTAGGCAATTTCCTTTTCATGTTTGTCGATTAAGGAAGGCATTATATGGTCTTAAACAAGCACCACACGCTTGGTATGGTAAAGTTGCTCAATACTTCATCTTTTGTGGCTTTAAAGTTGCTAATTCAGATTCTAGTTTATTTGTAAAATTAGAATCAAGGATGCATTTGCTGGTTTTACTGTACGTGGATGACATGATAGTCACCGAAGATGATGAAGCTGAAATTTCTCGCTTGATGAAGGACTTGGCAACTCGTTTTAAAATGAAAAATCTAGGTGAAATTGGCTGCTTTCTTGGGTTAGAAGTGGAGAAATCAGATCAAGACTATTTCATATCACAAAGTCGTTATGCAAGAAATCTTTTGGAGCGTTTTGGAATGGGGGAGTCAAAAGAAATAGCTACTCCCATGGAGTCATATCTTAAGTTACAGAAAGAATGAGAGCCACTGAAGATCCTAGGCGTTTTCGACAGCTTGTTGGTAGTTTAATCTACTTAACAATCACAAGACCAGAAATTGCATATTTTGTAGGAGTTATTTCCCAATTTATGCAAAATCCAACAACTCATCATTTAGATGTTGCCAAGAGAGTTCTGCGTTATATAAAGGGCTCACTTGTTTATGGTCTCATGTACAAGAAAGGAAGTGATTTTGTCTTAAGAGGATTCACCGATGCGGATTGGGCGTGTGATGCAATCGATTGTCGCTTTCAACTTTCGAGTATTGCTTTAGTCTTGGTTTAGCAGGTTGTTTCATGGTGCGATAAAAAACAATCATCGTTGCTTTATCAAATCTTGAAGTTAGTAATATATGGTCGCAACAATGGCAGCACAAGAGTGTGTTTGGTTGAAATATTTGATGGAAGATATTTTCTCTAAGGTTGATTATGTTGTACAGATTTATTGTGACAATGAGAGTGCCATCAAACTTGCTTCAAATCCAGTTTTCCATGGGCGAACAAATCATGTTAAAGTTCATCATCACTTTGTGCGTGAAAAAGTATTAAATAAAGAAATTGAGTTGCAAGGAATTTCTACTTGCAATCAAGTAGCAGACATATTTACAAAGGCTTTAGCAAAAGCAAAATTTGAAGGCTTCAGGGTTGCTCTTGGCGTTGTTGATCGTAAGTATGCACTAAGGGGGAGTGTTACAAATTAGTACATCTTACTTGGTCAAAGTCTGTTGCTATTTCTTAGGCTTAGACTAAGTCAGTATTAACTGTCAAATAAAGAGTATTTTACTCTATCAAGATCTCTATGCAGAGTAGATTTTTATGCAAAGTAGTTGCTTGTTTTTAGGAGTTATTGTTATGTTCTTATCTATAAATTCTAGTAGCCTGATGTAATTCTTTTATGCTTGAATAAAAAGTATTTCACTTTTTATCTCCAATTAATTTCTTAGAAGAATGGGTTTAGCTACTGGTATGTGGTATATATGTATGTAGTCTAGAGATGGGTGTTCTAAACACAATATACATATATGTGGTTTGGTTAAGCTATTCCAAATGGGTTTAGCTACCAGTATATATGTATTATCAACACATGAAGCCATTGTTGTGTAAATATATATGTATATAGTCTAGATACGGAAGGAGGGGTTTTTAGAGAGAGAAATGGAGATTAGAGTTTAGAGTTTAGAGAGGGGAGGATTGGGATTAAGGCATTAATGAAACCTTCATTTCGGTTATTGATCGAATAACCGAATAGGGAATTCGGTTATTAGGTAATTCGGTTATTTCCTAATTCGGTTAACAGTTCGGATATTAAATGTGTGGTAATTTCGGTTTTCGGTTATAACCGAATGCTCAACCCTAGGCACAGGCATCCTATGCGTATGCTTTTAGACCCACTAATTATTAGGTCCAGCAGGGGATTTTGTAGGGGATCAAAATCTCCATATAATATTCTGATATGCATATAGAAAGTATTTGCTCAAATTACATGAATTAATCAGAATTTAGTACCAAAGACTGTCTGATTTTGTAGTAAACAAATATA
Source organism: Panax ginseng (assembly GCA_020205605.1). Classification (NCBI taxonomy): domain Eukaryota; kingdom Viridiplantae; phylum Streptophyta; class Magnoliopsida; order Apiales; family Araliaceae; genus Panax; species Panax ginseng. The sequence goes on along the minus strand of CM035135.1, from coordinate 128,455,768 downwards.
TAGAAAAGAAGTCAAGAAGAGGTGTCTGACCTTGGTTCAAAATACTTCCTAGTTTTGCCAACAAAGATTTCTTCTACCTTCTTGCATGATCTCAAAGGCTAGTTTGTATCTTTCAAGAGATGCTGCCCCTGCCTCAATGTAGTTACGGGCCTCTTCTCTTAAACTCCAGAGCATTAAGGGCTTGAAATCTTGAGAGCCACCTCCTGAATCAGCATCCCGTAAGATACCGTACTTGGCATTTTTTGTCCATCGATGTAAAACGTAGCGAGATGGAACTTCTCTTATGTTCATTATCTGAAAAACCTTCAACGCATGTCTACATAGCACTCCTTCAAACTCAAACATCTTACAACTACAACTGATATTAAGATTGGACGCGTTGAAGGCAACAGTGTTCCTCTCATCTCCATTGCCACACTTCTGCACCAAATATCTACTAATAGCACCTTCAACATTTATCTTTATTCCAACATAACCATAGCATTCTAAAAGCTCTTTCTGAAATACTTTGAACATTGTGATTGTGTAAAGCCTTCGACATTGTTCCTCTATGGGGTCCTTCGTGTGCAGGACAGCTTGCAAGTTAAATGAATTAAAATCCTCTTTTCTTTCCTCCTCGTGACGTTGTTCGAGACCCTTCTCATATCGTAAAACAAATTCATTGAGGGGTGTTTGGGCAGTCAAAAGTGTACCAAAATATGGCTTTATGCTACCATCCACAGGGATGCCTGCAAAAAATGTGCCCCTTACATGCAAGGGAACCCAGCTTTTGCGCATTCGGTACATTTCTTTTAACCAACCATTTTCCTTCAAGTTGTATTTGTTTACAAGCATGTTCCAAGCAGAATCAAATTCATTTGCCGTCTGACTCTGTGAAATGCAATTTTCATACTCATATTTGAACTCATTATCCATGGAAAGTAGTGCACCCAAATTTTCCTGTTCCTTTGCCATAATCAGCCATGCAGAAAAGCGATGATGTGTACCAGAGAAAACTCGTGCAATTGAATGTTGGATTGCCTTGTCTTGATCAGCTATTATTGACAAAGGGCGGCAACCTGACATAGCCCTACGCCACGTTTGAAACACCCAAGTAAAGGACTCCTCGGATTCATCTGCAATTAAAGCACACCCAAGCAGCACTGGTTGCCTATGGTGGTTAACCCCAACAAATGAAGCAAATGGCACAGAGTAACTGCCTCTCCTATATGCTGTATCGAAAACAATGGCATCCCCAAACTGAGAGGCGGAAAATCTAGATCGGCCATCAGCCCAGAACACACTCATGCATTTGCCATCATCTGCTTCCATTGCATAAAAGAATCCCGTATCTTCTGCTTGCCGAGACTGAAAATACTCTAGAAGCACATTGTACCAATCACATCCAATGTTACTCCTTCGTACTCTTCTTGTAAGGCTGAAGCCACCATTTGTTTCAACTAAATCCAAATTTTCTAACCCACTACTTACTTCCTCCCTAAATCCCTTTGGAGCAGTAGCAGCTCTACTAGCATCCATTGGAGAGTCAAGTTCATGATTGTGTTCCTTTTGAAGACGATCAACAACCCATTTTCCTGATTCTTGTCTTTGTATCCTCAAGAATGCTGAGCAACCTACTCTTGAAGGGTGCTGATGCCCTTCCTTCGAGCAAACAAACCTTCGGGATGTAATCGAACCATCATTCTTTGAACGGAACAATTGACCAATCCGAACTTTGAACCCTACGTTAGCAGCATATGCATGGTAAAATTTGTAAGCTTCGTTAGCCGAATTGAATTCTAGACCTTTGTATGGTTCTCCTCGAAATTCCAATATGGTTTCTCCTTCCACTTCCTCCCTTTTAAGACGTTTGAGATCAATTACGCCAGAAGGGCCATCCACCTCGAGCGATCTAATTCCAGTTCTGGTGGAAGCAACGACTGATGATCTTGGAGCTGGAATGGTTTTCCTTTGTATACGGGGCTGACGAATTTCACCTGGAAGTTCAAGCTCGTGATTGTGCTCCTTCTTGATATTGGCAACAATCCACTTCCCAGAGACACCTTTTTGTACCCTTATGAAAGCTGGACAACCAGTTCTTGAATTTGTCTGGAAACCCTCCTTTGAACAAACAAATCTTCGAGAAACAACCGACCCATCCACCCTTGATCGATAAAGCTGACCAATCCTAATTCCGAATCCGTACTGGGTTGCATATAAATTGTAAAACTCCTGCGCATCTTCTGCTGAATCAAACTCTAAGCCCACATATGGTTCCAGTTTAGATTCTCCTTCATCTTCCCTGTGGCCATTATTCTTTAGAACCACTAGACCTGCTGGTTTTGCTCTTACAGTCATGGCAATCCCCAACTCTTCTCTATTCATATCAGTATCTGATCAACCAAATAAAATATATATATTAGAGAGTAAAAAGAAAACCATGAGCCACAAGAAATTGAAAATAATAACCAGTGTTCAAACACCTTTTTATCATATCAGTATAAAGTAGATGTAAAGAATGTGTACATCAACAATCATACGTGAACAAACAAAGACGCGCACACACATACAGGAGAAAAGTATTGAGTGAGATATACAATCTTACAAACAGAGGAGAAAAGTATGAGTGAGATAGATAATCATACGAGTTACAAACAACTAAACCCACAGTCATGCAAGATCTTTACTTTAATAATTTTCGAGGATTTAAAAAAAATAACAACAATAAATCACAGCGAGGTACATACTTCATCATGCAGTACATACTGAAAATCGCCCACGAAGAGAGAGAAATTAATTTGAATGACACACCATAAGAGCAACAAAGTACATTCGCCTTGTCAGCACTAGTTTCAATATAGCTTGATCTAACTAGCGGTTTGGTTCTTTTGAACAAATATAATATAGCTAATATCATGTACTAAAATTCATATATTCAAGAGATTTGATTATATTTTATGATGATGTACAAACTGTACAAAGAATGAGAATACCAACATTGTCTTGTAAATAGTTTGAGCATAGTTCCCATGCATAGATTGAATTTAATCAAGTGAATTTTTAACAAGTATAGTAGTATTATATTTATATCTAAGTGAACACGAATCTATCAAACATGAAAAAATATATTTTGGATGTGGGGTAATACTTTTGTGTTAAGCCAAATGAACACATAACACTTCATTTTAGTAAGATTCCTCAAAAGCATACAAGTACCATATTCAGTAATGTCTACTCCACAAGCATCTGGTAATCAAATTATCATTTTAAAGCTTTTATGCTGCCTTTATAAAACACGAAGAAATGTAGAATTAAGATGGGGTAAAATGCTATAGTATCAAAACCAAGTTAACACGACTCTGGAACTATAAAAGCACTGCTAGGAGCCGGACTCAAAAAAACATGATCAATCTTTTGTTTCATGCCATTAATGGGCTTTTTATTACCATGTATATAGGGGTATAATCAGTGATTTGACAACAAAACCATTAAATAAAATCCTATATAGAATATAACCTCCAAGTATATAAAGGATTCGTTTTCAGCCTACCCCAACAAGTTTGCGAATAAAAGGCTTTGTTGAGTTGCGTATATAATATAACCTACAAGGTACTATGACTAATTAACTGATGTTTCAAAATTTAATGCTCATGCAAACTGACACCCAGATTCCGACTGAGTAAAAAAAGAAGGAAATCTGTATAAGAATCTATAGCCAAAGAAAGACATCGCCCCACACGAGAGGCCCAACATCGACAAAAGGAGATAAACTGAAATTCATTTCAACTCCCACGTAATTGAAAAAAGTAAAAGGTCCCAAGAAGAAAATGATTTATTTTGCCTGTTGTACATTGTGAACATAAAGAAATGGAATATTTAAGAATGTTGAGTAACTTGCTTAACGGTAAAATGGGTAAAATGGTGATGAATCCCATCACTGAAATGGATCATATACAAGTCCTCCATAAATCCCATTATTCTATCAATAGTAAACTAGATCCATCATTAAATTCATAAATTAACACACTGTCCGGCATTGACAAGCATAGGATCTTGACAAAATGCATTTAGAATTTTGAGAAACTTGACATTTATAATGGGAAGTTCTCACAAATTGCAACTATTTTAGTGCAACTCAAAAGAAACTTGCTTGCGTAATATTAATGACAAGGTTGACATATAAACTAAAAACTTGTAATTCCACCTTAGACATTACAGAAGTCTACACTAGCACAGTGTGAGAATTTAGCGCCATTCGTTTTTAGTGTTAGTTCTACCATCTATGAAAGTGAAAAGGCTGCACCTGAGCTTCGTTGGTGCCAATGAGCTACACGCTATGCCACCAAACTTAAACTCATACTTAACTTTATATATTTAGTTATTGTTGTGTTCTATTTTTTTCCCTATTCTTCTGATGACTTCATAGCAAAAGATGCAGAAAAAAACAGATAAGATGTTCTACAATAGTTTAAGGTTTTTTCCCAGCAATGTCATCCTCTTGTTCAAGTGACCAAAATTATCCCTGCTTTCTTTGTGAAAGCACAAAGTACAACACAATTTTACTGTGATACCGAGACATATCCTACTCGTGGCATATAATCTTCTCATAGGAACATACACTATCATAACTTACTAAAACTGCTAACTGATGACAATGAACGCAGAAAAAGAATAAAAAGAAAATCTGTTTTTCATACATTATCAGCTTTCGATGTGTTTTTTCCCACTTATTTGTTATTATGCATTAAACTTAATTTTGTGAAGCTGAAACAATTTGTTCCATTTCTTTGATGGCTATCAACTAACTCAATGGAAAAAGTTGTCTAAATTGACCAACAATATGAAATATGCAGTTGTCCACGCTTTTTATGAACATTATACCTGCTAAGTTTGCTATTAAATTCATGATTGCCCAATCTGTTCTCTGTCCATATCAGTAACTCAAGCTATGAAAAAGAAAATTCCAACCTTTACGCACAGATACAGAAAGAAAAATAAATTTCAGCCGATTTCACTGTATGTCTCTATGAAGTAACAAGTACATAAATAAAAAACTAATAAAGACAAAAAATCATCCAAGTTCAATTATCTAACCGATCAAATATGCAAAAACTAAACTCAATTGCAAAAATTCAAGGATATTCAAGTAATCAAAAGCTTCAATCAGGTAAATACACATCTAATTTTTTATTTTTTAAAAAAAAACTCGCCAATCAATAACATATAAAAGACATGTATAACATAATCACGGATCAAAAAATGGGCATTTAGGGTTTTTACCTTAGCATATCGGTGAAGAAAATCAATTAGGGTTTTGCTCCCGAAATTTCGGGTAAAAAATAAAAAATGAGACTGTTTTAAGCTGTAATCGAAGTGACATCAACGATTTCCGAGCTTAAAATTCGAATGCAAATCGGTAAAACCAGAAAACAGACAAAATTGGGTCATTTTGGAGTACGAATTTAGGGGAGGAAACAAGCACAAAAAAACTTTTCTCTGGATTTTGATCGGAGGTGAATAATTTAATTTTAGATGATGAAAGAATCAGCTCAGTAATCTATCTATGTATAACCTTCACCCTTCGTACAGTACTCAGCCGCTGCCGTATACGGTGGGGTTGAGGGTTTCGCAGCCTGTGGATTCGGTTCCGGTGGGTTTGACGGTATGATTCTGACTCGAGACCCGTACATATATTGCTACTTTATATAGTGGGTCCCATCATCCCACGAGCGCATACCCACAGTGACGCAGTCTAGTAACAGGTGGTTCGTGATTAACTTTATTTCTTATTTTACCATAAAAAAGTAAAGTTTTATCTCTAAAATCTTTAAATTTGACTTCTTTTAAATGATAATCAATTTGTGTTATAGTAATTAATTTAACTCATGAGTTTTACTAGTATTGAAATAGAAATATTTCAAAGTTTAAAAAAAAAAAAAATCTAATATTAGTCAACTGAAAAATAATTGCTAGTGGCCGTCAATTTAAACTTTTTTTATAAAAAAAATCATTCGAATCTTAATCCATTAAGTACAATTATCTCTAAAAATAAAGTGTTGTGTGTTTAAATATATAAATATATAAACTTCAGTAAATAAATATATTTTATTAGTAGTAAATATATTTTTTTATCAAATTGAAACCTATAATGATTTTATTGTTTGAGATAATTAGTTTTGATTTGGGTGTTTTCAAATAAAATAATTTAGAAGTATATTTATAAACATAGTATCAAAATAGATACAATAAGTATGATAAATTGATAATTTGCTACTCGAATCGTAGTGAAATTAGTGTTATCGGTTTTGATAACTGTAAATTAAGATGATAAAACCGATTTATTAAACCTTTTGTTTGTTGTTATATGCACTGTTAACGCCAAGATGTTTTGTCGCGTCCCAATCACATAAGACGTTTTGATTCTGCACAGTAAACACGATAAACACTACAAGCTTGGACGGCCACCAAATCGGGAGATAGCTTCGCGTGAGAGTCGAAGATACATATTCACGAGGATAATAAATGGAGGATAATAATTATCAGTGTATCGAGAAAGATAATAATTCTTTACCGTGTGTTTATGTGAACGTGAATGTTAATGTACTTTGTGAAGACCTCCTTGCTAGGTTATACTCTCTCTCTTTGCGGGATTCGTAGTGCCACCCACTACTATCCGACATGACCCCTCGATCCGATGGGTTCTCATTGCGCACGCAGCCTATCCACTACATTTGGTCATTTTTTTACCGCCTACCGACTATGATCCCATCCACATTAATGCATGGCGATTCTGATGATCATAACTATCATGCTTTTTCATCATAATGGCCAAAGATGTAGATATTTAAATATCCGATGGGTTTTCAATAATTCAAACCCAAGACTTTGTAAAACTCAATCAAGATAATCCAATGAATTAGTCTAATAACAAGGCCCAATAATAATGACCCAAGAGAATAACCAAATAAGTAGGCCCAACTAACTAGTCCTACCACTTATGTAAAAATATCATGACCCAACATCGCTTTCTCGTCTTTTATTAAACATGATGTTTAATGAAAGAGTATAAATAAGATTGGGAAAGAGTATAAATGGTATCGGGCCCAAGGCAAAAGGATTATAATAAAGTCAATAAAGGCCCAAAATGTGACGCCCCAAAAATAGGTATACAACACCCATTCGAGTCGCCAAAATACATGGTATAGAAAAGAAACTACAACTTTGACAATACAGATGTCGTGTAGAATACGACAATACTGTTGTGAGTTTGAATACAAATATTGTCTTCTGTACAATATACACACCCAAATAAGTCCTCATTAATTATTCATACACTATTTTACGTAGTAGTGAGGACAACTAAAACATCTTCCTAGTAACCATCACTCCATTCCCCGACTCGATCCTGCTATGTTCTCACCTCCTGAGAAGAAAAATGGAACAAAAAGGAAAAGGGTGAGCTCAACTAGCCCAAAGAAAGAATATTATGACTAAGATAATATACAACAAATTATTGTTAGTCTTCAACAGGGAAAAATCTAATGTAATACAATAAACAACAAGTTTTAGATCAACAAATGCAATGGAAGCAAGAATCCATTGAAGAGTCACGTAGAGAAAGAATTCTACCGCCTTCTAAGGTTTAAAAGTCCATCATCAATAGTTTATCCCCGTAATAACAATCAATATACATCTTTAATCATCTTTGCACCATGTGCCAAAGATATTCATTCAGATCACCATTGGTCATGTTCATCTCAACACTGCTCATCTTTGCACTACTGTGCCAAAGATATTCATCGATTAATCGCTCATCTTTGCACTACTGAGCCAAAGATATTCATTTATATCACCATTTAGGATGCGGATGATGAAAAGCATTTTTAAAGAAACGAATCCAAGTGAAACAAAATGACAAGGATTAAGGATTAAGGATTCAGACTTTGTTTTACCCACGTCCAAAAAATACTTCAAAATAATCATATTGGTGTAAAATTCAAGAATGATCAAAACATGGATACAATCAAAGCTAGTATCCGTAATAGATATTTTGGACAAAAAAGAAAATTTTTTTTTTTATTGAATAAGGTCAGTATTCATGAATAAGGTCGATACGTGAATAGGCCAGATACGTGAATAAGAACCCCCGTTACACAACAAGTTCCAAATTTGATAAAAAAAATTCACCAATACTTCGCAAGCATAATGATATTGAAGAAAAAAATATCATTTAAGAAGAAAATAATACCCTTTACCTCAAAATAATCGTATTTCCGATTTGAATTTCAGATATAGTCGATGTAAACCCAAGACCAGATAAGCAACACTCAAAGTATACTCACAAGAATACGCTCGATAATTTAGAGAGAGAAAGAGAAAACTTAGTTTATGGTGTGATTTTCAATTCTAACTTAACCTCTATTTATAGGAAAATGTTTAACGCCAAAAGATACTAAGTTAATAAATTATTATTATTAAAATCAAATTTCTACGCATGCTAGCCATCAAAGACCAGCATGCCACTCTTGAAAATAATTTTCCAGCAGCTCACATGTTGTCAAACAAGAGTGGGTCCCACCCATTATTTAATAAAAATTATTTTATCTTCCGAAATTTCAATAATTCGTAGAAAATAGCTCGTTTATCAGAAAAATTCAAAACTCGCGACTTTCCATGGGAAATTCCATTCTCTACAACTTTGCAGAAGAAAATTTTTCCAAATTCCAAACAGAAATTGACCGAAATTCATAAACGGACGATTTTACAGTCTATAATCAATTTTCGGTCAAGAATTGTGTCCACCGACACACAAAACATATGTTAAACATTTAATGCCACAAAATACTCTACCTCCTCATATACTCATATATCCCACAATCATTATAAAAATATCACCGTTAATATATTATTAAAATAATATATTTAAATGTATTATTTTATCGAGAAAAAGATAAAATATTAATTTTCAACAATTGTCACATTAAAAATTTTCTCCATCTATATCCACATAAAATAAATATTTTCTTTATCATAATAATCAATAATTAATTATTCAAAATAATATTACGAGAATCACAAGATCGACAACCGTGTAGTCCCAAGAAAAGAGGGCTTTCCAATAAGGATTTCTCCTTACCTGGCCAAGCAATTAGGTGACCAAACCTCTCCTTGAAAGATGTAACTTTCTAGACATTGCCAATAATGTTATCTCGATAATATTATTCAAATAATATGAATTATTGATTTGATAATGGAAAATATTGTGTAATGACAATTATGAAACAATAATAATATAAATATCAATGCAAAGAATTATTGAATCAATAAGATAAAATAATGAACAAGAATCATCGTAATAATTATCGAGTAGTACCTTTCACGTAAGGATCAATAATTCAATCAATATCTGTAATACCGGTGCGCCATCGCAACCACGCCAGACATCAGTATTTTTAACCACCGTGTAACCCAACGTTGTTAACGGTAATAATTTACGTCGTTATTTATAAAACTCAATCTTTGTCGCTTTTCCTTCATCCAACCGCTTTTTCGTTATGGGGCCCATTAATGATCAAGGCTTGTTGACGGAGATTCTCGACAAAAAAGAATATTCCACGACCAAACGAATATTCCCCGACAATAATGAATATTTTATAACCACTTGCTTATTTTGTAAACTTTGCACATTTCACCCATAACCAAAGAATTATATCAAATTAACCCTTATTAATTTAGAATAATGAATAAAGAAAATTCAATTTTATTTATAATAAGTTGGGGTCTTACAACCTCCCTCCTTATGAAATTTCGTCCCGAAATCGACATATACGCACTCCAGTATATCAAAAAGGTGAGGTACTTGCTTTCATCTCCGATTCCAACTCCCATGTCATTTTCTCAATTGCATGGTTTCTCCACAAAACCTTAACTTGTGGTATAACCTTTGGCGTAAGACATGCTCTTTCCTATCCAAAATCTTAACAGTATCTCCTCGTAGGTTAAATCTTCCGCTATCTCGCCCGGGTTCTAATGCAATAATGTGGTTCGGGTCTTTCACATATTTACGAAGCATAGATATGTGGAATACATTGTGAACACGAGACATACTTAGAGGTAACGCGAGTCTATAGCTACGCTCCCTATTCTGGTCAAGAATCTCAAATGGACTAACAAACCTTGGATTGAAGCTTTCTCTTTTCCCAAATCTTGTAATTCCCTTCCATGGAGCAATAGGTAACAATACATGATCTCCAATATTAAACTCCACGTCCCTTTCTATGAAGATCAAGATAACTCTTTTGTCGATCTTGTGAAGTTTGAATACGTTGTCGAATCATTTGGATCTTTTTCGTAGTCATGCGTCATTTAATTCGGGTCCCAACAATATTGCTTCTCCCACCTCGGCCCCAAAGATACTGGAGAAGCGACATTTTCGCCCATACAACGCCTCAAATGGAGCCATGTCTATACTTAACGTTGATAATCGTTGTCAGAGAGAATTCCACCAATGGTAGTACTTATCCCAACTTCCTTTGAAATCTAGGACACGAGTCTTAATAGATCTTGAGGGTTTGAATAGTCCTCTCGATTGTCCGTCCGTTTGAGGATGGTATCTTTGAATCAATCAGAATCTGCGCTCATAGCTTCTCGCAAGCTAACCCAAAATCTTGAAGTGAATCTCGTCACGATCCAAACTATGGATCTTGGCATGCCATGCAATCGCATAATCTCATTCACGCATACTGAGCAAGACGCTCGAGGAATAAGTCTCGTGTCGGTAAGAAATGGGCGGACTTGGTTAATCTATCAACAATAACCCAAATTGCATCTACGCCTTGAGAAACTTTGGGAAGACCAGTAACAAAATCCATAGTAATGTGTTCCCATTTCCATTCCTAATCTCAAGTGGTTGCAATGGACCTTTTGGCACTTGATGTCTCGCCTTTACACGCCGACAAAGTTAAACATCTTGAGATAAACTCCACAATCTCTCTTCATATTGTTCCACCAAAATGTATGTCGAATATCATGATACATTTGGTACTTCCGAGATGGATCGTAAACGGGGTGTGTGTGCCTCCATCATGATTTTATGCTTCAGTCGAATCGTTAGAACGCAAAGTCTAGAATTGACTCAAGTATTCCTTCCTCATCAATTCTTGCTTAGGAATAGCTCCTTCTTGCACTTTCTTCTTCATAACGATCATTTCTGTGTCCGTAGCTCGAAAGCAAACTTTTAACTTTATCGATTAAAGTCGGTTCTCTACTCAGATATTCGCCATCATCATGTGGGACCTCGAGTCTTTAATTCTATCTTCATCCTTTGTAAGTCGATAAAATGGGCCTTTGCGTTGACAATATTGCACTCAGATTTTGATATGATCTTATACTCAATGCGTCACTACCACGCTCGCTTTTCCAAGATGATATGAATAGTGTGATCATAATCTTTAATGACTCCACCAACGTTGTCGCCAGCATGTTGAGTTCTTTTTGGGTGAAGAAATATTTGAGGCTTTTATGGTCCGTATAAATCTCCACTTTCTCTCTCCATACAAGTAGTGTCTCCATATCTTCAACTTGAATACGATCATTGCCGCTAATTCTAGATCGTGAGTAGGATAATTCCTCTCATATCCTTTGAGTTGTCGTGAGGCATAGGCTATGACTTTCCCATGTTGCATGAGAACACATCCTAACCCCTTTCCGTAATCATCAGAGATAACAAATCCATCTAAACCAGATGGTATTGTCGTAACAAAAGAAATGAGTCTCCTCTGAGCTCTTGGAAGCTCTTCTCGCATTCCTCATTTCCATAAGAATTTTGCATCCTTCCTACAAATTTGAGTTAACAGAGTAGCGATTCGAGAAAATCCTTCCACAAATCTCCGATAATAACCATTAAGCCCGTAAAGCTGCAGATTTTGGCCACCGAACTTCATTGCTCCTAACTTTGTATTGCTTCAATCTTCACGTCAACAGATACTCCTTGTTTTGACACCACGTGCCCAAGGAATGCTACTTCCTCGAGCGTAACTCGATTTCTTCAAATTTTGGCATAAAGCTTGTGTTCACGAAGTCTTTGTAGTACCGAACTTCAAATGGTGCTCATGATCTTCACGGCTTTTGGAATAGATGAGGATGTCATCAATAAAGACAACAACGAATCGATCCAAATATTCCTTAAATACACGGTTCATCATATCCATGAAAGTAGCAGGAGCATTAGTCAATCCAAAAGACATGACCAAGAATTCATAATGCCCAGATCGAGTCCCCGAATGCCGTCTTTGGAATATCCTCGGTTTTAATCTTCAAATTGATGATATCCGAGCGAAGATCGATCTTTGAAAAGAATTGCGCTCCTCAGAATCGGGTCGAACAGGTCATCAATGCGAGGTGGCGGATACCTATTCTTGATGGTGACATGGTTCAATTCTCGATAGTCAATAAAAGTCGCGATACTCCCGTCTTTTCTTCTTTACTTAATAAAACAGAGCACCCCAAGGAGACGACAGACGAATGAAACCGATGTCTAATAACTCTCGTAATTGGACTTTTAACTCCTCGAAGTTCAATAGAGCCATTCGATATGGGTTTAGAAATGGGCTTTAGAATTTTGCGGTTCAAGGTCAATAAAGAATTCAACATCACGCTCGGGGCAGTAGACCGGGAAGCTCTTCAGAAATACATCGTGGAATTCTTTAACCACGTAAATATTATTCAAATCGATTTGTCTTTATTCAAATCCATAACATGGGCTAAGAAAGCTTGACATCCGTTTTTCAATAAACGAATAGCTTTGTGGCTTGATATGATGATGATCGATTTTAGTGGTTTAGTGGTTTGAATTCGTATGACAAAGTTGGTTAGGAATATGAAAACTAACAACCTTACGAAAACAATCAATTTTGGCATGATGAGTGGTTAACCAATCAATTCCTAAAATCACATCAAAAGCAAGTATCTTTAAAGAGATAAGATCAACAGTGTAATGTGATAGTGCCAACTTGGATCATGCAAGATTTATAAACCGTAGATGTAACGAAGGTTTCACCCAACGGAGTTTCAACAGATAAATCAAAATCTAATTTCTCCTGAGTCAAGTTTAAACGTTGAAAGACAAGCGGGAGAGATAAAAGAATGGGTAGAACCCAGATCTCAGTAAGGTATAAACTTCGCAAGAATTCAAGATTAGCTTACCCGTGATCACCTCGTTTGGGTTCCTCACGTTTTGTCCAATCACGACAAACGCCTTCTTCCAGAACCGGCCGATTTCGACTTATCCGGATGTACCTTGGAATCACCACTCTGCTTGAACTTGGTTTCGCGATAAGACAATCTCGAGCGATGTGGCCTTCCTTTCCACGGTTGTAACATACCTTGGATTGTTGTGGGATGGTTTCAATGATATGTCCCTCCTTCCCGTGATTTGTAACATCTAACTCAAGGCTACGTTCTCCTCCCCTAGCATTTGTTGTTGGTCGCCGCCGCCGTTGATATCTTCCCGTCATTGTTGAATCTTCTTTCGAAATTTCCACTTGAGTCACCTCTCCTATTATCATGTCCACGATTACCACCGAGTGGTTACCGCCTTTGTCCGTATTCTTTCCTCCTCGCCGGTTATCATCGTTCGATGACTACCCCGATTGTGGTCCCCGGTTGAGTATACTCACTATCTCGTTCTAATAATCGAGCCCCTCATTGACAACATCCGAATACAGAGAAAATTTATGAGAGATAAGGTATTGACGAATCTACGGTTTTAGACCTCTCGTAAACATACGCGTCATTCGCTCCTCATTCTCCACCAAATGAGGCAAAACTCGATAACTCTGCGAACTTTGCCTCGTCATTGAGACACCGCATCATGTTGTTCTCATTCGAGTCTAATAAACTCTACCTCCTTCATATGACGAATACTTTCTCGGAAAGTACTTGTCATTGAACATTCTCAAATCTTTCCCAAGACATGTTAAGTGCATCTGGTGGTACGCTTCACATGATTCCCACCAAAGAATCGCTTCACCCATTTAAACATAAAAGGTGGCGAATGGAACCTTCGTTTCTCCGCACCCCAAGACATCGAATATCTTGGTAATTTGCTTGACCCACGTTTACGCTTTGATCGGACCGACTTTCCATGGAAATCTGGTGGTCCCAACTCCTTAAACCGCTTGGTTGTGATGCATCGCATTGCCATCATTTCCACCCGTATTTTGTACACGAGTCTCTCCTCATTCGATTTTGCATGAATCGCAAAAAAGCTTCTAAACATCCCGTCGTTCATCATTTGCTCAGTGGCGTTGTTTCACGGGAGGAACATTGCCACCTCACAGACGTTTCTCTCTCGTTGGTGAGCAAGGCGTCTCCACGGTCTCATAAACTCCATTGTTAACGTTCTCGCAGCCCATTCTTAACATCGCCATAAAACAAGGGTTAATTAAACAAATTAACATATCACATAATATCCTATATTATGACCGACCAACAAATAAGCTTAGGTAGGACACACTAGCAAGGATTTACTCGTCTCTCCCTCCTAGTTCTATTCCCGATCTCCGCCTGGAGATCATATCCCTAAGCTCGATATTAATTGTGATGCGCCCCAAAATAGGTATACAACACCCATTCTCGAAGTCGCCAAAATACATGGTATAGAAAGCAAACTACAACTTTGACAATATGGATGTCGTGTAGAATACGACAATACAATTGTGAGTTTGAATACAAATATTGTCTTCTGCATAATATACACACCCAAATAAGTCCTCATTAATTATTCATACACTATTTTACGTAAGTAGTGAGGATACTAAAACATCTTCCTAGAACCATCACTCCATTCCCCGACTCGATCCTCGCTTATGTTCTCACCTCCCGAGAAGAAAAATGGAACAAAAAGGAAAAGGGTGAGCTCAACTAGCCCAAAGAAAGAATATTATGACTAAGATAATATACAACAAATTATTGTTAGTCTTCAACAGGAAAAATCTAATAGAATACAATAAACAACAACAAGTTTTAGATCAACAAATGCAATGGAGCAAAGAATCCATTAGAAGAGTCACGTAGAGAAAGAATTCTACCGTCTTCTAAGGTTTAAAAGTCCATCATCAATAGTTTATCCCGTAATAACAATCAATATACATCTTTAATCATCTTTGCACCATGTGCCAAAGATATTCATTCAGATCACCAGGTTAGTGGTCATGTTCATCTCAACACTGCTCATCTTGCACTACAGCCAAAGATATTCATCGATTAATCGCTCATTTTGCACTTCTGGTGCCAAAGATATTCATTTATATCACCATTTAGGATTGCGGATGATGAAAAGCATTTTTAAAGAAACGAATCGAATCAATGAAACAAAATGACAAGGATTAAGGATTAAGGATTCAGATTTTGTTTTACCCACGTCCAAAAAATACTTGAAAATAATCATATTGGTGTAAAATTCAAGAATGATCAAAACATGGATACAATCAAAGCTAGTATCCGAATAGATATTTTGGACAAAAAGAAAAATTTTATTTTTTTCTATGAATAGTCAGTATTCATGAATAAAGGTCGATACGTGAATAGGTCAGATACACGTGAATAAGTAAACCCGACACAACAAGTTCCAAATTTGATAAAAAAATTCACCAATACTTGGCATAATGATATTGAAGAAAAAATATCATTTAAGAAGAAAATAATACCCTTTACCTCAAAATAATCGATTTCGATTGAATTTAGATATAGTCTTGTGTAAACCCAAGACAGATATAGAACACTCAAAGTATACTCACAAGAATATTTCGATAATTTAGAGAGAGAGAGAAAACTTAGTTTATGGTGTGATTTTCAATTCTAACTTAGCCTCTATTTATAGGAAAATGTTAACGCCAAAAAGGAGACTAAATTAATAAATTATTATTATTAAAAATCAAATTTCTACGCATGATAGCCATCAAAGACCAGCATGCCACTCTTGAAAATAATTTTCCAAAGAGCCCACATGTTGTCAAACAAGAGTGGGTCCCACCCATTATTTAATAAAAATTATTTTATCTTCCAAACTTCAATAATTCGTAGAAAATAGCTCGTTTATCAGAAAAATTCGAAACTCGCGACTTTCCATGGGAAATTCCATTCTCTACAACTTTGCAGAAGAAAATTTTTCCAAATTCCAAACAGAAATTGACCGAAATCCATAAACGGACGATTTTATAGTCTATAATCAATTTTCAGTCAAGAATTGTGTCCACCGACACACAAAACATATGTTAAACATTTAATGCCACAAAATACTCTACCTCCTCATATACTCATATATCCCACAATCATTATAAAAATATCACCGTTAATATATTATTAAAATAATATATTTAAATGTATTATTTTATCAGAAAAAGATAAAATATTAATTTTCAACAATTGTCACATTAAAAATTTTCTCCATCTATATCCACATAAAATAAATATTTTCTTTATCATAATAATCAATAATTAATTATTCAAAATAATATTACTGTAATCACAAGATCGACAACCGTGCTGCTCCGGTAGTTAAAGGAAGAGGGCTTTCCAATAAGGATTTCTTCTTCTCTACAAGCCGCAATTAGGTGACCAAACCTATCCTTAGACGTAACTTTCTAGACATTGCCAATAATGTTATCTCGATAATATTATTCAAATAATATGAATTATTGATTTGATAATGGAAAAATCTTGTGTAATGACAATTATTGAAACAATAATAATATAAATATCAACGCAAAGAATTATTGAATCAATAAGATAAAATAATGAACAAGTAATTCATCGTAATAATTATTGAAAAGTGCCTTCACGTAAGGATCAATAATTCAACAATATTTGTGCAATCTGGTACCTTCTGCATGCAACCACGCCAGACATCGTATTTTAACCATCGTGTAACTCAACAAATGTTAACGGTAATAATTTACGCCGTTATTTATAAAACTCAATCTTTGTCGTTTTCCTTCATCCAACCGCTTTTTTCCGTTATGGGGCCCACTAATGATCGCTGCCGTTATACGGAGATTCCGAAAAAAAAGAATATTCCACGACCAAACGAAATATTCCCAAATAATAATGAATATTTTATAACCACTTGCTTATTTTGTAAATTTTGCACATTTCACCCATAACCAAAGAATTATATCAAATTAACCCTTATTAATTTAGAATAATGAATAAAGAAAAATTCAATTTTATTTATAATAAGTTGGGGTCTTACACAAAATATAGCTTACCGAAGCCCATCTGATGAACATCAAATAACAACATAAATTAAGATTGGAAGTCCATTTAAAGAGCCCGCTCCAGCCGAACATACAACAACAAATATTTCACCGCCTCCCGAACAATTCAGACGTTCGCCACAAAAACCATCCTAATCTGAATTCAGGGCCGAAGCTGTGGCGACACCGATTATCATCGATTCGGCAATAATTCCATCATGGAACTGATGGGTGAAGGAGTGAAATACCAGATTAAAGGAAGTTGGTATTTGACCATCAGTTTGAACTAATTGATTAATATTGACCATCTGTGAAGAACGCTATCTTTCTTGGTACCTCCGCCTCAAATACAAAGAAGCCAAGAGGATACCAAAGAATCAAGAGAATGTCAAGAGAATACTGCTTTGAAGGAGAAAGCCATTCAAGTTTGTGTTGGCAAAAGAAAGAAGAACTTGACATTGTTCTTCTCAACAATGAATGACTTCAGAAGGATCTCGACAAGGTCAAAAAAGAGTTGGAGACGATCAAGGCCACACATCGGGTCATCACAGATATAAATGTCGACCTACTTCCGAAGAATGAAATTTTGACGAAGAAGAATGAAGATCGAATCGAAGTCTAATCGAACTGGCGAAGCAAAAAATAACAATATCCACGCTAAAGAGGCAAGATATATAGCACTTCGTCAAAAGCTTAAAGAGGAACTCCGATAACTTCGGGCCCTTAGGAACTTGGATCTGCCACTGACCGAAGATATTTGTAAGGAGATCCAAGCAGAATACAGAAAACCCACCGAGCTGAACGATAAGTTCGTCCATATATATGCCAAATGATATGAAATCTACCGAAGTAAAGGCAAGAAAAAGCTCGGGCCAAGGTAGATCCATCTCTTCTAGACTCTTTAAATGGTGACGATGATAAGGAAGAAGCCTGAAGATGACCTCTCCTTATCTTTAACTGTAGAACTTTTTGTAAAAATTCTAACTTGTTGTGAACAATTAATATTAAAATATCAACTTCATGCCTTATTACTTCTGAGTGAACATTTCTTGTCAATAATTGATCATCAATCAACTTGAAAACTGTGCAAGTGACTCTTATCTTAAACCGTTAGTCAATAATCAAGCAAATTATATAACAGTTAAGAACAATGATAATATAATCCGAACTCAACACTTGAACAAAATAAAGTAATTCATACTTATCGTTCTAGAAGTGTGAGAGACAGATCGATCGATAGGTGAATTCTACCGATCCTCCTTGCACCATCAAGATCTTGTTTACCACTCGGGGTAGAACAAGTATATAAGGACATTTGTTTACCACTCGGGGTAGAACAATTTTATAAGGGTCGTGAAATTTGTCTACCACACGGGGTAACAAATTCATAAGGACACTCCTGACAATAAGGCTGCCATCGAATGGTCAACAAGTCCGACTATACCTCCTTACTTCAGTGTCTTTTGTTTACCACTCGCGGTAAATCAAAATTAAAAAGGACCATGAAATTTGTCTACCACGCAGGGTATAACAAAACCATAAGGACACTCCTGCCGAAGAGGCTACCATCGAATGGTCAGCGAGTCCACCCCGTCCTCCTTACTTCAGCGCCCATTGATTTACCACCCTTGGTAAAAACAATATTAAAAGGACCATAGGATTTGTCTACCACACGGGGTAACAAATAAATATGCTGTCATCGAATGGCCAGCGAGTCCAACCATACCTCCTTACACCATTGTGAATTTAGGACCAAATAGAGAGAAGATCGATATAAATTGTAGATGAGCTACCGAAGTCTTTCTGTGTTGAATCCCCATTTCTTTCAAGAATATCCCTGTTGAAGTACTTTGTAGGCCAATAGTTTCGCAGCTAAATGATTGCCACAAATGTCTTCGTGAACCTCTCCAATAGCATAATCAGCAAAGGTGTTCACTTCGGTAATAGCCAATTTTGACAAGGCATTAGTAATGGAGTTATCACTGTGATCGACTACTCTGAATCTGAACCTAATAGCCGGTTGCACTGATTATCTGAAGAAGAATATCCTGCTTCTGCCGAAGTACCACAACGGTTGTGTCGGACTCTTTAGCTTCTCGCTACCTATCTTCAGCTTATTTCATCATCCCGAAGGACATGGCTTACATAACAAACCGGGTGTCAAGCATTTCAACTTCTCGCACCAAAATCGCTTCCCATCGCCAACGAACTAGCTGCTAGATACAAATAATATAGCTCAGCAGGAGTGGGCTTCGCCAACAAAGGCATCGAAGAAAGATAGGTCGTTTATTCCTTGGAAGGCGTCTTCACGACTCAAGTCCCTTCAAACGTCTTAGCATTTTTCTACTTCTTTCCACGTACAAAGATTGGCAAATATCTTTCTCGCCGATTTGGACATAAACCTTCTTAAAGTCTATTCGAATAGTCTTGTCTTTTCCATTAAAACTCGCACTTTTAGACGGGCATCTCCGAAGATAAGTATCCAGGCGGTGTGCCTCTCGGATTCTCGTGAGTCTGCGGCTTCGGGTCTCGCTTCGACCATAATCCCAAGACCAATAGAGACGGAATACCCTTCTTCAGTCAATAAGGAAAATAGCTGTTGGGTCTTCATCTACTCGCTTCGACCATAATCCCAAAGACCAATAGGCGGAATACCCCTTCTTCGATCAATCAGAAAATGGTTGTTGGGTCTTCATCTACTCGCTTCAATTATAATCCCAAGACCAATAGGCGGAATACCTCTTTGATCAATCAGAAAATGGTTGTTGGGTCTTCATCTACTCGCTTCGATTATAATTCAAGACCAATAGGCGGAATACCCTCTTGATCAATCAGAAAATGATCTGTTGGGTCTTCATCTACTCGCTTCGACCATAATCCTCAAGACCAATAGTATGAGTACCCTTCTTCGATCAATCGGAAAATGGTCATTGGGTCTTCATCTACTCGCTTCGACCATAATCCCAAGACCAATATAGTATGAGTACCTCTTCATCAATCAAAAATGGTTGTTGGATCTGCTTCGATCCCAGGGACTACCTCGAGACATGTCTTTAAAGTGTAGACTTCTTTTCTAACTTGACGCAGATGTCAATCGACCACTTCTAAGATAGGATTCTAAGCAAGATGCCTTTCTACCCTTTTCCCACCATGGTCAGTCTTCTCGGCAAAGAAAAATCAATCTTCTTCTAAAGATCACCTTGGGCTCTCGAACGAGAATCCTCGTAAACACCGCCTTAGAAGCGATCAAAGACGAAAGCACTCTTTGAAGGACCCAATCAATCCTCGACAGATACTCATGTGTAGACGGTTATAGCCATCACCTATCCTTTTTAAAAATCGCGTTCTACTCTTCTTCACCATGGATTCGACGACGTAGAAGCAACTACAATTTGTGATTGAAAACTTCAAGAACACTGTAACACGCCCTCCTTCTAAATACCAATGTTAACGCCAAGATCTTTTGCGTCATCCCAATCACGTAAGACGTCCCCGATCCCCGCAGACAAGAAACACGATAAACACCACAAGCTTGACGGCTTCGAATGTCGGGGGATAGCTTCAAAGCGAGAGTCGAAGATACATGTTCACGAGGATAACAATGGAGGATAATAATTTCTTCAGTGTATCGAGAGAGATAATAATTCTCATTGTGTGTGTATGTGAACGTGAATGTTAACGTACCTCTTTGTGAAGACCTCCTTGTTAGGTTATACTCTCTTTGCCCAGATTACCGTGCCACCCACTACTATCCGACATGTTTTCGATCCGATGGGTTCTGCCGACCGCACGCGATCTATCCACTACCTTTGGTCACTGTTTTCTACCGCCGGCCGACTATGATCCTATCCACATTAATGCATGACAGTTACAGCAGTCAACTATCATGCTTTTTCATTATTATCGGTCAAAGATGTAGATATTTAAATATCTGATGGGTCGGTTCAATAATTCAGCCCAAGACTTTATAAGACCCAATCAAGATAATTCAATGAATTAGTCTAATAACAAAGCCCAATAATAATGACCCAAGAGAATAATCAAATAAGTAGGCTCAACCAATTCGACCCATTATGTAAAATATGATGACCCAACATGCACGATCTTATAAAAATAGTCAGTTAGTTTCAAGATTTTACAAGTTGTGGTGTCATTTATTTTAAATACAATTTTGTGCAATTTATATGTCAAAGTGCAGTATTTCACATTTAAGTTGATAACCTGACTCCTAAATTGGGTTAATTCTATGTTTAACTTATAGATGTTTATTACTCTCTTTCCTTTTTTTAATATAAGTAGTTTTAGAAAATATTTTAAGTCGTTTGAGAATTTAAAATAAAATTTTAATTGTTTAGTTTTTAATATTATTTTAAGTATTAAATATAAATTTGGTTCTCTCATTATTTTTTATCTAATAAATAACACTCTCTTCTTTCAATGCAAGAATAATATAGATAATTGATATTATATTTAATGTTTTACAATTATTTTTTAATATTTGTGCGTAATTTTAAAAACAACTTATATTAAGAAATAGAGGGAGTATGTAATTATTTGGCTTCTTTACAATTCGTTATTTTATTTAATATATAAACAGATAGTTGTTAAATATTAAGAGTAGACTTTAACGACTAATAAATTACTGTTGCATCTATAATTACACGAAAATAATTTTAGTTTAGTCACTAAAATTTATTTGATTGTTTGTCAATCATCTAACTATATATGTCTTAAGTAAAATTGAAAAATAAAAGGGAGTCAAATTTTTATTGTTGGCTAAATGAGTCAATTTCGTTTTTGCAGTCTTTAGTGATTTGGATGATATTGACTACTACTCCCTCCGTCTCAAATTAATTGTTCAATTTTAATTTTTTTAAATTAAATTGACTATTTTTAGAATTAATAATTAAGTATATATAAATATATTTCTAAAATTATAAAAATTGGGGTTAGTAATAAATTATATATACTTTCTTTTGGTTATAATTTCTTCACCTATATTTTAGAAAAAATAGTAAAAAGATTAGTTTTAAAAATGGTCAATTTAACTTTAAAGAGTCAAAACTGAGCAATTAATTTGGAACAGAGAGAGTATTAAGTTTTGATTTACCAATAGAGTATGGGTTTATTTGGTTGTAGTTTGTAAGTTAGTCAAATTAAGTTATAAATTATTTTTTTACTTGACTGTAATTTATTTATTTAATTTGTAAATTAATTTATAAGTAATTTTTGAAAAATAATAATAATTTTTAATTTTTAAAAATAACTTATAATTTATTTTAAAATAAGTAAATTTGATCAAATATAAAAACATTTTTATCTTTATTTTAGTAGTTTTTATAAAATATTTTAACTTATAAATTATTTTAACCAAACACTTTTATATTTTATTTTAATTTATTTTTTGACTTTTAAGTTAAAATAATTCTAAACATTTTTATTTATAAATTATTTTAGAATAAATCAGCCGGAACAGACTCTATATTGGATCAATTTCCCGCAAGTGGGCCGAAATACCATCCTCAAAAATATATACTACGCTGTAAGCCTAGAATCACGTCGCAGCCCAACGAGATTCCAGTTCCACGTGACTTACACGTGCAACACAGTCGATCCTGCCACAATGAAGTGATAAACCCTAGTAACCCTACGAATTCATCTCATTTTCATTCCGCGAAGAAACCACTGGTACTCTCCTCATCCGCCGCCGCCGCAATTCCTTGAAGATAATCGGAGCTATATATTTGAAGTAAGATTGTTTCTCCAAGGGATAGCATTTTTTTTTGGTTAAAAACCCTAGCTTTCGGTATCACTTTTTTTTTTTTTTTCAGGTTCAACAATGGTGGCCGGGAAGAAGACGGTACTTTCTCTCTCTGAACTCACAGATTTGATTTTTTTATTATTCATTATTGATCTGTATTTTTATGTATGTATGTTTATAATGATAAAATTACAGAAGAAGACTCATGAGAGTATCAACAACAGGCTGGCTCTTGTGATGAAGAGCGGAAAATACACTCTTGGTTACAAAACGGTGCTCGAGTCCCTCAGGAGTTCCAAAGGTTGATTTTGATTTTCCTATTTTTTACTCCATCCGTTCCACAAATAAAGTCCCATTGTCAATTTTTATTGTTCCAAAAAAAAGAGTCCTATTTATATTGATGGTAAATGACACAATGCCCTTTGAGTTTACTATCACAAATGAGACTCTTTTTGCGTGGAATTGAGGGAGTATCTATTTTTACCTTAGGCTCAAAGATATAAAAAACGTGTTCCTTGTTAGTAAATTCTTTTGTTGCAATTTTGCATGTTGGTTCTAATTGTAGGTAAGCTGATTATCATTTCAAACAATTGCCCGCCTTTGAGAAAGTCTGAAATAGAGTACTATGCTATGCTTGCGAAAGTCGGGGTTCACCATTACAATGGAAGTAAGTGTCAGTGATTCAGTTAGTTAAACTATATAGTGATTCTATTTTTTTAACCTCCTTTATTAATTCAAGGCATATTGTGAACTATAACTTGATTTGGTAGATGTGGTGCTATTGGCTTTGGTTTGCCTCTTATAGTAGTTTGGTTTATTGCTTAAGAGACTGAAATTTTATGAGTTTCAGTTTTTATTGGGTTTTGGTTTTATTATGGAAGTTGTAAAATGGTACCTGTACATGTTGATCCTTACAATTCTTCTGTGTATTGGAATTTGTCTTTGACCAAAAACAATTATAGTTTTTGATATACATAAAAAAGGGTGAGGGGTGAGGGGTGAGGGGTGAGGGGCGGGGGGTGGGGGGGCGGGGGGGCGAGGGGAGATGGGAGTAGGGAATGCAGAAGGCAGATTATCATGTTCTTGAAGTGTAGGAATTTTAATACGCATGCTATTTCATATTTACACATAATCAGGAGAATTAAAGGCATGCTCTTGAAGTGTGATTAAACATTTGATGCGGAAAAGCTCGTGTCGTTCTTTTGTAACCCAACAGCATCTCCGAACTACGATCGAGCATGAAACACTAACTCATGGTACGTAACAATTAGGGTTTGGTATGCAATTGGGAGCACATTGTTTTTGGCCAACTTTCAATGATTTGTGTTAATTGACCATGGGTATTTAATACGGAAGTGGTTGAACCACTTCCCAACTATCTCTCCACGTTTAGTCATGTAACGTTCACATTAATGAACGACAATTGACCTTGTCAATTGGGAAGACTGTTAATTAACCCAAATGGGTCGGACCTTCTATGGGCGCCCCATTTGAATACTCAATATCTAATATCTCCTACTCGCCCATGGCGGGGTTGGTATAATCCTCATATTTGCCAAAACCATCTCAAACCAAAAGCATGTAAACTTCTAACTGCCGAACCGTGCGACTGCTGAGTTCACCTGCAATGCGGGAGCTCTATATCAAACCTGTTAGGGCCAACATATAAACATCTACCCTTTTACAGAAAAACAATACAGGAGCTCTCACGCCGAACTCAATTAGTTCACGTAGAGTTTACAACCCACAAACTCAGAGTACCCCAGACACATTTGAATTTTCACTAGGTTAAGTATTTCTAATCCCTCAGAGAGCCTTACTTAACCACCTTTGGGCCCAGTCCATTTCGTATTTCACTTATTAGTATGTCGTTATCAAAGCGTTATAGTTGTTGACAATAAGTGCAGAATAAGGTGAAATTAAATTGTCTTCCCTTTGCCATAATATTTCTCAAAAATGAATCAATTGCTTTACCAGAATTGGTTCTTATAGTCTCATCAATCTTGATCTTAGGAATCGAAACCAAAGTAGCAACATAAATTCATGTCTTTGCAGTATAGTCAAAGATCACAAAGAGCACTTGATGTAGGAACAAAACTTGTCCTACAGGACTCACATGATGAGGAAACATGGATTCATTCTCTCATATCCTTTACATGGTCGCTAAGCACATGTAACTTGTCACAACATGTTATTCTATAACCTTATTGTGCGGACCTTAGAATATTTCAAATTGCTCATTTATCTAAGCGCCACAACTGAAATTTCGCACCCAGTTATCATGTCACGGTAGACAATCTCATCTACATGAGCATATGTCCTATGGTCATGTCGTACGGATCTTAGTTCAGTCGCTTCATAAGCGCCAAACTTGAATTTTCAGATTGCTCGCTTTCCAAGCGCTAAATTTGAAATTTCGTATTCGACTATCAGTACAGGTTAATATAGATAGTGGGCCATATTATATTTGGTTAATCCAAGTTAACCTCATCTTGGCTCATGCCAAGGCGACATCATGTTCAGCTCGCTAGTAAGCGACAATTGATTGCTATCTAAAGCATCAACAACTTGTTACTCGAAGCGTCAATAAATGAACTGTCTCAACCTTGTTCGCTTTTCAGAGTGCCAAGGGTGATTGCTCGTGTGGGTGAGCCAATCAACCTGTTAACATATAATTTGTGTGTGCATATCTAATATGCATAATAAACTGTGTGAACATCTAAAATTTATCATATGCGCTAAAATAACCAAACACAAGTGGAAACAAATGAATCTCGCATAAATGATAAATATCTCAAAATAACAATGAATATCTCTAATACAAGCCAAATGATGAGTGATTACAAAGAAATAAGAAAGTACATCAAACCCTACGAAACCCTAATTAACTAACATGCCTACAAAAAGCATCTTTAAGAATTGGCTTCGTCAAGCTACCATAAGTCCAGTGGCCATGTTCTCTAAAATCACCTCATTATTTGCTATGTAATCTCTGATGAAGTTCATCTTCAAGTTAATGTGTTTCGTCCTGACGTGATACTTGGGTTCCTTAGTGTAATCTAGTGCCACCATGCTATCATAGAAAACAGTCAAGCATGAGGGACAACTCCAAGATCCTCAAAGAATCTCCTTAGCCACATGGCTTCCTGAACAGCTGACGTGTACAAGCTACAAACTTCGACTCCATCGTAGAAAGAGCGATGCAAGTTTGTTTCTTGTTACACCAAGTAATGGCACCACCATGTAGTGAGCATGCATATCTTGAGGTTGACTTGCGCATCCCTGGTTACCTCCCCAAGGAGTAACCAATCAATCACAAGTCTCGTCCTTCATAGCATAACATATAGTCCAAAGTACCTTTCAAATATCGCAAGATCCTCTTGATTGCCTTCCAATGAGCAATCTCAGGGTTTGATTGATACCGACCGAGATAACTGACTGCATATGTTATATCAGGTCGAGTACACACAACTGCATACATTAGCTTTCCTATAGCATCGGCATACAGATAATGGGACATTTTCTTAATTTTCTCGGGAGAAGTAGGGTATTGTTCTGGTCCAATGGCGTCGCCTTTAGCGATAGGAGTGTCTATGGGTTTGCAGTTGTTCATCTGGAATTGCTCAAGAACCTTCTTAAGGTAGGTCTCTTGAGGCAAACCAAGAAGTTTCTTTGAGCGATCTCTAAAGATCTTTAACTCCGAGAACATAAGTTGCTTCCCCCATGTTCTTCATCTCAAAGTTAGAGGACAACCACCCTTTGGTGGTGACAATTATCTCTTTATCGTTCCTAGCTAGAAGGATGTCATTGATATACATAGATAAGATAAAGAATTTATCTTTAGACCGTTTGATATATAAACAAAGTCTTCCTCGATCATTCGTAAATCCATCATTAATGACGTATTGATGAAACCTCAGATACCATTGTATGGACGCTTGTTTTAAACCACAGATAAAACCTTTGAGCTTGCTTACTTTGCGCTCTTGTCCTCCCATGACGAAACCCTCTGGCTGATCCATATATATCTCCTCAGCTAAATCTCCATTGAGAAAAGTTGTCTTAATGTCCATTTTATATAATTCCAAATCCAAATGTGCGACAATCGTTAGGATGAGGCGAATTGAGGCAAACCTCACAACTGGTTAGAAGGTTTTCTCGTAATCAATTCCCTCTTGCTGGGTGTAGCCCTTGGCTACAAGACGAGCTTTGTACCTTTTAATGGAACCATCCGCCTTGCGTTTGACTTTAAGAACCCATTTGTTCCTAATAGCCTTTCGTCCACAAAGGCATTTCCCTCAATCTCAAAGAGACGACGTGGAATGTTACCCCTTTGACTTCTACACATTTGAGGAACAGGAGACCCATTCGATGGAAGAGAACTGCTCAAAGGCATGTTACTCACTTTCTACAGGAACCTGAGGAATAATCTCTTCGGCTTCTACTGTATGAGTTGGGGCACCTAAATCTTCCTCCATCTCATAAAGGTTCATCTCCTTGCTCACATCACCTCTGTTAGGGAAATCTATCTCAAGGAAATTCACATCTTGTGCTCAGATACAGTCCCATCAGGCTGCTCTCCTACAAACACATAGCCTTTGGAGTGTTCAAAATATCTTACAAAGATACACTTCTTACCCCTCGGGCCTAACTTCCCATGCTGATGAGAAGTGTTGTGCACATAAGCTGTCGATCTCTAAGGTCGCATTCCACCCAATTCAGGCTTTCTGTCAATCCACATTTCATATGGGATGGACTGGACTGATTTTGAAGGCACACAATTAAGTATATATGTCGCAAACAACAATGCATCACCCCAATAGGAGATGGGCAAATTTGCTTGCGACATCATAGACCTAACCATGTCTAATAATGTCCGGTTCCTCCTTTCTGCTACACAATTTTTTTGCGGAATTCTAAGGATTGTCAGTTGCCTGATTATTCCTTTTTCCTAATAAAGATCTTTAAACTGATCAAATAGATATTCGCGACCTCGGACAGTTCGAAGTGACTTAAACTTTTATCTAACTGATTATCGACCTCAATCAAATAACGTTCATGCCTTTCTTTCACATTCAAAGGGCCACAGATGTCTGAGTGAATGAGTTGCAATGGTGTTTCTGCCTTAATGGCTTTACCGAATGGTTTTCTAGTTGATTTTCCTGCCACACAATGTTTACATGTTGGTAGATTGACCTTAGTGAGTGGGCCTAAAAGACCTGCTCGAGTTAACCTAACCATTCTATCTTGTCCAATATGACCTAATTTAGCATGCCATTGAATTGAACCATCGTGATCATTTTCAACAAGTAAAGAATAATAATCACTACTATTATTGCTAGAATCAATAGTATCCAAAATCATAAAACCATTCAACATAAAACATGTCCAAAAACATTTGTTCCATGCGAAATTATTACAGAATTGTTTTCAAAACTAACAAAATAGCCTAAACAAAGTACTGATAAAACATAAAATAAATTATGTCGGACATCCGACGCATAAAGTTCAACATAAAGGGTCAATTCTAAGCATCCTCACATTTCTAGTTTGTAAGTGGCAATGGCTGGAACGCGACGGTATACCACGTATCCACTCTGATCTCTAACTATGTGGTCCGTTGCTCTGGAGTCTACAAGAATGAGCAACAACAGTACTTGATAATGTAATTTTTTCAATAGTATATTAACATCACAAAACATTAATGTAATTTTTTAGAATTTATTTTGATAATTTTGCTAATTATCACAATTAATTAATCAATGCATAAATAGTTGGAAATTAATCAAAGATATCCAAATCTGTTAATTTCTTCCAATAAATTTTGTAACAGTAGCTTATCATCATTAAAATGTTACTGTAATTTTTTGAAATTTTCTTA
The DNA here is from genome assembly GCA_020205605.1 of Panax ginseng. Taxonomy (NCBI): domain Eukaryota; kingdom Viridiplantae; phylum Streptophyta; class Magnoliopsida; order Apiales; family Araliaceae; genus Panax; species Panax ginseng. The sequence continues at coordinate 128,426,892 of CM035135.1, read as the reverse complement.
TAATCAAAAACCATCGCATAATTAATTGGAAATTAACCAAAATTATTCAAAACAGTTATTTTCCCTCTGAAAAATTCACAACAGTAACTTAATATCATAAAATAGTCATTGTAATTTTCCTGGAATTTTTTGTGATATGTTTGCTAATTTTCATAATCAATAAACCATTACACAATTAATTAGAAATTAACCAAAAACATCATAAACAAATATTTTTCTCTGGAAAAATTACAATAGTAACTTAGCATCATAATATAGTCACTGTAATTTTTCTGGAATTTTCATGATATGTTTACTAATTTTCATAATTAATAAATCATTAATTAATAGATAGAAAATTAACCAAAAATATCAAAAACTGTTAATATTTCAAAATTCCAGAACAAATATTAATTATATACTAATAATTAATTTCTGTAAAATTTTCAGAATTTAATAATCAATATAACTATTTTTAAATTAATTTATTAATTATTAAATCAATTTTTGGAAATTAAATATAAAAATACTTCCAAAGCATGTCAGAATTGCGGGTCGGGCGAGTGGGTCTCGGGCACGGGTCGGGCTAGCAGGTCAACTTTGTCCTCCAGCCACAAAAAATTACAGAAATGCCATTCTGTGATCCAAACTTTGAGAAGCCATATCTCAGTCCATATACCTCCAATTTAGGCCCATAATATATTGTTGGAAAGCTTACAAGATATACTACGCATACATATCAAAGTCATTCAAAACGGACAATCACAGAAAAAGTTATGGCTGTTCAAGTAGATTATTTACATAACTAATTAAACCCAAATTATGCAGATTATTTACACTGTATTTGAGCTAAAACTTATTGAAATATAAGCCCCTAATATTTAGTGTATCTAGAGATGCCATTAATGATGTTTACTAAGCTTTTAAACATACAATCATAGCATAATGTGTAAATATAACATACATAGCATGTTAAGTCATGCTATGACGCCAAGGTAAGAATTTTAATATGCATGTTATTTCATATTTACACATAATTAGGAGAATCAAAGGCATATTTCTTAAAGCCAATCTGTTGGAGAAATTATCTTAACTCTAGATGAGGAAAGTTTGTTTGTTTTTTTTTGATAATATGTAGCGGTAGAAAGCCAATCTGTTGGAGAAATTATCAGGTTCTCTCTTTTTGTTCAATATTTGGCAAGAGAGATTGTCTTGTAAATACCCCTCACTCCTTCCAACATTATTATCAGATCTCCCTTAGACTCTTGTTTTTGAATTTCACAAGGTGCTTTAAGTTCATAAACCTGATAAGGTGTGTTTTGTACCTCCTTTGTTTACCCTACATTTCATGTTGCATGTTAGACAATGTTGATCTGGGGACAGCATGTGGCAAGTATTTCCGAGTATCGTGCCTTAGCATTGTTGATCCAGGTATGATATATTTTGTCTGCCATTCTCGGCTTTGTTTGACAAAATGTAAGGCTATATTACTGATATGTTATTAATGCCTCAGGTGATTCGGATATTATCAAGACTCTACCCGGAGATCATTGAGAGACTAGACTGGGTGTAGAATTGTTTCCATTTCTTGTGAACTTCCAATTGTTCCCGTGTATCAGGAATATGTTGTTTTGATGTAATGGATTGAAGAAGACTACATGGATATATTCCATTCGTGTCTATGACAGTTAAATGAGAATTATTGGACAAGTTATCTCCAATATGCAACTTTTAAACAAGTTTTTTTAAGTGCCGGAATTGAATTCATTTCTTAATTTAAAACATGCACCTTCATTTCATAGGAATGGATAAATCATGTCAAAGGACGTTAGAGAGGCAGCAGCTAAATAAGTAAAAAAAAAGAAAAAAAGAAAAAGACGGGCTATGCTTGCTAAATTTGACTCTCTGTGAGCAAATAAACTTAAAAACTGTTTAAACTCCAATTTACTATACTTTTTATTTATTTATTTATTTAATTAAAAATGTTTGAAAACAACCAAAAACGAAAATATAGACCGGTAAAGAATAAAAATGATTGGCGAAGTTTTACACTAGTAACGAGAGTTTGATATAAATTTCATGAGTAATGATCTCAAATAAGTTTTAAATGATATGATATTAAATATTTTAATAATAATTTCACACAATATCTACCCATTTAATATTATGGTGACATACAATTGAGACCCCCTAACATTACCCAAATTCTAATGGCCAAGTTTGTAGAGAAAAGATAAAAATCAGTGGATATGACTCTTTATTTTAATGCAAAAATAAACTTAAAACAAGTTGGAAATATCATAAATAAAATACTTGTGAATTTCATTGCTAAGTAGTCAACTTTTTTAATTATTGATATCTTGTTTTTATAAATGAATTCTTTACTACGAATTTGAACTCTATTTTTTCCTCTCTTTTTTGGGAAGTAATTCGAACTCCAAACCTAGTAGAACCAATTAAACTTACCAATAATAGTAATAATAATAAAATAAGAAAATTGATATTTTCACATTATTTTATGATATTTTCACGTAAGACTCACTTATTAACTAATGTGATGAATTTTTATTGACTCACCGTATGTGTGAAAATATCAAAAAATTACGCGTAAATATCTGTTTGCTAAAATAAAACTTATCTTGAGCGGGATTGATTTCGACTTATGCCAAACAGACCCTTAACAATAAGAGACCAGGATGTACTACCATTTTAAAAAACCCTACTCAATTCATTAGCCGCAGCCTCCCATCGCTGAAGAAGAACTCCCCTTCGAGTCGGGTAAAATATCTATCCCTATCTATTTTGTTCACCTTTTAATCTTTCTAGTTTTATTGAATTTGTTTTTGTTTTTGTTTTTGTTTTATACGGATCTTCACAGATCGGACTTACTCTTATTATTTCACGTTGAACTGTGATGAATAGTTGTTGCTTTGCTTTAATTTAAGTATATTTTCAGTTTGATGCTGGATTAGGAAGTTCATCTATTTTCAGTTTGATGCATGATTTAGAATATTATTCTTTGAAATACACTTTGTAATTCGGAGCAACTCTTATTTTGTTGAAATTTTTTTATAATATCCTTAATAGGATGATATGTATTTGTAGCCTCTCCCTCTTTATTGGAATTTCTATTGACTAGTTGTATTATGGGTAGAATTCTGCATATTATGTTTTGCTAGATGATTTAACTTTTTCTTTCTTTGTCACCCCCAAATTACGTGAACCATTATTCAAATAGAATTAGATGATGGTCTCATTAAAAACTCGGTGCCCGAAATGAAAATCATTGCAAAAAATTAGTGTTATTTGATTTAATTAAGTGTGATCCGAAGCACAGTTTGAAATTGCATGGTGAAGTTAAGGCAGATTGAATACCCCAAAGGAATTATATTATTGAGACAACATATGTCTCTCTCCATATTCAATATATTAATGATTTGGGATTAAATATTCTTTTTAACAATGTAAGCGAATGACTTATGTGCTTATGTACTCTATGGCTGTTTTATTGTCGTTTCGCTCATGATAAATGGAATATTCTAAATCTGCCAATGCGAGTTTTATATTATACTTTTGCTTAGTTATCTAAGATAACTTGTATGCTGCCTGTATATGGAATTCTGTTTCTTGGTGGACATTCAGTGTTTGTTTGATGAACATGCTTGTTGAGTTGTTTCTATTATGCAAGTTCACATTTGAATCCTATGCTTAACCTGCCTTGTCTTTTATGAAAGTCGTTAAAGAGTCCAAGAATGCCAGGGTGCATACCGTCAATTGACTAGAAGTTTGAACACATTTATGGGGAAAGGGTTAATTAGATTGGAAAATGATTATTATTCAACTGTATTTATTTTTTTCATTTTCGTTTCGTTTTATTTGCAATGTGATGCAATTCTTGAATATCTGTTGTTCAGTTGAACCAACTTTCATTATCTATAGTCGTGCTAAATCTTTATCTTAAAAGTATGGATTGTATGCTGATTGCAATAAAATTTTGACAAACAATCTTAAATGTCCATTATATTCGGTCCTTGTTTCTAAGGAGCAGTTGTTGTCATCCAACTTCACCAATCTGGAAAGCAATTGCACTATATTTTTTATTTTCTTTTTCTTTTTTGGTCTAGTCTCATAATCTTTCTTGGTAAAATTGTTGTTATTCCTTAAGTAGTTGATTGATGAATTATCTTACTTGGTTGAGTATTGAATGTTGCACAGCTGTGATGCTATCACTATGTAATTAGTTTGCTTCCTTATTCTCGATGTGATTTCCAATTGCAAACCATGAAGTGTCTTTGATAACATTGGTTGCCCCTTTCGTGTTTTATACTATTATCCTCTATTGCAACTATCAAGCCCTTTCATTTCCTTTATTTTCAAACTCAAGGTGGGAGCTTATGTACTGTTGTCTTTGCAGGTAGTCCTTTTCTATTTCAGCGGTGTTTGTTTCTTCACAATGTCGGACAGTCATGAAACTGATAAGAACATTGAGGTATGGAAGATCAAAAAGCTTATCAAGGCTCTCGAAGCTGCTCGAGGAAATGGAACCAGCATGATTTCTCTGATAATGCCTCCTCGCGATCAAATATCTCGGGTTACAAAGATGCTGGGGGATGAATTTGGAACGGCGTCAAACATAAAAAGCAGGGTAAATCGTCAATCCGTTTTAGGTGCAATTACATCTGCTCAACAAAGACTGAAGCTCTACAATAAAGTTCCTCCAAATGGACTTGTGCTTTACACTGGAACCATTGTAACTGACGACGGGAAGGAAAAGAAGGTTACAATTGACTTTGAGCCCTTCAGGCCCATAAATGCATCTCTTTATCTCTGTGACAACAAGTTCCATACAGAAGCTCTGAATGAACTTTTAGAATCTGATGACAAGTTTGGCTTTATTGTTATGGATGGGAATGGGACCCTTTTTGGGACATTGAGTGGCAACACTAGAGAGGTTCTTCATAAATTTACTGTTGATCTCCCAAAGAAACATGGAAGAGGAGGGCAGTCAGCTCTGCGTTTTGCTCGTCTCCGAATGGAGAAGCGCCACAACTATGTAAGGAAAACAGCAGAGCTTGCCACACAGTTCTATATTAATCCTGCCACTAGCCAGCCCAATGTTTCTGGACTGATACTTGCTGGATCTGCCGACTTTAAAACTGAGCTGAGTCAGTCTGATATGTTTGATCCCCGTCTTCAAGCAAAAATTTTAAATGTTGTGGATGTTTCTTATGGGGGAGAAAATGGTTTCAATCAAGCTATTGAGCTCTCTTCGGAGATCCTTTCCAATGTGAAATTTATACAGGAAAAACGTTTGATCGGCAAGTACTTTGAGGAAATTAGTCAGGATACCGGAAAATATGTGTTTGGTGTGGATGACACATTAAAAGCACTGGAAATGGGTGCTGTTGAAATTTTAATTGTGTGGGAAAATCTGGATATTAATAGATATGTGCTTAAACATAGCACTACAAGTGAAATAATTATAAAACACTTGAACAAGGATCAAGAGGCTGATCAAAGTAATTTTCGTGATGCAGTAAACAATGCTGAACTAGAGGTTCAGGAAAAGATTTCACTGCTTGAGTGGTTTGCTAATGAATATAAAAAGTTTGGTTGCACACTGGAGTTTGTCACCAACAAATCACAAGAGGGATCTCAATTTTGCAGAGGTTTTGGTGGAATTGGAGGAATCCTCCGCTACCAGCTTGATATTCGATCATTCGATGATCTTTCTGATGATGGCGGAGTTTACGATGATTCTGACTAGCAATCAATCAACTTTTCCCATGCTGGTGCAGGGGCAGAGAGCCCCCTGCACCAGGGCATGTCTTCTGCTGCTGCTGTTGTTCCTGTGTAACTGCCCAAAATGTCTTGGGGAGTTCGATGAAGGTAAGTCCTTGCCATTTTTCTTAGTTTTTAATAATTTCTATTAGCTATGGTGATGTTAAATGAATCATGTTTCTTGCTCTCTATCTCTCTCCCTATATGTATGTATGTATGTATAGTCCGTGTCTTTTTTTTCCTGCCCTGATTTTGGGAACTGCTGGCGATTTCTGTTCTTTATATGATGGCCCAGTTGGATGAATCATCTGGATGGTAGTCTGCCAATCCCTTTATCTGTGGAGGACTATATGAAGCTTGCTTTTGCTGTTGCTACTTGGAGATCAACTGGAACACAAGACTTTATAGTTCCATTTATTAGCATTTTGCCAAGTTAGCATATGGTCAGGGGTATTGGAGAACTAAAGTTTGTGCTCTTAGAATTTGTTTTTTATCTGTTTACTTTTATACTTGTTTATGAAGAAGTTATACATGCTTTATAAAAGGTTTTGTGCTGAACATGGCTATTTTGCAATGTCATTGGAATTTGCTGTATGAAGTACCGGTACTGCAGTTATTTTATTTGTTAATGTGTTGATGTTCTCATGTTATGTATGGAATTTTAAACATAAGATGATTTCTGCAATTAAGAATACCTTAAATTGCTATGCTTCAAGGAGCAGATAACTGTTCTTCAAAGTGGCAGGAATTACACAGCTAGAAATCAAAAATTTCGGATAATTATGGAGAAATTGATAATATATTCACTCATTACATCAATGTTACTTTGAAATGTATTACTCTCAAACGCTAGCATATATAAATGCTAAAGAGCAACAATATAAATTCAGATGATGGTGTCTTACTATTTTAAAAGATTTTATTAATGGTGGACATATTTGTGTGTTTGAAAAAACATAAATATATATATATATATATACTCTCCATATGTATGCATAATGCAATTGTCATGATTTGGGAATTATGTGTTGATGATGTTCAAACTCTTCCTCCACCTCAATACTATCTAGTTGGAATGAATTCCATGTTCTCCCTCTTTCAAGAAATTAAACGCAATTTTTTTCATTTGAATCGCAATCAAACATAATTTTTTTTTCATTTCATAAGAATGAGTCATTTCATTCATTTTTTCATTCCACCAATCCAAACATAGCATCAGTATTTTCTCGAGCCCGCTGCAAAAGAAAAAAACACAATTGAAAGTACAGACCACACGAAGCTATTATTTCACAAAGAGCTTATTCTTGCACTACAACTTATTTTATAGCAGTCTCTACCTCACACCGGTAACTCAAGCAGTGGTTAGTTATTCAATTTCTAGTCCAACAACTGCAACAAATGATATGATATAAGACCAATAGTTCCTACTGGCACATAGATTATTATATCCCAATTTCAACAAAATTTAATCCAAATAAAACAACAACAAGAAGTCCAAAATTATTATCAATTTCAGCAACATGAACAACAATATCAAAGCTTATTCCTAATTTCAGCAACATCAACAACAAAGTCAAATAATTAAACACATTTTAGCAACAATATATTCAGTAATCTCAAATTATCCAAATCATCATTAATCTCAAATTATCAAAATTTCATTATTCTCATATTATATAAAACCCATATTAACCCTAAAAAAAATTCACTACCAGTCATTTCACTACAAAAATTTTAGTACAAACCTAGTCATTTCACTACCTCATTGTATGTAACTGGATCATCATCTATGATGCGTACCTCTCTATCATCAATATTGTTCCACATTTATGGCAAGTAGTGTTAGGGGTGTTCAACCGGTTTTTACAGGACCGAACCGGACCGGTACCGAACCAAACCGAAACCGAAACCGAAACCGCCTAAATCTTGATACCGATACCGGTACCGGTTGGACCGGTATACCGAACCGGCGGTACCGGTTCGGTACCAATTTTTACCGAAAATTAATATAATTATTATTTTTATTATTATTTTTTTATTTTTTTTATTATTATTATTTTTATTATTATAGTCATTATTTTATTATTATTATTATTATTATAATCATTATTTTATTATTATTAATAAAAAAAAAAATTAAAAAACCGGTATAACCGGTCCGGTTTAGTTTTTACCGAACCATAAAATATCCGAACCGAAACCGGTACCGAAAAATCGGTATATACCGGTTTTTTTGTACCGGACCGGCTCTTTTTTATACCGAACCGACTGGTTCGATCCGGTTCGAAAAACCGAAAAACCGAAAAAAATAAACAGCCCTAAGTAGTGTGTGTCCAAGTTGCAAGAGAAGAGGCAGCAGCTGCATGTAAATTAGGGGCATTCCATTGGAAAACATTGTCGATTCCCATCATTGATGTGATGAAACCTACAACACTACTTAGGGCTGCAAATCCCAAATCCCAAATCCCAAATGGGAAAAAATAACCAAGGCCGGTTGCCATGTTCCCAAATCCCAAATGGGAAATAAATCGGAAATATTCCAGCTGGGATTGTAAGAACAGAGGCTGCAAAAGAATTTTGACCATGAAATTCATCTTCTTGATACATAATTATGCTCTGAACTTTAGTAATTATGCGAATGTAACATAACTTACTGTTTGTTTATCATAAAAAATAATTCATTAGTACCTGTTTCGAGAGTTTTTTCCATTGCATGGTTCACTGCCCATGCCGCGATTATTATGACAATTAAATACAGGATGAGATTAAGGATTAGGAAGATGAATGCTGATGATTTGCCTGCTCCAGAAGCCATGGCCTTTTGGATCTCAAATATAAGAAATTAAAGCAATATATATATATATATGGGCTATATAAGCTAGCTAGAAACAGATTTATTCTTTATCCAAGTAGTAATGTCTTGGTGAAGTGATTTTCTTTGTTTCTATTGGAATGTTGGAGTATATTTAATTCAAAGATTTGGCTGGAATTCCTTACTCTTGTTGTTGGGTTTGCCTCATGGATGGGAAAAGAATCCCTTTGTCCTTCATAGCTGTTAAAACTAGTTCTTGGCCATTCCATAATCAGGAGAAATCAAAATCTACAACATAACTTTGTATGGAATAAATTCGACAAAGCAATGCTATACTAAATGGATATGGTTATTATTTCCAAGAGTTTACACAGAAAAATACCCTGTTTCCATGGTTGTGTAATGAATCTTCAATGCCAAGTTTTTTACCATTTGAATCATGTGTTAGTTGTGCAGAAAGCCAGAAACTAGTAAAATTGATTAAGGAATTTCAACCTCCTGAACATTGATCCAATTGCATACATAAGATTGTCAAAAATATTTAACCAACATCATGTCTTGCATATGAGGAACAACTTTTCTCCTAGATCTTAAACATGAAGGACCTTTATTTACAAGGGATCTTTTTCCCTACTGCATGATCCAAACAAAGCAGGAGGAGGCAAGGAGCCTGTGCGTGAAACGACTCCTCCATAGTGATTTTCTTGGGGTACATAACTTCAATTTATCTCCAATAGATTCTAGACATTTAATGACAGTTTCTGAGCATTAAGAGCCTCAGCCTCCAGTGTTGGCTCCCATAGTAGAGTAGTTTCAGCAAGTAATCCGGTCACAACATAAGGATCCATGTTTGAAGCTGGGCGCCGGTCTTCCAAGTAACCTAACACATGAAAGGAAAGGAAAAAATATATACTTATGCAAGCAATAAGTTACGGTTCATAAGATCGAAACATTTCTGTTTTCAAGTTAACTGAGGCAATGAGATGGAGGTATAATGGAATCAAGGAGTAGGTGATACCTTTGCCTTCCTTCTCGGTATCACGCCCCACACGGATTGAGCAGCCACGGTTAGCAATTCCCTGCAAGTTGAAGCCAAATTATCTAAAAGAGAAAATGTAAAGAATGGCTCATATTTCTATTGATGACTGTGTTGGGAAGAATTAGGTGTCGACCATAACACAACATACCCAAGTAAAGGTGTTGATACTGGCAGTTTCATGCTTTCCCGTCAATCTTCTCTCATTTCCTTCTCCATATGCACTGATGTGCTCTTTGTGGCGAAGTGAAAGGTTCAAAATTGCCTTCTTAATTACTTCAAAGCCTCCTTCCTCTCTCATACTCTTTGTACTGTAATTCCAAGGATAAATATGTTAAAATCAAGCCTTAACTCTGCATTATACCTTTCAGAATACTGGCATGCTATCTCACTCTAGGGAGTCCTAGGACAAATTATCAATTAAGACAAAAGTACCTGTAATTAGTGTGGCATCCTGCTCCATTCCAGTCGCCCTGCGAACACGAAGAAGATAAGGAATTTTTTCTAAAACTCTTCAGCCATGAAAGAGATATTGCACTTAAATGAGATTTAGATTACCTCGATTGGTTTCGGGTCAAGTGTGAGAACAACACCAGTTTGTTCGGTAATTCTCTGTTAGAACAGGAAATAAACAAAAGCCAAACAAACTGTATTACTATAAAAGTATAAAACATATGAATCTTATGATATAAATTAGAAGATAATAACAGAAAGTCAAAGAAAACAATAGAAAAAAAAATGATGGGCTTCAGTTCAACTTCAAGCACTTATAAAGCATTTACTAAAGAAGCATGGGCTACACTTCAGCTAATCTTTAGGGTGAGTTGAAATGAACGAGGTCTCAGGGTTTGGTACCTAAATCGTTCGCAGAAGTGATTATTTCCCTGAGATGGACTTATTTATAAACTATAATTATTTAAGATAAATTACCTCAAGGAGGTATCTAGCACACCAGATATGATCTCCAGCTTCAATACCGACACTAGGGCCCACTTGAAATTCCCACTGTAATACAATCATCAGAATATTGTGATGAATATGGTCAGAATCAGTGCTTTAGGATTTTGAGTGTACATGGTTGGGAAGGAGGTTGAATGATGAGGAGGACAGACCTGCCCTGGCATAACCTCTCCATTGGTGCCACTTATATTAATTCCAGCATACAAACAAGCCTTGTAATGGGCATCGGATATGTCTCTACCAAAAGACTTATCCGCCCCAGCAGCACAGTAATATGGACCCTATAGATTGAAACACAATGATAAGACAAGTCAAACTATTATACACTCATCGCTTCATCTCATATAATTTTACTGATACATCCAATTGATATGATAGATATGTCGATTAATTACTAGATAAATATATGATCTTTATGATAGCAGAATCATTATGTTGAGAATGAAGTGTTACCTGAGGACCAGGGTAACCTCCAACAGGCCAACCCAAAGGCCATTTTACATTTGGTTGCAGTAAGGTGTACTCTTGCTCTATTCCATACCTAAAATAATAATTACAGAATAAATAAATAATGTAGTAGCAACCTTCTTCTAATTATCAAAAAAGAAACATGGAAAACACCATTTCTGACCTAATTGCTTTTAGAAAACCAAAAAGTGGATATCTTCATTATTGTATTTAATACGTTGTTCTCTCATAAAAAAACTAGGTCTTAAAGAAGTAGCATGGGGCACAAGGATCTATGAAGCAGCCTAGATGAAAGTTCACTTACCATGGAACCTCAGCTACAACCTTTGGGTCACTAAAAATCTGAGCAGCCTTGTGGCGTTTGTTCGTAGGGATAGGCTCACCTTGTGGTGTGTAGGTATCACAAATAACCTTTTTAAATCATCCAGTTATAAGATTAGTAAGTCCTAATTATTATACTTTCATGCTATTATTAAACTATAATAATACGCAAAGTAAAGTTAATATTTGAATATACTACAATTGGTGCATAAATACTATTCAGTGAAGGAGTTTTAAACTCACCAAGATGTTGTTACCACCACGAAAAGGGTCCTTAAAAATTGCTTGAGGGCTGAAGAAAATAATTTAAGCAATATTAGATGGAGAAAGAAAAAGGAACTCATTTAATTACATAGCATTATCACTTATATTAGATCTTACTATAAAATTACTTCACTATCATCTCCAGGAGCTTGTCCAGTACTTGATCCGTCGTAGTTCCACTTCGGAAGCTCAGAAGGGTGTTCAACTGGCTTTGATATGGTCTACAAACATACATAATATGAAATTAAATAATATTTTCAATTAATATTCTAATTACAAACCACCTCTTTTTTTTTGGTATTTACTACAAACCACTTCAAGAGTTGAAGTAATAATAAGGTAAGCTTAGTACCCTTGATTTACTCCGGACATCAATACCGCTTCCTCCAATCCTGTTTGAAGAGGCAATAGTATAATATGTTAAGGTGTGCTACATAAACTAGAAGCCATAGCACCAGTAGTCAACCATGGCACTTAGAATTTTACCACCAGAAATATTTCTAATGATTAGGATCATAAGCAATGTTTTAACCATATGGAATACTAGTGCATTATAATTTATGCAACAAACAGAGCGTACCAAATATACTCAGCAATGATCTTATCAGTGTATGGAGTTACATCCAAGTTTAGTAGATCCTCCACCCTGTTAATGGTGCCATTTTCAGACTTAACTGCTGATGCTCTAAATTTTGCAGAACATTTAGCTGATGCTTTCTTGCTTTGTTTCAAAAATAGAGAACCCCACATCTTTGGAGTCATTGAACTTGTTTCCATTGAATTCCTTGTAATTCTCATCTGCCACTGCACCGAAGGAGCTAAAATATGGGCCATCTTTACCTATTCCTCACGAAAAAACAAACTCAGTAAATATTCTAAGTATCCCATTAGAAATATATCAAAATTAGAACCATCACGCCTTATTGTGTACCCTTCTTTTAAAAAGTTCACTTAGTCATCCTTTTTGTTAACATATCCTTAAAAGGTAATCCAGTCTTAGAAATACACATTATTTATACTCCCGTTTTTTTGAGAGGATCCCTAAAAACATAACCTACCAGTGCAAAATATCTTACTTTAAAGTAATAGAGATTTCCATGATTAGCAAAAATCAAGCGATTTACTATACTGATTCAGAGAATCCTATATTAATAGTATTTTGTTTGTAATTTTAATGTGCGTGTTAATAATTGCGGCTAGGCTATATATTTTAAAGATATGAAAAGGTAATTAAGGATGGAAATATTATAGTCCTTTGGGCTTTAATACTGCCATAATGCATGCAGTTGGAAACTACCTTTCAGCATTGTTACTAAGAGTTATTCTTGCTCAATTTGACTTTATTTAATTTCTATCTTCAATTTAGTTTTCTATTTCTATGTTTTACCTCTCTTTCCTAAATTCTCCCGTTTTGTCACTACATTTTCTTGCATGTTTTTTGCTTCCTAACTAACGAAGATATGAAAATCTGTCTGGGGAGTTGAGGGGAATGTTTTTTCAATTGTTATATATTGGGGGGTTGCTATCTTTTTGTCTGTTTTGTTCACTCACTTCTGTGATTTTATTCCATTTTCTATGATGAAATGCACCAAATCATTAGGCTATATGGTAAACCACATTATACATTTATCTTTCTCTTCAATTCATAGTTCTACTTAAAATCATGTCTTGTCAAATTCATCCTCACTTTTTAACAAAACCAACATATATTTCTACGCAAGTGACTTTGAATTCAAAGGCATGGACTTAGTTCCAAGCCTAGTCTCCAAATCAGAGGTGTATTATTATTATTATTATTATTACTACTACTTTATATCACATCTTTTTTACCTGCATTGGTGTTTGAAATGAATAGAACTGAACCAAGATTTACACTTTTTTATACTATAAAAAATATTAATTTAAAGGAAAGTTGCATTTATATGATAAAGTGGCTCAAGCTAAGACATATGCCTGCCCTACCATTGCTCCATCCACACCATCCACTTTAGTAATACAGTAGTACAACCAAGAAAGTTACCACCATAACAAAACAGAGCTATAAAATTCTTTACTGTAATCAATTCATCAGCAAAAGTGTAATTCTACTTAAATGACAAGAAAGTCCTCAAATTAGCTTGGATTCACTTGAGGTACTGGAATTTAAAATGATGACAAAAATTAGATAAATTACAGAAGCAATAATACTAAAAAGATCAAAGCAAACAGTGACACATGCACCACATAAATCCACACATACTGGAATCTGCAATGCTCAGATTCAGTATATCAGTGTGGCAGATTCCACCAACCCCTTTTATTAAACTATGGCCAAACATGCTTAATTCCTTCAAAAAATACCGAAATTTTTAGTCTTTTTAGGTTTTCAATCATCACATTCTTGTTTTCTTTTATATAGTAACAAACCCATTAAGAATCAATGAGATTTGAATTAGAAAAGTACCTGGAAACGGCCAGAAAAATGGCTTGAAAAGCAACCGGAAAATGGGTCTGACTTAAACTTGACAAACAGAGAGAGAGAGGGGCAGAAAACAGTTGGGTATATTTGGTTTTTAAAGAGTGGGAATAAAAGGGTTGCACAAGGAGGGAAGTTTTATTGGCTTTTCCTTGGTAGATAGGGGTGTGTCTGTTGAGTGGAGGAAAATAGATTTTTAGTTTCTCTATAAGGTCACCAAGAGCAGTTTACTCTAATATTATATACAGATAAGGTTTTCTCTTTTGCCCTTTTGAATTTATTTATCTATTTCTGAAATCTGTGGCAGAGTTTCTCTAGTAAATTATGCATCATTGTACAGTTATTGAAATAACAAAATTGATTCCAATGCTTACATGAAAACAATGCTTGTACAGGTGGTCAAGATTCTCTACATAATGCTTCCATTGCATAATAATTTAAAAAGAAACTTCTATGCTACTAATTAATGTGATTTATGTAATTTGTGAAAATAATAAGTTTTGTCATTAATAAGTTTTTTTTTAGGATAGTTAAAGTAATTAAGAAAGTACTTTTAAATCAAATCAAATGAATTTATATCAATTAATTTTTTTTAAAAATTTTGTAAATTAAACAAATTATATTGTACTTTGCGACTTATATCGTTACAATATTCAAGTAATCTAAATAATTATTGTCTAGTTACTTAACAATATTAATTTAGAATAAGTACTTTTTTATAGTGGTTGTTGAGAAGGTAACCTCTTTGCAAACTCTTGGGACCATTAAAAAGGAGTATATAGAAGATTAGTGGCTAAAAGTCCTTTCCAAGTAAGGAGTTAGTTGATTGCAGCACCAACAAACATACATATTACCCTATAATAATAAAAGCTCATCTTCTTAAAGTGATTAATCAATGCTAAACTAACTCATGACAATGAAAGCATAATGTGGTCCCTATTTGTCAATTAATAAAGTGTGCCAACTATGATTTATCTCTTTATATTTGTGATCAATTGGGAAAGTTAATTCAAGTAGACACAAATCTCACTGTGTAATTTTTATTTTTTATAAACTTGTATTACATATATCTATCTGTCTATCCACCTGGCTGGCTTTGTTTGGATTGGGATCCAAAACATTAAGCAAACAAATAAAGTGGGTTGAGTCAAAGACTTAACAGAAATCTAGGTAACAGGGAGGGGAGTAAACATAGGACTATAAGGAATGTTTTTTGAATTAAAGGAGTGAGGGTTGTCAAACAGACAACATGAGTACAATACACAATTGTTGGAAACTTGTGACTCATAATATAAAAGTCATTGGAAAAAGTTAATGCGGAGTGGAGCGGAGCGTAGCTCGGGTCGTAGGTCCCGAGCGGAGAGTTTTTTCTGGATTATTTATTAGAGGGACATTATGGGTAATTGAGACATAATATGAAGTAAGATTGGAATAGGATTAGTAGGTATAAATACTATCTATTGTAAAGCCCTATATAACTAAGAAATCATCAATAAACAACAAACCGCTTGTGAAGTACCCAATGTCACCTCATCTATTTGCCTTCATTTCCAACTTTAGATGCATATACCTACCCAATTTGAAACCATTTTAATTTTTTGTAACTATTTATATGATCCTCAACAAATTAAATCCAATATCATACTATCCTTATTTCAGCTTATATCTTAAATTAAAGTAAACTATATATTTGGCCTCTGTAAATTAATAAATATGAACATTTAGCTATGAAAAATGATGTATCAAATTGTTAAAACAAGTAGAGTAGACACATGACATTAGGGGCGGTCTTTATACTGAACAACATAGATAGGTGTATCTGTTGGACTTTTTTTTTTTTTATAGGTATAGGAGTATATATGTAAATGATGTATCAAAAATATTTTTAGTTTTAAAGTTTGGTGAAATCTTAAAAATACAAAACTAGTTTATGTTTTGAATATAGAAAGTAAATTTGGTTTGAGGTATTGAGCACTTAGAGAATCATTCAAATTGAACTATGACAAATAATCGAAATAAGTTTCTAAATTGTATCTCAACGTTTTTTTATTTGAAATTCTTTTTTTAATTTAAATTATGAATATTTATTAAAATTTATAAACATTATTATGAATAGTTTAAATTTTTTTTATTTAACTTTAATAAAAAAAATTAATTCAAATCTGGATCCGACACTGCATGAGTGCATGAAATGTCGTTGAATTTTTGTTTATTTACAATGTCTGGTCCAATAACAAGCAGGATTCAAAAAATATTGACTAAAATCTTAACATCATTTTTACTTTTGAGGAACATCCGAATGTTCCATCCTTTTATAATTTATAATGATATTTTTATATAAAAAAATTAATATTTTTACATTATCCCAGTAAATGAATCTCATTTTCATGTAAAATTATCATTTTAACATTTAAAAATATCAACTTCCTTTCTCTAATTTATTCTTCGTGTCGTGAGTCTCGTGACTATCAAAGGATTGATTATGGATACCTCATACCAGTGGACCCGAGATGATCCAACAACCGGGTAAATACCCGACCAACCTGGGTTTCAACATCCAACAGCCAGGGACCAGATATATATATAGAGAGAGAGTATGACACGTGCGAAGTTTTATCGTACCAAGGGTTCGCACATGCGAAAGCCAGAGAGGGAGGAGAGAGAAGACAACGACGACTTGGTTTTGGCAAAATTTAATAGTACTATTAAAGTTTTGTTTTGTGTTTGCAAACAACAAAACGTAGATTGGAAACAACACTGCATCACCGCCACCATCAAGAACAACAAAGGCCGGTTCTTTTTTCTTTTTTAAAAAATAATTCTTTTTTCTCTTATTTTGAGAAATTCATCATCCGCTTGCAGCTAAGAATCCTCTACTCATAACCAGACTGTAATATACAGGTTATAGTTGTTCATAGCTAGAGAGTACTTTGACAAAAAAAATTAAAAATAAAATAATCTTTATTTTTCATCATAAATCTCGATGGAGCAATTTGTCAACTTCATCATTCGCCCACCCAGGTAACAAATTTGGACTCCCTTTATATATATGTGAATGTTCTTATGTGTTTATTTTTATGTAAATTATACATATGAATGTTGAACACTACATTTTTACCCCAAATCTGAAACTGGGTATGCTGCCGTTTGGTCTTGTTTGTATCAATTTGTGGAGTTTTATCAACTTTTTTGGGTGGGAATTTTGAATTTGGCTCAAAGTGGTGAACTTTTCCTTTTTGAATTGTTACGTATTACATACCTTTAGCTTAAAATCAGTGATTCAGGCTTTATGTAGAATTTTGAGTGTGGACTGATTATTTGATTTTTAGGACATGAATCCTCATAATGGCTTCTGCTTATATCGTAACTGTTATAGTTGTTGTTTAGGGTTTCTGAAATTGCATAGTTCATTGTAACTGGAAATTCTAGATCTTATTATTAGTAAAGTAAGTATGAAGTTTGTATCTTGTTCCTTTTCTGTACTTTTATTCACTGCATTGTGTGTATAAGATTTTATCAAGAATATCTGGCACACCAACCTAGAGATACACATTTTGTGATGCTTCATAATTTTGTAATGTATGATACTGATATTTGTACGGCTATTGGAATACCAGCAAGAGATTCATACTCAAGCTTGAAGAACCAAGAGAGAGTGTATAGTTCCTGCCATCAATTGAAGAATATATATGGGTTAGGTTAGAGAGAGAGAGAGAGAGAGAGGGAGGGTGGGAGGAAAAATACAATTATAGATAACAAGACTTAGTTTAATACAACTAAATGCTAATGAAATAATCGGAATAGGGAGGGAATATTCGGTTATAGATAACAGGACTTCCTTTTATACAACTGAGATGATGATGAATAATTGGAATTATCCAATTATAGATAACAAGACTTCCTACAAATGAAATGCTCATGAAATAAATGGTACTAATATGAAATACACCTAGACGACTATCTTGAACATATGTAAATGTACTTAACAATATTATATGCATAATGCTAGGGTACCATGCTAGCACTTTTGTCTTTAGCACATTGGCAATCACAAGCGATGTAGTCAAGCAATTTGTTAGTGACACATCATTTAGAATTCAAATTTGGTATTCTAGTATTATTATATTCATATACCGAGTATAAACACTTATTGTTATCTGATGAAAATTTGTTCATATGATGTTTGTATAATTCTTGTCTAACTAATAAATATGTAATTGGTCTAAAATCAACTGAGAACTACATTAATTATGTACTTTGACACTACAGATTTTTTTTAATCAGTACTTTGATACTACAGAATTGACAGGAAAAGAAAAATGTATTGTATCCTGTAAAAATAAATATTCCCTTTCATTTGCTTTATTTTATTTTCAAATCAGAAGATATTTTTTAATAAAACATAAGACTTTCCATGCTGTTAGTTGTTCATTTTGAGATCTAGATACTGAAGCTTCATGCTTTGCATGGTCAAATTTTTATTACGCCAACTGCCAAGTGATCTTAAACACTTGTAATTTATGGTCTTAGTTTTATTTGTGATAGTATTTCAACGTATTGTAATTTTTAATAAAACACTTGAATCGATCATACATATTAAAATTTGTTTTTGTTACCTTGATTTTTTTTTCCCTTGCAGAGCTGAATATAACCCAAAAAATGATTTATTAGATCAAGAATTCATGCTTAAAGGGAAATGGTTTCAAAGGAAGGATCTGGAGGTAAGGCAACATATAAGTTGAATGAAAAATCTAATTTCACTTTATGTAGATCTTTGAAATTATGGGCTGCTAAGTTGTGTCTGTAAAAAACAATTATCAGTATGTACATTTCATTTACCCGTTGTTGCTAATTGGTCCGCAGAATCCCCACAACATTAATGTTGTAAGTTAATGTTTTTGAGAAAAAGATTCCAGCTGCAAAGAAGCATTTTAGGTGTTTGTCATGTTGAGCAGAATTTAAATTTAAGTGAAGTAAGTAACGCAGAAGGGGTTAACTTCTTATTTATCGTTGTTAGGCTGTTGCTTATTATGTCCAATCAAGTAAAGCATGTTAACTTCATGCAAATCAATGATACGGTGAAATAAGGCACTAAACAAAGACATTTTAACATCTCTACATTTCTGCTGTCCAAGTAGACTATTAGAACCTAAAGGGAAAGCAACCAAGTAGATCATGGGTCTTCCCTAGTAAATACTGGCAATCTTATTACTTTTCTATTTCTTGAAATTAAAGTTGGTCTTTGAGTTTAAGGTCTTCTCTTCTTTCTTTTCAGATTATAAACAGTCGAGGAGATGTTCTTCTTTGTAGCCATTACATGCCTATCGTTCCTCCTGAAGAAAAAGGTCTTCCCTGTGTTATATACTGCCATGGAAACAGGTTAGTGAGAGATCTTGATTAAAATAAAACATACATCTTTTAAAGGTACTCACTGCGTGGATCTTCTTGGGGCCAATATTACCACTTGTTAAAGAGTGTGTAAACTTTGAGCTATTGTAGATATAAACAGAATGCTTGTAGGGTGCTAGTCTATAGGTTTAAATGATGCCTTAGGTTGTATAAGTGGTTTTGAATTTTAACAAATGTTAAATTTCCCTGTTACTGATCATTTCACTAGGTAATTTACTAATTGCTATTAGAGGGGTCACTATCTCTGGTTTACGTAGGGATTAATGGGTGATTCTGCATGTTGACTTGTATTTTCTTACTTTCTATGCTTGGAGTACGCCTTGTCCCCCCTTTCATTGGATTCTCTCTTCTTAAATATAATTCCTTTAACTAAAAATAATATTACACAGCTACTATATGTATGCATACATAGTATTGAACTTTAGATATTGAAGTATAAATTTGAGAATATTATTAAAATTTATTATATTGACGTGTGTCATTTGAACATCTTAAAATTCATGAGATACCAAGGTTTTAAGATGACACTCTGTTTAGGATAGAAAGAATATATATTGAAATATAAAGTAGGGTAGTGGTTGCTGATTATTTAAAGGAAAGAGAATGAAAGCAGCTCTTTGTCCATATTGACCTATTTTTGCACTAGGATTGTGGTTTATCTGTAAATTCTGTGTCCTTATCTTGCCGTCTCGTGAACCCTTCGATCATGTCATGGTTCTGCATCAGGGAGTCCTGACTCCTTGCTGAATGCTGATTTATCTCGGTATACTTAAAAACTGTCCTATAGGTTGGCTATAAATTGTTCAAAGATCTTTAGGTGCATGTAAGATTCTGAATTCCTTTGGTTGTCTGCTGTTTCGCTCCCAAAAATAGGGTTAATGATCCCCATTCCTGTATTTATTTCCCTAATATTGGAATTCAGGCTACTTTTATTTTGAATCCTGAGTTTGGTCATATTAGTCAAAAAAAATTCTTATCAACTTTTGTTTAATCACAAGTTTTTATCTTGATTTTACGCCAGTGGATGCAGAGCAGATGCCAGTGAAGCAGCTATAATATTGTTGCCTTCAAACATTACCGTTTTCACCCTTGATTTCTCTGGGTCTGGAATCTCTGGCGGAGAGCATGTCACTCTAGGGTGGAATGAAGTAAGTACCGAATATATTTAGCTTTCCCTTATTTAGAAGGTCACCGCATCACATGCATCATCAACTTCCTTCCCCCACTAACACACACAAAGTGACAAAGCAATAGTTTGAATGTTCTCTGTACTTTTAATTCAGTTGTTCAAATTGTTTGTTTTCAACAGATAATATTATCTTTTAGGATACTTATAAAAAAATGTCATTTGGGGATTTAATTTATTGTTTATGGTATAACTCATAATTACCTGTATAAGCATTACTACAAAATTTTTAAGTTATAATTGATACATACAATTCAATGAGAAAGACCAGTGGTATTGAAAAGACTTGCACCTTTCTTCACCAGCTAGACCCACAAAACTCGATACGATACACAAAACTAAAGCCAAATCTGTAACCAAAGTAACCACATCCACTTAGCTCAAAAGCTTTCCACACACACTATATATATAAAAAAAAACTGAAGAGGCAATTAAATTACATATTTTTCGGCTAATCTGAAGCAACAAAGAGATTAAGTCATAGAAAAATTTTATAGCTTAAAATATTGCCTATTAATATTTGTATTTAAATCTGATTTTCATCATCTCTTGTAATTTTCCAATTCTGTGTGTTTACACACCAAATTTTCATTTCAAAATACTATAAATTCTTAGGGTTTCATTCTCACAGACAGAGTACCTCAAGATTCGATGCACTTTAGAGCTCCCTTATGATTTATACGTCTTCTTCACAATAAAATATGTACTCAACTGCCCTAAATAAAGAATTATAAATTCAAAGTAAGTTCCATCTTCATTCCACCCCCTAGAGTGGCATGCTGTCTTCCAGAGATTCCAGAGCCGGAGAGAGAAAGGGTGGAAACAGTGAATTTGAAGGCAATAATATTATAGCTGCTTCAATGACATATGTCCTACACCCATTGGCATAAAAATAAGTTAAGAAAATTCTTAGTTACTCCTTTCATCCCATTAAGTTTCAAGAACATTTCCTATTATACCATTAAAATAAGCAATCATGCATGAAATGACGTCCATAAAGCGTACTTTTTCTAACCTTTCAAACATAATGGTAATGTAGTCAATTCAAACAGTTAGGACATTGATACAGGGGATAAAGTTACTAAATCTGAGACATCCTAACTAGAAAGGAGGTCAGCTATATTGAAACGAAGGGAGTTAAAAAAGTTGGTAAGAGGTTGACAATGGCTGCTTACTATTGTTCTCCACATATAGGAGCTTAATCATTATAAATATTTTAATTATTTAATGAAACTTTTTTTCTTCTGCATTTAGTGCAAAGTTTTGTAGACTACTTCTAGATTGTAATTAAAAGTGATCAGCATATAACTTTATCATAGTTTATGATATGTTTAAATCACTTGTGTTCAACTACATTTGTATTGATTGATATTCTGGAAGGTCGTCCCATTGTTTTTATGCATGTATTCTTTCCATATATATTATATGTTTGATTTTTATCTCATTTCTTTTTATTTATTAAAAGATAATATCTCATTTCTTTTTACGAGGAGCGTGTAATGTGGCAGTTACGTTCTTTTGTACCAGATTTTTAATAAATGTTACTTAATATAAATTGATATGGGAAATTTGTGTTTGTTCTCTTCTCCCAGAAGGATGACTTGAAAGCCGTTGTTAATTATTTGCGGAAAGATGGAAATGTTTCTTTGATTGGCTTGTGGGGCCGCTCTATGGGAGCTGTGACCAGGTATTTACTCTACTTCTTGCCTTTTAGGTTTTTTATGTAACAGTAGCAGGACCTAGGGACCACACTTTTTTATTTAAGAAACATACATGAAGTAACATTGGCTGACTTTACATATTTCTCCTGCCAGCCTAATGTATGGAGCTGAGGATCCATCCATTGCAGGAATGGTTCTTGACAGCCCCTTCTCTGATTTGGTTGATTTGATGATGGAACTCGTGGATACCTACAAAATACGTCTTCCCAAGTTTACTGTAAGTAGATCAATATGAGGATGCTTAGTCTTCACATTTTGGGGACTAAAATGTCATTCACCTTGACTAAAATCTGCAGTCTTTCTTAGCCTAATTATCTTTATGATGTTTGTTTATGTTTGGCACTCTTATTCGAGTTAAAAAGATTATGATAAATTGGGTGCAAGTTACTGATCCTTGCGGTTTTTTTTGGGTGTGCTTTTGTCTCTTATAGATCAAGTTTGCAATTCAATACATGCGAAGAACAATTATGAAAAAGGCAAAATTTGACATAGAGGAACTGAACACTATCAAGGTTTTCTTCTATTATTCCGTTTAAAACTAGTATTAGTTTTCTTATGGTCATCTCATCGTAAGGAGTGTATTAATTTAAGTCTTACACTGTAACTATCTCTAATGAAAATCTATCCGTCTATATTCGTTCTGAACTATTTCTCAGTATTTGGTTTGCAAATAATGTTGCTATGTTAGTGGATATGTTTTAATGGTATTCTTCTGGTTGCTAAATTATTATTGCATATGTGGAAGATGAATAGTGAGCTAGATGTATCCCAGTGAAATATATGTTACAGAACCATAATAGTCTAACAGATTTACTTGAATTTCTGGTGTGAAAGTGTGGGACTTGAACAATGCTTAGTTATGGAAGTAACGAATAATAAATGCTTCTCCTAGTCAACTTCGTTACTGGGAAACCAATTGCATAAAACTAATCTGGATTTTCGCCAATTCAAGTGCTCACACTTCATTAGTTTGAATAGAATAAGGCACATGCTATAATCATCATTGAACACTTATTTGTCTGTTTTTTGGCGGTTCTCTGATTATTTCCTGCCAATATTTGTGTCTAACCAAATCACACCTTATATCTTTTAGTTTTGTTGATGTTTTGAAGGAGAGGCAGTTTGCCAACATTAAGTTTTGACGGGACTAGGTGTTTCGAAATCTTTTAAGAGGGTTTTTAGATTTTATTCTCTTCATTAGTTAATGAAATTTTATAGATATTCCTTTCTTAAGCATTTCATAATCAGCTTGGAACTTGTGTCACCAATGAGCATTAGGATCTTGTCAAGGTAAAGTAGTCTTCTTGAATCATGAGACCTTGAGGAATAATCTCAAGATTGCTGGTTCCACTTCCCAAATTTTGGCCAAATTTACCTATAAAAAACACTAGCATTTATGATTTTACTCAGGCTCTCTTTCTTTGCACTTTCGGTTACTAATGCTGGTGTAATGGACCAAACAGTGAGATTAATCATAAAGCTATTAGAAAGCATGGAAGTGAATTTGATTAATTGATAAATGAGGTCTATAGTTTTTGAGTGTTTCCTGCAATGTCAAGCGAGATGTGTTTGTAATTTACCCAAGAGCATGATTTGTGCCTAACTGGGCAACATATGCCAAAATCCAAACAGGGATTTTATTGTGTATTGAGGTCTTGTTTCTATTGATGACTTGACCTTCTTAAGCGGGTATTGTGTAGAAATTGAGTTAAGAATCAATTTTATGGATACAAGATAAATATTGGGATGAAACACTTGAAGAAATAGCTGATTTGAATCCACAATTATTTGTTCTTGCTTATGGATATTTGGAATTGGTTTCTGTTCTTAGTCAGACTGATAGTCTTACTTTTCTTCTTGTAGGTGGCGAAGTCTTGCTTTGTTCCAGTTTTATTGGGACATGCCGTTGATGACAATTTTATACAACCACATCATTCTGATCGCATTTTTGATGCTTATGTGGTATAAACATCTAACATGTTTTTCCTCTTATGTGGGTTGTCTAACATGTCTAGAATTGATACATGCATTATATGATCTATTTGATATGGCCTCATTTATCTTTTCTTTTAGGTAGAAGAGGAATTTTTTTTATTTATAAAGAGGGAGAGTACAAAACCCAAAGGGTGGGAAAGTGTAGAGGCCTTGAGGACCTCGAGGTCACTGGTTCCAATCCCTCATACTTGGGGCCAAAATACCCTATTATTAGAAAAGAGAGAGAGAGTGCAAAGAAGGGGAGGTTTTGTCGTCCTCCCAAATTACAAAATATAATCTAGAGAAACAAAGATATAATCATCAATGAAATATAGTAGCCTAATCCCTTTGGAGATCGGTGATAGGGATCTTCCTGAAAGCGTTCATTGCCAAAGCCCATAAAAAAGAAAGAAAACAACTTTATCCCTTAAAGCATGCAAAACAATATAGCAGTCACGAAAGATTCTAGTGTTTCTCTACAACCATAAGCACTAAAGGATGACAAAACACGCCCATCGCTAAACAATATTGCCATCCACTGAAATACCCTAAAGCGGATGAGAATTGATAAATAACTCCTTGATAGTTAAGGGAGACACCAAAAACTCCTTGAAACTCCATAAAGTAAACACTAGAGTTGACGCGCTATAGGAATAGGTGTGAATTTGTCTTGCAATCCTTCATATACATAACACATATTGGGTAACAAGACTTTGTAAGGCCTACACAGAACATTAATGTTGAGTTTTCCTTGGACCAACGCCAAACAAATGCCCTAATCATTGCAATTAGCTTTGCCTTCCAAATGAAATTTGCTAAGGAAATTGGGATAATGGCTGAGAACCAATCAGAAAGACAAAAAGTAGGATTTGCATGAAAATAAGCCAAATGAGTCCGAAGAACACACTTGCCTGCTGGGAGAGAAGAAATGGACTAATGGAGCTAGCTTCTAGGAGAAGAAGACGTGAAGTCACATCTGTCGCCTCCTTATTATTTAGGTTTGAGAAAGTGGAGTTTTCGAGAGAGAGAATGACCTAACGGGAAAAAAACATGCAAAAAAAGAACTACTACTTGGCTCATCAAAACTCGTATAATTTTTTTTTTATTTATTTTTTAATTTGGTGTAGAGAAGGGAGTATTCATTTAGTTTTATCCAATGGAGCTTGTATGCTAACCCTTGATTTTGGCAGGGGGACAAGAATATCATCAAATTTGAGGGAGATCACAACTCTCCTCGCCCCCAGTTCTATTTTGACTCTATAAATATCTTTTTTCACAATGTTTTACAACCTCCGGAGGACAAAGTGGGAGGAGCCTTTTCTGTGCCGTCTTCTCATGATTACTTTGGCAAGGTAGAGAACTAGATTTTGCTGTATTTCTATTTTGACTTTAGCAGAAGTGACAAGCCAGAAGTGTAGTTAGCTGACTGTTCCGTTTACAGAGTAGTTGGAGTGCTATCCATGATTTAGGATATGCAGATGACTTCTTGACTGCACCCTCAGGCATGAAACAAGTACCTATCTATATTTTTGTTTTACTTGTTTCACATCATACGCTTGAAAGAATTTCCTAGTCATAAATTGTTCTTTATTTGCAGCTCCAGCAGCAAGTAGCACCGAAGATGCCATTAATCAACTTAGATCCAAAAGACCTATGAGTAAAATTGAGGTCAGTAATTGGTTGTTTTTCTGTCTTCCTTTATGTAGTTTAACTGGCTTACGCTCATGTCCCTTTGATCAAACAAATACGTGTCCAATACATTTAGTTGCCATTTTCAAGGGTTTTTCACATTAATGAAGGTTAATTTTAGTCACTGTGAAGAACTTTCATTATTTAAAGTAAAAAAGGTAGTAAATTGCTCCCACTGCGTGGAAGAACCAGTTTGACCTATTAATTTAAACAACCTTCACGCGCCTTACCTTCTTCCTTGGAGAGTATATTATATACTTTAGTGGTTGGTTCATGCATTAATTATATCAAATTCGAGTCTCATATTCTAATGGTTAGTATTTCTATTATCTCCTCCTTGAATCTCTCCAGGTCCCTTCTGATATCTCATCTAAAGATAAACAATTTGCAGCTCAGGTATCTCCTTATTTTATCCTGTTTCTTTTCAATATTTTATTTTTTTTCGAATCTTACTCTTTATCGTATTTCTCCAACAGTTCATTCCCTCTAATGCAAGGTTATCCACATAACTTTTGCAGTTTGATATTTCTCCAGTAGTTCATTTGCTCTCCACCCAAAAATGTAAAAATTATAAATAATGCTATATGTTTCTTTATGGTGTGCTGGGGAACTTATGAGAGAGAGAGAGAGGGATCACTGTATTGTTGCTAAAGAAGTGAAATTTCACTAGCATTATATTGTTGCTGCAGGAAGAAGGATCTGGAACTACATCTTCTAATATGATCAACTTTGAACTCTCTAATGGTCACCTGCATGGACCTCATGTTCCAATAGATGACGATGATTATGTAGAATATTCCCTTGATGACATGCCTGATTTTCCAAGCAACGTGGAGGAGGAAGAAAGGGTATGTTGTACCATTCTCTACCTTGTCTAATCTATTAGATATCAACAATTATAATTATCTGTTGACTGATCCTTCTTGAATTATGATTTTTTAAAACTCTTCAGATGTTCATGGAAGCAGTGATCAAGTCATTAAAAGACCTGGAGGTGAGACATCCTCACAGTGAAGAGCAGAAATCAAGTGTCGGCAGCAAACCCCCCGAGCCTTCACGGAGAGATGACCCCGATAATGCTTCCACTAGAGAGCGAAGTGTATCCTTAACTGCATATCCTGCCACAACCATCTCAGCTTTGAATGGCAAGGATATGGCATCCGAACTCCAATCCCATGATACTAGCATATCATATATCGTAACTCCAACAAACACAAATGGCGTCTCCAAAGAATCAGGAAGTGCAGGGGATTCTACTCGTAGTGATAGCTCAGCAGGCTTCCAAAGCCCTTCCGAAGCTAATAATATGGCTGATGGAACAAAAGCCACTGTGACAGTTGTTAAAAACCCAGCAAGCAATATCATGGATGGGTTGTTACGTCGTTGGGATCTCAACTTCTTTAAAAAATAGATGATGGGTTTTGATATCAGGTTCACACAAGTTAAAGCCGTATTGTTTTGTTTCAAAAAAAAATTGCAGGTATTTAGTGTTGTGAAGTAGTTAACCTGAAAAAAGGAAAATAGGAAGAAACAAAAGATGATAAGAATGTGTATATTTCTGTGAAGGTGGTCACTTAATGGGATGAAAATGATTCACATTTCTGGAACAAATTGCTGGAAAAAAGGCGTAGTTTTGTAAGTTACACTAGTAGTTGTGAAGAAGGTTAGTGTAAATTAGTATGTTTTAACTAAAAGATGATCAGTTTATGAACAATGTACAGTTGGTGTGGACAGTTTGTGTTCATATATTTGGATTGAATCTTTCTTTCGTATGTCTACTGTTTGTGTTGTTTTTTTTTTCTTTAATGTGGAATTTTCCAACTGCAATCATACTAAGTCTCCTCACCCCGGACCAGGGATCAGTGCACATAGGCTCGGCCTAAGACATGATTTTGCCCAGAAATGTGTGATCCGTGGTCACACGGACCAGTTTTTAATTGACCCTCACACTTATTGCAGGCGGGGATCGATCCCAGGATGTCCGGATTTACGGTTCTATCCCAGGTCGAAACTTACCGTTGAGCCAAGTGCTGTGGTTAAAAATAGATTATCTTTTATTAGTTTTTTTTTCTTGTTCTTGTTGGGCTTTGTTCTCAAATTAAAATGATATAAATGGTTCTCAAATTCATTACTATGGAAGGGTAGGTTGCTCCTTGGTCGATCTGATTTTCCTTATACTTTTGAATCGAAAGAATGGAAAGATTTTAAGTGTATATTTAGTTGTTGTTGGTGAAAGTATTGTTATCTAATGGCAAAATTATCGCATATACTCGTTCCATCCATTGGAATGAATTTTATTCAACTTTCTCCGCATAGAATAAAAAAACAAAAGAATTAATTGATTTTCATTTCATTGGAATGATTTATCCTCCAAAATAATTATCAAATATATTATTTTTATTTCATTCCTTACTCTATTTTATTCTCCCAACTAGGCAAATGATAAGAGGTAAGAACAACTAGGGATAAGGAATTCACAAAACTAGTGCACAAGTCATGCTAACAATGATAAGCAAATATTTTTGTAGTAAGCAATTAATTTAAGTCACAAGGGGACCCATCTTTTCTTTAGCAAAGCCTTTAAACTTCCAAAAACAAGTTTTCAGTTGCAGATTATCTGCAAATTTTATGCATCGAGCAATCAAGAGTTAAGAATGTGCAAATGCAGAAGCCCAGAGGACACCTATATGAACAAGAAACAAACATGCCCACCAGTTTATGCAACCACATAGGTTGATACGACACTCCAGAAAACAAATCTTGGTCGAGATAGTTAAGAAGGATAAGGAGATGGCATAGGACATATTACCAGCTTGAAACAACAACATAGACAAGATCAAACTCCCAATACAAACTTAGACATCTGCTGAGGAGGGAGGAAGGGTTTAGCAACATTTCAAATTCTTGGTAAAAGATATAGGAGTTTGCAATGTTGGGTAAATTTTTTAAAAGAAGTCAAGATGTAGATCGGGAGACTGAGAACCATAATTCTCAGATTTTAGTTTATGTAGCTTTTGTATAAATGCCACTACCGTCAGCTCACGCACAATGCACATTGTTCAAATAGTAAATCTTATTATTATTTTTTCTCCAAATAAGCATGGCACTAATGGTAGTTATTTCTCTCAAAACAAAAAATAGCTTTGAAACTATTTCCTAATACTCTCTTACCCACACAATTGTCTATCTTTCTCCTTAATTTTTTTCATTCTTTCTATTCTTTGTCTAAGTGTAACTAGAAGAAGGTTGCACTACTCCATACCAAAAATGTGTGGACACTAAACTTATTTGGCTTACTAAGTTAGAATACATGCAGTCTAACAACATGTTGTAAGCAATTTCAAGCAAAGATTGAAGTATGGGCAGTATATAAGGTAAACCATGATTGCCCATGGATTCCATTATGACAGAATCGCCACATATAGCTTACACTTAAAGCAATTGATGACTTTTTCTTGGACAATATAACTTATGAACTCAACAAGCATAAACTCACAGACTTACCTAATCAACTAAAACAACATCACTGCTGCCTAAATAATGACCTTCCTCTGCTGCACTTTAGCTCTCTCTGCATCAATGATCGACTCCACTAACTTAACTGAATTCTCCAACTCCCCTTCCTTATTCACAACCACATAATCAAATCTCTTGACATGCTTCACCTCCTCACGAGCTGTGGCAATCCTCACAAGCAATGTCTCCTTGGTCTCAGTCTTCCTATCAATCAACCGCTGCACAAGCGCAGACTCACTCTCAGCGGCAAGAAAGATAAACACAGCAGAATCCCTAAGAATCTTTCTCAATGTAGCAGCCCCTTGTATATCCACCCTCAACACAATATCACACCCTTCAACCATATAATCTCGAATTTGTTGTTTTGGTATACCCTTATAGTCACCATACACCAATGCATATTCCAGAAGCTCCTGCCTCTCCACCATTGATAGAAACTCCTCTTTACTCACAAAAAAATAATCTTTTCCATTAACTTCACCGGGTCTCATACCCCTACTAGTTGCTGTGACAACAAAATGAATATTTTCTCTCACTTCTCTCAATCTTTTGATCACTGCATCTTTACCAACCCCACTTGGGCCACTGATCACTATGATCAAAGGGCTAGAGTTTGGAACCAACGGATGTGAACTAAATGGAGTACCCAATGAAGCTTCAAGTGCTCGGTACAATTCGGCCCTATCGGCTTTATCAAGAGCCGGAGTTGGAACAGCAGTGGGACGCCGAGCATCACCCATGTTGCAATTTGCTGAACAAAATCGATGGCTTACAAAATTTGAGTTGGGAAGTCTCAAACGGAAGCTGTTGAAACTCAAGAACTGTGACTTTGAATCAAATATAGCGAAGGGGTTTGTAGATTTTCTATATAAACTAAACGGTTTAGTGCTAGAACGGGAAAGAGAGGTGCAAATTCTACGGAAGAGCATCGAATCAATGCGATTATACAGAGGGGCATGTATATGTGAATATATAATTGGATGCTGATGAGGATTTCAAACTGAAAACTGTAAAATCGAATGGAATCGAATCGAATAACCAGAAACAGTGCTGGAGCGGGAAGAGAATCAAGATTACAGCCGCCAACGGGTGAGAATTTATTACAGAGATGTGGGTTTTGTTAGGGTTTATCGAGATTAGAGTTTGTTATACGAGTTGATTTACAAAATTTATGAAATATAAAATAAGGTTCATGGTTTCACGATTTTAAATTAAATTTTAGTTTTTTTAAATAAATATAATTTTAATATTAATAAATAATTATAATTTAAATAGATTTAATTTATTTATTATATTTAAATTATTTATATTTCGAAAACTCCGGTCTTATGTAGAATTTGTAGTTATGGATGTTTGTGACGAGTCGGAGAATATTTTGGGAGAAAAAAAATGAAGAGAAATTTATTTTTACATAAATTATATTTATAAAATATTATGTAATTTCATGAATTACTTTTATACACTATTATTAATTAAAGAAAGTTTAAAATCATATCGTAACAAGACAAATTAATTCTTGATTTACTTTCCAAGTTTCAATTCTTCTTATTTCACACTTTCAATTTTACGATGAAACGCAAGCTACTATGTAGTATATCACCTATGTAGTATTTAATAAAAAAATTTCTAAATCTTTCGAACATTGTGTTTATGTTTATGAGTTTAGAGGAAGAATAAAAGAAAGGAATTTAAAATTTCTGAGAAAAAAGAGTGAAATAAAAAAAATAAAATTCTCGTGTGTGTGAGTTTTAATTTAATCTCTTTCCTAAATTTTCCTTCTCCTTTATTTTTTTTCTCATTTTTTAAAACTCACACACATTGCAAGTTTGGGGAGAATAGATCCCATGTTCCTTGTGTCTCTCCACTTAAATTTTGACACCTAATCTCTTATTTAACACTAATTAATTTTAAAATTAAATAAAATATAATTTTGACACCTAATCTCTTATTTAATACTAATTAATTCTAAAATTAAATAAAATTACATGTGTCAAAATTTAAATAGAGAGACACAAAGAGGACAGAGAATCTGCTCTCAAGTTTGGGAGATTAAAAATCTCCCTCATTTCTTTTCTCTTCTAAAAAAGTTACAAACATGCAATGTTAATGTTAAAATTCAGTAGTTGTATAAATAAATTACCGTCACGGTCCCACGATATTAGTAATAATCTTATGTTTAATAATGCTTGTAATATAAACAAACCATAAAAAGAAATTGATTATTGAAAATCTTTATAGACATATTGTTAATGCAAGATGTAGTGAAAGTGTGAAACATATTCTATATGGACGATTTTCTCCTTTTGCTCTATATTTATAACAATACTTTTTATATAAAGATATCAAAAAATATTATGAAAATAACATTTTTCTATTAATATACTCGACCTTGTTTAGGAATTATAACACTCCTAGAGTTGGTGTAGTGATAGTGATTTTAAAAATACAATGTCTCGCCAAATTTGTAGAATATTATTATAACAGAATATTATTTTTGGAACAATCCTAAGGGATAAGATATTTTATTAAGTGAAACTAACACTCTGTTTTTGAGTTTTGGACAGAAAAGAAAATAATAAAAAATTAAATTAGAACAAAAAAGAAAAGAATAGGAAATTTGAAGTTTTTCTTTGTGTTGTTTCTGAATTTTTAATAGAAAATAATAAAAAATTAAAAAATTTCTTTTCTTGCGTTTTTTAATTCTAATGAAAAGAAAAGAAAAATATCACTTTTACAAATTTATTTTTCTATTAATTATAACCATTAAACCATGAATAAAAATATGCAAAAAAAAAAAACCCATATTCAAATATAAATATCCGAATACATTTCCTCTCCTTTTTACTTAATTTTTTAATAAAACTTTTAATTTTTGCGATATATTCTTCTACAATTCTTTTAAATTTTTTTATCACACTTTATTCTATTCATACAAGCTTATAAAAGTTTAATGTGTAACTGTAAAAATGTAATCTCTTTCTTTTCTAGATATATTTAAAATAAAATAAAAATACTTTTAGTTCAGAAATAAATAATTGAACTTATTTTGCTTGTCTATTTCAGCGTAAATGGAGAATGATAGAATTGGAGGCCATAAATAAATATGGGACCATATAATATTCGTGACCGAACAAAAAAAAATAATTTCCCTTTCTTGTCAGTATTGTACATTAAGTTTAGTATATAAAAATAAATTGGGGACATGTTAAAATATATTATATTGAAAGTTAGGGATAATATGAGAATTATAAAAATATTACTTATTTCAATTTTTTTTTCTATCCAAATCAGACCAATTTTAAACGGAAAACTTTAGCAGAAAAAGTGATCAAGTTTTCTTTTCATTTTTTTTCTTTTCCGTTTATCCAAAAATTTAAAAACATAGGAATGTGAAAGAAAACTTAAATTTTCCGTTTTTTTTTTTTTTTTTTTTTCTGTCTATTTTAAAACTCAGAAACAGAACGTAATAGTTTTTGTTATGTATTGCGAGAGTTTTTGGAGAACATACGTAAAATACTTGTTGCATAAATTATATATAAATTAGGATTGTTACCCCTAATTTATAGTTTTTGTTATGTATTGCGAGAGTTTTTGGAGAACATACGTAAAATACTTGTTGCATAAATTATATATAAATTAGGATTGTTACCCCTAATTTATTTCTATATTATTGCATATATTTTTAGGTTGATTGTAACACATATTTATGGACATCACAATAATTAGGAACAATAAAACCATTGAGAAGGAGTTAAAATTGCCAAATCATCCTGTACATAAGTAAAAGAATTATAACTAAAAAGAGTTTCATGAATATCATCAGCAGCTTATCAAAGTTAAACCCGATAGATGGTTAACCTTGTTAGTATAATATAGCCAAGCCAGGCCAGGCCCAGCCTTGAAATAATCCGTAAACAGTGAGTATTAAGATAAAATTGTTTTGTTTATAAAAATTAAAATTTGCATTGTACTTGTCTTTGTTGTGTGGATAATAACAAAGCAAATACTATATAGGTAATGAACTTTTTAAGAAACTCACACATAATAATAAATTAGGAAAAGAATCATATAAAAAATTAATATTTTCTATCACATGAATAAAGGGTGAATCCCACGTATAAAAATATCAAATTTTAATTATTAATTAATTAATCATGTGTGATCGCCACGGTAATGTGGGAAAATAATTTTATATTAGAAATATTATTTTTACATTTAATTTTGATATTTCCGGTTAATCTTTTTCTCATATAATAAAGTAGAATGGGTCCCACTATTATGCGGGTAAATTATGATTTGATTTCACTTCTTCAACGGAAACAGAGAAAGAAACGGGTCGGATCGGACTAGTTCTTATCTAATAAAAAGCATTCTCCGCTCTACATACTATACACATTTGTAAAGTCCACGCTTCGCCTCCGACTCTTCCACCCTTTCTCCCGTATAATTTCTCTACTGATCATATAACAAACCATATATAAATCCTGCAAATTCCAAATTCAGAGCTCATATATCTCAGATATCCATATTAGTTTACGGTAGGTTAGTAATAATCGTCAATAGCTTCAAATCCCTTCAATCCCAAAACTAAATTCTAAACCAAAACCCTCCAATTTTCCCTCAGGATACATCCTTTACGCAATTATCCCAATTCCTCAATTCCACAATACAATCCCTAGAAAACCCAGAAGCATCCATGGACACGATTAGGGTTTCAAAGCAAACCCTAAAACCCTCCATCTCAAAATCCCCAATCTCCTCCCCAACCACCACATCCACCTCTCTCACCGACACTGCAAATGGGTCCCATGAGTTCAAGATCAGCGGATATGCGTTGTCAAAAGGGATGGGGATTGGGAAGTACGTAGCTTCAGATACGTTCATGGTGGGTGGGCATCTGTGGGCTATTTATTTCTATCCGGACGGGAAGAGTACGGAGGATAACGCTACGTACGTGTCGCTGTTTATAGCACTGGCGAGCGAGGGGACGGATGTTAGGGCTTTGTTTGAATTGTCGCTGTTGGATCAGAGTGGGAAGGAGAGGCACAAAGTTCACACACACTTTGGTAGGGCTTTGGAGAGCGGTCCTTACACTCTCAAGTACCGTGGGAGCATGTGGTAAAGTTTCTATTTTAGGAGTGTGTTTTAAATGAATATGCTATATTAATATGTTTTAAATGAATATGTGGGTCTAGTGTTTTTTTTTTGTTTAAAAAAATTTGTAGTTATGAAGAAAATCAATTTAATTAGGGAGGAATTCATATGTCTGAGTTATACACATACCAATAGTCTATGTCTGTGCCTAAACTCTTTACCCATGTGTGTGCGCTTATTTTGAATTTGGAATCTCTTTTATGAAATTGAGTAGTTGTATATGCTGTAGATGATGGCAGTTACAGTGATTTCATTTTGCTGAACTTTTAGGCTTTCTTTTGAACTCTGCTGAGGGAAAGCAAAGTAAAATGAAAAGGAAAAAAAGAAGCAGATATGGAAAGAGGCAACAAAAGAAAACATTGACTGAATCCTTCTACTATGCTTCTTTCTTTTCCCTACATTTTCCAAGTTCTAATCAAAGGCCATTATTGAGGTCTGATCATGATAAACGCCCGTTTGGATATAATCAAGCTAATGCTGTGTTTGCCAGTGCAATTTTCAGTAGATTCAAGAGAGTCTCCATGATTTGGTATGTTCAAAAAAGGAGGTCAAGAGGAAAGGTGGAGGATTTATTCCTCTTGGCCCAATAATTCCTTTTTCCACAGAAGTGAAAGGGATATGGAGGAAGGAGTAAGAGAACTCTCCACCTTTATCATAATAAGAGAACTCTCCACCTTTATCATAAATGAATTAATCCCTCTATCTTTATCTTCAAATAAGTTAGTTAATCCTGCCAATTTCTTAATAAAGATATTTGACATGTTTTTCAATCGGAAGATGAAGATAAGATTATCTGGACAATGTACAGAGACATGCCTCGGTAATAAAAATCATTCAACTCAACAGGAGATGTAATAATTACATATCAGTGTAAGTGGACGTGGAATATATTATGGTGAACATAAATCTTGTTGAATGTAATCCTTTTCCTTTTGTCTTTCGCTAATTAGTGAGAGCAATACATTGCTTCAATATGCAGCTTCCCTTTCCACTACATAGAGTTTACATGCAGCTCTATGTG
This sequence comes from Panax ginseng, assembly GCA_020205605.1. NCBI lineage: Eukaryota > Viridiplantae > Streptophyta > Magnoliopsida > Apiales > Araliaceae > Panax > Panax ginseng. The sequence goes on along the minus strand of CM035135.1, from coordinate 128,391,146 downwards.
CACTGTAAATAATTTGTTGTTGACAGATTGTTAGAGGAAGGCAGCCATACCTGCTGAATAGATAGTGGTGACTGAGAGATAATCACTGGAGAAACAGGTCTTTCTTGCTCTCTTGGATTTGAGGGGTCATTTTGGTGTTAGCTTGCTGTTTATTGCAAGCAGTTGCATCAGATTTAACTGTTTAATCTTATTGTGTTCCATTGTGTGATGTAACATTGTGCGAGTCCATTGCAGTTGTTTTAGAATCTAATAATATAAGTAGTTCTTTAGTTTGCTGCTTTTCTTGCTCTAAAACACTGTTAGTTGTACTAATTTAATGAGTTTTGACTTTAGAGTATTTTATGGAATTAAGTAGTAGAATAACTGCTCTTCTGTTGAATACTCTGTTTTAACATATACTAATACTGATTGCAGTATATAAAACTCTACTACTTCATTTCCTTATTAATTTTAAATTGGTAAATCCATTTGATGTTTCAGGGGTTATAAACGTTTTCTCAAAAGAACTGCTCTGGAAACATCAGACTACCTTAAAGATGATTGCCTCATGGTTAAATGTACTGTTGGTGTTGTTAAATCACATACAGAGGGACCAAAGGTTTACTCTATACCATCACCACCATCTGATATCGGTCAGCATTTTGGACAGCTATTAGAAAGTGGAGAGGGAGCTGATGTCAATATCGAAGTTGATGGGGAAATCTTTGCATCCCACAAGTTGGTGCTTGCTGCACGTTCACCTGTGTTCAGGGCTCAACTTTTTGGTCCAATGAAAGATCATGACACACAATGCATCAAAATTGATGAAATAGAGGCTCCGGTTTTTAAGGTTTGGGACCTTTTCTGTATTTGCACGCGTGTTTGGGTGTTCTAATATTGTATAATGTCCTTTAAATTTTTTGGGGTCTTTAATGAACATTTAGATTAAATGATAATTGCATGTGTACTATAGTGGCTACTCATGCTGCCAAGCAGTTGCGTCTAGATGTTGAGTTTTTGAATAAACTAATATTCTTGAGTTCGGAGCACTAAACAGATACTACTTTGCTTTTCATCCTAAATCAAATCATGACTAGCTGTTAGTGCTAAGTTTTGCTCAATTTTGTTCTTTTGTGAAAATACATTAGTTTTGAGGATCACAATGTTCTTCCTTACCCTTGTTTTTTGGGTTACAATACACTATTTATGATGGTTCATTAGTGAGCTTTTCTATTTGAAACTGTTATTCGGTAAATGATAGTCATAGTTTTGGTTATGGTTTAACCTAATTATGTACTCCTTGTGAGACAAATAAATTTGGTTGCTTGACCCTGCTATTTGTTCTCCTGGCTTGATTGAAGGCGTTACTCCATTTCATATATTGGGATGCTCTCCCTGAGATGCAAGAACTTGGTGGTTTAACTTCGAAATGGGCTTCTGCTTTGATGGCTCAGCATCTGCTTGCAGCAGCAGACAGATATGGACTTGTCAGGCTCAGATTGCTATGTGAGGCTAAACTTTGTGAGGATGTCGCCATTAATACTGTAGCCACAACTTTAGCTTTGGCGGACCAGCATCATTGTTTCCAGCTGAAATCTGTTTGTCTCAGATTTGTCGCACTTCCTGAAAATTTGAAAGGTAAATTTATTGTTGCCCCTCTTGGTAGACCTTTTACTTGTGGGACTATATTAACTTATGGGAAGAAGCTTTAGGGATATGTGGTGTAGTGACAACATGGATTTAAAAGGAAATTGAAAATTAAATTTTAGTTGTCATAGAAATTACCCCTATTTCATTTATTTCAAATTTCCAGGGTGTTCGATTCTTCCATTTGGGATTGAATGTGGATATCTGACTTTTTGTGTTCCTTAATATATTTTGTGCTAATGTAAAAGCTGGCTTTCTGTTCTGTTTTCAGCTGTGATGCAAACAGATGGATTTGATTACTTGAAGCAGAGTTGCCCTTTTGTCATCTCTGAATTGCTGGAGTATGTAGCCAGGATCAGTGAACATTCTGTAATTTCTTATGGTTATGGGACTGACACTACCCTTGATGGTGCTGACATTAATGGGAGGCGGATTAAACCAAGGCTATACTGAGTTGAGAAAATCCTAAATATTCACATCGGTTATCCAACAATGATTATAGTCCCGAGAAATTAGTCATTTTTGGATTGTGCAACAGTTATCAATCATATATAAGCATTTAATGGCTTACACTCTGTTTCTATAGTTGGTATGTCAATATTGAGAGCATAATGGTGTTCTTTTTGCATTCTTGTGTATAGAGATTCTAATTATTGTTTTTTCAATAATTGAATGTACCATTTATGTAGTAGCCATGAACCATTATTGTATTAGCCTAGTAGATTGGTCCAGAGATTGCATTGATGATGAAGTACCGTGGTAGATAAATCACTAAACTTTAGAAATATAAAGGTAATACTTCTTTCGTTCCTCGTTCCGTAATATAAAATTTTTTAGAGTTGTTTACAAGTATTAAAAAAATAATTATATAATATTAAATATAATATTAAATGTCTATATTATTCTTGTATTGAAAAAAAATATTATTGTTATTTATTAAATAAAAATAATAAAAAAATTAAAATTATATTTAATACTTTGAATAATATTAAAAATTAAACAATTAATATTTATTTAAAATTCTAAAATATCGTATATATATTAAGAAACAAAATAACTTCCCTAAAATTATATTAAAGGATGGAGGTTGTAGTATGCTACCTAGTCAACCCAGTAGACTCTTTTTTTTTTTTTTTTTAAATAATGCATTCCTTTTTTCCTAAAAAGCTCAGGAAGGTCTAAAAATAAGTTGCTTCTATGATTGATACAGGTTGTAATATTATTCTTACAGCTAATGCCAGTTCCAGTTACATATTTCCCTCCCAGTAATACATACATGTTCGAATGGTTATTAAAAGTACAGAATGACCTACGCGGAGAGGATGTAACTAGTTCTTTGCTATAACAAATTACCGGAGAGAAATGCATAGGTGCTTCCTTTTTGCCCAAGAATGAAAATATCAAATCCTCTTCTGATCATGTCTTTTTATGTCCACCAAATCTTTCTTTCATCTAGAACTAACTGCAGAAACACCAATCATAGCCTCAAAGCAAGCAGAACTTTCTCTGCACTTGACTTGAAATCAGTGGTCATTTTAGAAGTTCAAGTAAGCCTAATTCCAACAAACAACATGAACTTGAGCCTTTGCAAGCACCAGTTTCTGCAGCCTAGAGCACCGAAATCTTTCCACCTGTGAATTTACAGTTGAAAGCCGAGCAATTTTGTACTGTGTAGTTATGATCCCGCCGTATGTGACGTGGACAACAGAGTCACCACATCTAATTAGAATTAGAAGAACGTAATGGAGTCAATACCACTGACTTCCAGAACCACCTTGAGCAGCAGCCACTTTTCTTGCCAGGTATGGAGGTTTTGGCTGCAAGCCGTTGGATCCTTCGATGTTATCTTCAGCCCTTTCGTTTTTACAACCTGGGTTGCTCCTTCTAGGGTAAGACGAGCTAGAAACAGCATATTGAGTTGGAACAGATGGATTTCTTCCGGTTCTTCGCTGTTCAAGAGACTCTGCTGCTGCAGCTGCAGCTCCACAGTTGTTGTATCGCAACACCGAACCCACAACTTTCCCAGGTCTTGCAGCACCTCCAGCTGTAAAAGCCATTTGTTATCAGAGGAGATGAGTCTTAAGAATTGTATGAACTGGGTACTGAGCGTTTTGAGGCAGCCCACAAAATTGCAATAGTACAATTACAGTTGAACGTCAAAGCTCAAAACCAGGCACAATACTAACAGTTCAAATTCATGTATATACTACAGTTGTCACATTCTTTGTGACCACTCAAAACATTGCAAATGTTGAAGCAAAAATGTTGAAAATTATAAATGTGGATGTGTCTGGCTGTCGATGTCTTAAAATTGGTGAAAATACACACTTTTCAAGAGGTCAAATCATGACATGGAGGAAGTAATTCTAGTGTGATTTGTATGCAGTAATAAAAAGAGAGAATGCAATGGTGAGGTCAAATGTAACCCATGATGGCCTTCTGATTAGCTCTTTGCTATCTTATTTCAGCACCCAAAGGAAAAGCTCAGGTATGGATTAGTCTGTTGTACTTTGAGCGTCACAATATGTATTATATTCTTAAGCCCAAATCTTTAGATAAGGAGAGATTTGCTCTCCGTTAAGAAGGTTACAAACCATTGCTTTTGCAAGCAATTCAAACAATATAATCAGGAGGAAGCGATCAAATTGAGAGGGGGGGAAACCACGGTAATATTAAGATGTGAACAGTCGAGGCATAAAAAATGATAAGCAGTTAAGTAATACACACATTGAATGCTTTGAGGAACTTGGATAGGCAGTCTTGTTATTGGGATACTAGAAGTCTTGTCTGCGTGCGACTTCTCTCCATCTTTGATGCAACATCTGGAGAGCTCATTTGTGACTTCAGTAGTATTCTGTGCTGAGTCATTTGAATATAACACACATTGCCTGCATGAAGCTTCTATTAGTGTTGAAAATGCAAGAAATGACATTCTAATTCTATTATCAATGATAAGTAGAACAGCGTATCAAACTGCAGAATAAAGACTACCTGGGCAATGATGCGTGCTGCCTCTCAGGTGGAGCAACAGTTCCACCCTTTCCATAGTGCTCCTCAAGGTAAGCAAATTGCTTCTTAAATTGGTCAACAGCACTGTAAAGGAGGAAGTAACGGGGGTAAAAATAATAATTATGCAGTTGTTAGGCTATAGAAGGCGATAAGTGGTGAAATGCAGTTTTCTGGTAAACAAGGGCCTTTACCTCCTTTTAAACAAAGAAAACTGGGGCCTGCACCAGGTGTGGGAAGATATATCACGTTTAGGTCTTTCCATGGATGATGAAGATTCTAGAAGTGTCATATATTGCTTACAGAAATATAAATAAGGGAAGTCCTTTTAAATTTCACACCGGAGAAATCACAATTTTTTAGTATGGGCATATTTTATTTTCAAGCATGAAGTAAAAATAATAATGCAAATATCTGTCGTATTGAGCATCCAAATTCAAACGATATCAAAAGTTTCACCTATATCTCCAAGTTTCATGCTTTGAAAAAGAAAAACATCACCCTGGATAATGAAGCTTGCTTAAAATCCGGCAACTCTTTTAAGTGTAATCTTCTCAAGGGAGTAGGTAGGTATTGGTCTAAGTCGTTTAACATGCAATAACAGCCTTTACATCACTACAATGGCCCAACAATTAATTAAGCATCCATGATCAGAAACTTCATTAATATTCCACAACTCAAAACGCAATCTTCACTTAAGGCCAATGCAGCACTAACAGTATATTCAACATCAAAGATTTAGGTCTCACTACTCTAATTGAGACAACAAACCAGTGTCAAAAGAACATGTGACAACAATAGAACATATCAGAAGGATTGTACCCTCCACCTTCAGTTTAAAAAAAAAAAAACTAGTGTTCAAGAACACTTGAACGTAGAGCAATCACATAGTTATGGAAGATTGTCACAAATCACTCATTTTTATCTTCCAGTTTATGACCATCAAATGAATATTCCAACTATGCATACCAAAAGTTCCTGTAATGAAAGTCACATTACAATGAAAATGCAGGTGAAGATAATTGACGCATGATAAAAGATGATGAATAGGATAGCTCTATATTTCCAGATATGGTCACCTTGGATACATGAAGCCTGTTGGTTCTGATCCTTCCAAGAACTCCTTCAGCATCTTCGGATGATATTCAAGAATCTCCCGGTATATTAACTCTCGCACATCTTCCTTCGTTATCCTTCTCCTTTCAAATTCAAATTCCATTTTGGTAACAGGTTGAGCAGAAGGTTCCCTCTCAACCTTCGCCAAGTTCTTGAAATATGGATCTGAAAGAGCCTGAAAACTCGAAACACGAAATGCTCTTACAAAAAACAGGCAGTTAACTTGTATGGTGAGATATACAATTGAACATATATTGTACCTCTTCAGCTGAAGGTCGATCTTTGGGTTCAAATGCGAGCATTCTTTCTAACAATCGAAGTGCGAGGGGGTCTGCATTTGGGAACTTATGGGAGAAAGGAATAGGCTTTTTCCTCCTCATGCTGCTTAAATATCTCCTGGCCTTTTCATTTCGAATCTATAGGGTAATATTAACGGTTGAGCAAATGAGCTAACCACGTGGATGGGACATAAAATAGAATGACACTGAAAGTAAAAACATGATTATAAAATTGCAACAACATGCTCAGCAAAAGAAACAGACCCTAGCTATGGCTTCAGGCGATGGAGTTCCTAGAAAATCGGTCATCAAGTCCAACTGATGAACTACGTTTTTTCCAGGAAAGAGGGGTTTTCCAGTCAAGAGTTCAGAAAATATGCAACCAATGCTCCATATGTCTATTGCAGGTGTGTACTGAAAAATAAAAACAGAGATTGATTATTATAAGATAACATCATAAACAATTGTCACAATGGAATGATATATATGATACAATAGTTTCAAACCTACAATTTGGTTTGAAATATATCCTGTTACTTCTGTGCAAATAAAAGAGGTAATAACTTTTGTACCTTAGAGAAGAAGGATCCACACAATTCAGGAGCCCTGTACCATCTTGTTGCAACGTAATCCTAAACATGTTAAATGGAAATAATCACCTATAAATGTAGAGGGTAGGTAAACTCCTTGCTTCTTTTTTTCCTTTTTTATAAACTAAAATTTTCACAAGAAACTGAATAACTTGAATAGATCAAGAAACATACAGTCCAAAATATTGCAGTAGGGGTATCATTGAATGCCACTCGTGCAAGACCAAAGTCACAGATCTTCAGTTTGCAGTCCGCATTTGCCAATATATTTTTAGGTTTTAGATCCCGATGAAAGACATTTGCTGCAGATATGTGTAAAAAATCAGAACTGGACAAATCACCTCAGGCTAGAACCTACTTTGGAGTGATACACATTCTTATATATACCATTATTAAAAAGTAATTATACTGCAATCGAGTAACTCAAGGCAGTCCATAAGTTCAACAAATACCTGTGTGTATGTACTTTAAGCCTCGAAGCAGCTGATAAAGGAAGAACTGATAATGCTCTGGGGTTAAATCATCATTTGCTTTAATAACCTGGTGTAAATCAGACTCCATTAGTTCAAAAACTACATATATGTCTCTAAATTCCCTTCTGGAAGGAGGTAATAAGATGTGTTTGATTTCCACTATGTCTGGATGTCGAAGGAGTCTAAGAAGCTTAATCTCGCGAAGGATGCGTGTGGCATCAGAGACATGTTCAAAAATATCATTTATCTTTTTAATCGCCACTTTCTCCCCAAGATGGGTATCATATGCAGAGCACACAACACCATAGCTTCCTTTTCCAATCACTTCCTCTATTTTATACCTGTTCCCTTCTCCATATTCTGTGAAAAAGTCTACATCTGCAGATGCCTGCAACATTATGTCATAACGTTATGTGTTATCAAAATTATGTGATGTATGCGAACAGTTCGAAAACATGTGCACAAAAGGGAAAAAGAATGACATTACCAGCACTTGATGACAACAATTCTGGAATTTAAGTTTAACACGTGTAATCATTCATCACATAAATGAAAAACACGATAAAGCTAAAATAAATCAAGATTGATTAAAGAAAAGGTTGACATGGATTTAATCTATGTGGAGTACTTTGCATTGCGAAATTTCACAAGGCCTTTTTTGTTCTTGGTTGACTCCATAACTTCTTTCTGCTTTCCCATTCCGCAAAGTGTGATGCAAAAATTTCTTACTTATCTTTTTGCCAGTCAATGCTGCAAATCCCACTTCCCCATTTCAACCCAGACAACAACAAAAGCAAAATTTTTGCCAAACATTGCAACATACATATCGAGCTAGTTACATTCCAGTCTTGGCAGGACAGACAGTATCCAATATATTCTGATTTACTCTGTATAAAACTAAATTCCCAAAGAATAAAGTGATCACCAGTTAAATAAACTATTAAATATATAAATTTTAATTTAATTGATTTAAAAAGTTATCAAAGAAGTATGACCCTTTCAATTTAGTGCAAGGACATCATATTTGGTGTCACTCCAGGGATAATAGAACATATTGTACTGCCTGGATCCTGAGATTCTAAGGGCTCAGCGCAAAGGCCATGCTCAAGGAGATTACATAAAGATCTATCCAAGTATTAGCTACAGTTGGCAATACCAAGTATAACTAGAACCTAACTATATACAATTATCCCAAAACACCGGCTTTAATTCCTAAAACACCATTACTGCACAATAAACTATTCATATTCAATTTACAAGTGAAATGTTAAATGTATGTTCAGTGTAACCCAGAAACATAAGCATGTAGCTTAGAAGCTGTGAACAATATAGAACAACAACTCATCAATCAACATAAATCCCCCAAAATACCGCAATTGATTCAGTAAAAAAAGGAATTAGATAAACAGAAAACTAGATTACTTCTTTTAAATGACCCATTTGTAATAAATTAAAAACATTTTTAGCATACCCAGTAAGCAAATATCTCTCACACACAAACAAACACACACCAACATAGTGGAAATGGGGGAGATTTAGCTACCTTTTTACGCTGATCAGGCTGCATCTCAGTAGCAAAGCCTAAATCTCCTCCAAAGTAATAAATCAAGAACGAGTAGTGAACAAAATGGTGGATCCCCCAAGAAAAAATCAGCTAAGCTCGAAAATTAACACCGACCAAGAAGAGAAAAAACAAATCTTTTTGGATCACAAGGCCAGTTGGATATAATCAACTCAAGACTATATTTAAAGAAGGAGATATATTGTAGTGATAGCTAGAAAAGAGGGCTTTCCCTAAATTGTTCCGCTGAACTTAGTCGAAGATCTACAAGTTCGATGATCTCTATTCTTTATATATATATATACATATGTATGTATATAACGGTAGAAAACAGAAAATAGAGATGAATACAACAAACATAACCCCCTTAAGTTTTTCTACAATACAAAGAAGTAGAGATTCGGGAGAGAAAATGCGAGATGATATACCGATCTAAGTGGGTAGGGAGAAGATAGGAAGTGTGTATTTTTCAGTATTTGTGCGAGATTTACAGTCTTCAAAATGAAGGGTTGTGAATTGAGGGGAGAGAGGAGAGGAGAGAGAACAAGAAAATGTTTAAATTGTTTTTTCTTTTTCTCTTCATTTTATTACCCTTATACTCTTAGGCTGCGTTTGGATGTCTCTAAAAGGAGCCATTACAGTTTTTTCCGGGCAAGTTTTTCAATTGTGATGAATTTGAACATTGATTATTATATTTTTATGGGCCTCTATCAATTTTTTTTTATATTAAGAAATTGATATTTATACATCTGCTTTTAATATTTTTACATAATTTTATCTCATAATCTCATATATGAAGAAAGTAGTTCTCATCATCATATGAGAGAAGACTGTATAGAAATATCAAAAATTTATGTCATATTATATTACAATAATTTATCTTAATATAGGGGAAAAATTCTAAACAGAGAAGAGGATAACTTATTGTTTTCATTGTTGTCTTCTGAATTTGTTTTCACAATCTGCTGTCAACATTATTCGAACTCTCGACCTCGCTAAAAAGATTATTGATATTTCTTTGAGTTTTCATTTTAATTCTTAGATATATGTCTTGACGGCTACATGCTAAACAAGATTTAACACATTATATTATGAATTTATAATAAAATAACTTAAATAATTACATAATTATATATACCAAAAACTAATTAAAAAAATTATATATGTGTATATATATATATATATATATATATCTATATATCTATACAAAATAGGACTGTTTTTGAACAAACATAATTTTCCGCTCAAAGTCATTAAAAGATCTGAACCGTTAAATCTTTGGGATAAATCTAACCATTTAATCTAACCATGGACTGAAATCAAATAACTTCACTAATACTATTACTTTCAAAAACAACCATAGCATACACACGTTAGAAAAGAGAAATCGCCTGAAAGAAAGGAAAAAGAGAGAAACAAAACACGAGGGTAAAAATCAACAATTCAAAACCCTGTTCAAACCCATAAGGATTTCCTAGGTTTTTTTCCTCTTCACTATTCAAACCCATAAGGAATTCAAAACCCTTTTCAATCTAAACCTCAACCCGTCGATTTCTACAAAGAAGAACAAATCGGACGATAATTTCTACAAAGGAATTCCTGGGTTTTTCTTCCTCTTCTACCAACAATAATCATAAAGAAGAATCGATGATTATCGACGAGAGCAAATGGACGTAGAAACCCCAAGGCCCCAAGAAACGGGTGGAAACATGGGTCCAAGAAGAGACTCGAACTCATCACCTCCGTCGAAATCGACTCTCTTCAACACTTCAAATCCAACAAGCACTGTGGGACCAAATTTCGCCAAAATGAGGGAAAAAGGGTTCGATCGTTCGCACGACTATGTGCACTGACAAGTGGAGGAATTTGTTGAAGGAGTTCAAAAAATATAAGCAACGGCCTAGCAGTGATCCCAAGATGTCTTATTACAAGGAAATTGAGGAGATTCTTAGGGACGGAAGCAAAACAACCCATTTCCTGCAATTCTCTGATAAAGGTATAACCTTATAGAATTTTTGTGTGATGAAATTCACTTTTAGCTTGATCATCTGATTCTCCAATAATTATATGATAAGCCTAATTACTCTATTCATTTGCAGAAGCGAGTTCATAAGAATTCCTTCTATTGTTCTGTTTAGATGCTTTAATAAGAAAAGTTAACTTGGAACCTGAAGAAAGTCCATGGTCTTAAAACATACTTTTGGGTTTTTGTGGTTGGGTGAAGTTTAGGAGTTTTCTGAAGAAATAGAAGCTGAAATTTGATTTCCATGATTTGGGTTTATTGTATATTAAAGTGTTTTAAGAGGTAAATTAGAGGGAGGTACTATTTTCTCAGTAAAAAGGCTATGATCTTGAAGTTGAGTTATTTTTGCAATGATTTGGGTTAATTGTGATTTTGCAATGTATCAACAGGTAAAATACCGGGAGGTTTTGTTTAATTTATTTTAACTATGCACAAAAAATCTTTTGTGCATCTATGGGCATCAGATCGCTTTAGATGTTTATAACATAAATTATATACAAAAAATTATGCATAAACACTATAAAAAGGAGAAAGTAAAAATTGGGCATGTGTGTGATTGTACTTGCAGGTGGCTCAGTTAACACATTATTCTTTTATAATTAGCCATGTTATGAATTCATTTTTTACTTTGCATCGAAATATTGGTAAATGAATTTCGGTCTAATAGCCTAGAAGTAAACCAAGCTTTTATTAACCACACTTTTGATTGGAGATGATAGAACTCTAATGAGATTTTTGTGGTTAATTAACAATCTCAGGGAGGTTACCCTTTGTTAGTTCATCGTCAAATTATATTGTGGTCTAAAAAGGGTCAAGTCAAAAGGATATTTCTACCTACTAGCAATATAAAACCCTTATTACGTAAAATGGCAGTATAGTCGATGTCAGTGATAGCCATTAGGTACAATGAGAGGAGGTTTTTCTTTTTAAAGGTGGGTTTTCCATATCATCTTCTATTTTCTTTTTAACGTTGGGTTTTCCATAGAATTTAATTTTATAGTTTAGACATTTTAAGTGCAAGATAAAACATCCACTCTGGTAGAATCCTTATTGTAACTAAAACTGTAAAGACATAGGTATTCAGATATATTTGGAACTTTAAAGTTTCACCATCTTTTCTAAAAGTCAAGCCGCGCTTACTATTTGGTCAAACAAAAGACCAAAAAGTTATTGAGACTTTGTAATCAAAATTTACCCATACAAACCACTTAAATTATGAGGTAAAATCTTCGCAGAAACCGTAGAATCGATTGAAGTGGATAAAGTAAAAAAGTGCAAGGTGCTTAATTTGAATGGACACCCAAGAAAACTAACCTCCGATTGGTCACGCATGACCTTCATCGAACTTCCATTTGAACTCGTAAAGCCTCAATAACGTGGTAGCCACTGCTCAAAATATGTAAAGTAGATAAAATTATTACTCAAGAAAGCTAGATGACCCTTTCTAATAGAAAGTTTAAAAGATATTTGAATGGGTCTTTCTTTTTGTTCAGATATTGTGTTTGCATTTGTATTCTAGGGTCTCTGAGTGATTTGTGGTTATTGTTTTGACTAGCTCATCGATAAAAATCCTAACCTGTACCAAGTGGACTGTACCGACACCACATGTTTGTTAAAAGTCCCAAGTGGACTGTTTTGACTAAAAAGAGAATTCTAGAGGGAATTAAAGTTGGGGTTATATATGTACATCCTATATAATATGAGGAGATGTGTTTTGACATATTAAATGGAAACGAAAAACAAATTTTTTGAGAAAAAACCGGAAGAGGATTTTTATATGTCAGCAATCTTTGGCCACTTTGTTTTGAGTAGCCTAGAGAATCGAAATAGAGTGGTTATACCTTCTAAATCTGATCTTACATATGATATACAACATATATAAAGTTTGTTGCAATTTGGTATATGAACTAAATTAAACAAGACCTCAAAGTGACCACGCGGGAGGGGGGAAAGAGCTGCACCCAAATGGCAAAGAGCTATGTATACAAACAACAACAATAGCAATGGGATGAATGAGGCTTGGGGCTCTTTTGAGCTCTCAGTCGGAAGGGTTAAAACCGTCCCAAATAAGGCAACACATGGAATGTCCCCTCAAATATTCCACAGTAGGTTAATGTGTCCTTTATTCAATATTCAAAATTTAACAACACATGGATCAAAGATGTGGAAAATAAAATTACTTAAGGCAAAAGGCAGGGAAAAAGAGACTGTTGCCTTTCAATATTGCTTTTAAATTGTTGGTATCTGGGGTTTACAGAGAAAAGAATTGTTGCAGAGTTTTTGAGTTTAATATGGGTGTATTTAGAGTGACTTTTAATTTGACTGTTAATTTATTTAGTATATCCTGACTTTTAAATTATTATAATATTTAGTTGTTTAGACGTTTTTTTATTGTCTATAGACTATAGTGAATTAGTGATACATGCATATGAAATATATTCTTGATACATGCATTCAATTGGTTTTAGTTCTGATTGATCCAAAACTTTTTTTGCTGGAATATATCCTTTAATATCAAAGATAATCATGTACACATTTTAAATTATATTTTGATCTTTTTTCCCCCTTTCTATAATGACTATTTATCAGGTTTAATCAAAGACATGAAAGAGTTCAGATATTCAGTTGGTTGTCTTGCACTAATATGTTTGATTAACACACAGTACACACATAATATGTCAATTCCATTAACTAATAATAACATATGAATTTTGTCAAAAAATAACTAATAATGAGTAGTAGAATTATTAACTATTTTACATGGAAAGAGGAAAACTTTAGTTCATTAGACACCAACTATTGTTGCATTAGTAGATAGACTGTATTGAATATTTCGGTCCACTAAACATGTCCATGTAGAAGGACTAGCTTTAGATTGTTTGTGCGTCAATGTTGGGCTGTTGTTTGAGCTCTGTAATTCATGATTATACTATTGTATACACACACACACACACACACACACACATGTGTTCGTATTCAGTTGCGATTGTGTACATGCTTTCTCTCCTAGAGTTTTTTCTCCCGTTTATAAGCTGTTATGTATCATATCTTTGTTCCCCCCGATTCTGGTAATGTTTGGTTAAAAACTATTATTTAGATTATGATAGTATGAAAATTGGGACCAAATTTTGTAGTGTAAGATCCTTTTAAATTAATGTCTCTTATTTGCATAAGTACTTGATAAGTTTAATATCTAATACTCCTACATATTAAGTAACCGTACTTATTAGTTGTTATTACTACCTCCCTTTAAAATGACAATCGTACCCTTTATTGAAAATTAACTTCTTCTTTTCATGACACATTTATTCTATTTTAAACAATCATTTAACCTTCTTTTTAAAACAATCAATTCGTAGTTAAATATTGTGAATTATTATTATTTTGAATGTGAAATATTGTTTTAGTTGTGATAGATTTAATTATTAATAAGAATATTCTTTCATCACTTAATTTGATTCATTTCACACTAATACATTTTTTCAATAGCGAATATGAATCATGAGGTCACCCTGCCCACGGGACCACCTTCTTATATTGTGTTTGGATATGTTAGTTCCTTTTTCAGACTTAATGAAAATTGAACAATTAATATTTCTTTTTGAAATTTTTAACGTGTCTTTCAATTTGGGACAGGAGGATTATAATTTGCAATGCACGGTAAAATTATTTTCTTCTTTTATAGCAAACTTGCAATTTAATAGCTTTTTTTTATACTTTCTATATTTAACCTTCTTTTTTTCCTTTCTTAAATAGAGAGAGCGTTATCGAAAAAAGAATATTGGCATTATCATTCGAGAAGAATCTGAATTGAATATGATGCGTAAGGCAAGATAAGATTACTTTTTCTTTTCTTAAGCTCATACTTTATTTTCCAAGACAAAACATCTTATATTTATATGTTGTCGTAGAAAATCTAAGAAAACATCGAAAGCAAAAGGAAAAAGGAAGGAGTTTCAAAAAAGGAAAAGAAAAGAAAATCAACCCCCAATTTGAATGTGGTAAGTATACAATATTCCAAACATTTACGTTAGTAGTTACAAATATTTGTTATACAAAGTCATTTAAACAAAATATTTGAACCTAATTTATTAACGACACTGGTACTAGACTTATCATAGTCAAGTGTGGTGCTTTAGTACTTGAAGCAAAGATGATGAAGCAAAGATGATAATTTATTAACGAAACTATGCCTTCTTAGGTTTATAATTATACATCTTTTTAGGGTTTCAATAATAATATCCTTTACGAAAAGGCAAAAAATATATTTCATAGCGCTTTCGTGTAAAATACAAAACCAAGCAAACTGAATATATGCACCCTAATCCGAATAAATAGAAAACATTATTTTTGGCTCAAAAAAACACTACGACTTCTTCTCTTTACACTTAGATATCTATTGTTATTTGTAGGGATCCAATAAAATATCCTTGATGAAGCTCCAATTCCTCGACGTAAAAAACGAGAAAGGGATAATGGTGATGTCGTCAATACATATTGCTTCGATTAACATGTCGTGAAAAAAAGAGAAGCAAGCAAAAAAATAATACAATCTCAACCATATCCATTTCAACCAAGATTTTTCCCCTGGTTTGATCCCAGCCATCCCAACGCCAAATTTTATGAACGAGGATTGTATCACGATCAAGAATCATTTTTATCAGATCCGTCGTTGTTAAACTCGCGCCCATCGAATTCTAATCAATTCCTCCCGCTCCGATTTTACCACCACCTCAAGGGTTACATTCAACCAACTCAAATTCAATGGGTGCGTAAATCCTCCTTCCACCAAATAATATAGAAGCGTATACATGACTCCGTAACATTATATCATCTTTCATGCCTACATCACCAACTTTGGGGTTAGTTCAATGCACATTATTTATAACTATATACCATAAGAGTGTTACGATATATGTGAACTATTTGAAACAAGTTCATTTATTTTCTAGGTTATTACCAATTATTCACCACCATTGTTGATGAAGCTTGCAGACAAGAGGATGCATTGCCTACAAATATAGCCCTCCGCCACATCCTATTTTAGGAAGACATTACCTCGATAAAATGAATATATGAAGGTCCTCACCTTCAAAGATTGCATTGGAAAGTCGAAAAGTTATCGAATTCATCTGTTGACCGCCCTTTCTTCGGAACATGTTGTTTGCAAAGAAAGATTCGACTTCCACAACTATTAACGCCTCCTCCGTAAATTCAATCACTATATGATGGCAATGATGATCACCAAAGTCCTTTCGGGTTATACCCGACCTGCATAATAACGCGTTTAATGCTTTTACGAGCTTAGGTGTATATATGGATGATAGAGTGGTTCCTGGTAGGGGTCCCAACGCATTTACAATCCATGGAGAATTGCGACATCGGACAGGATTACTACAACCTCCAAATGGTCAAGATCCAAAGATATGCACAACAGACATTCACGATGCCGCAGTTGCTTTAGAATATCGTTCTCGGAGAAACCCGAAGCTGCGAGAGGATGTCCTACGAACAATCCAGGATAGTCTTTTGAGATACAACTCATTTTCGGGTAAGTTTAGACATGCAGCTACAATTTTAAGCATGGAACATTTGAACAATCGCGACATCCCAACATACCTTCATTATAGTGCAGCAAAAGACCGTCGAACTCATAAATTACCCACGTTAGAGGAGGTTGCTGTCATATTACCTGGAGATGGTGCTGAATTCTCTGCGATGAGGGATATTATTATATTTGTTAAGAGGGAGGACCAATTGATTGATGCAGATAAATGAATGCCATCCAAATTTTATTTACCACTACATTACGTATTGTTGTTTTCCAGTATGGTGAGCTTGGATGGGAACCAGATTTTAAGCAGTGGGATGTCAATCAAGGTAAAGCTTCATCAAAAAGACTTACATAATTGCAATATTATGGTTATCGTTTGTTTGAAAGACCTACTGAGTATTCAACTATCTTGAGGGGTGAAAGATTATTTCAAGAGTTTGTTGTAGATGCATGGGCGGCAACAGAGAAGAACCAATTAACATATTATAGGCTCAACCAACAAAAATTACGATATGATCTATACCAAGATCTGGTCGAGGTAGTTCCTGATGGGTTAGAGGCTAATCAAGTTGGTAAACGAGTAGTTTTGCCTTCTTCTTTTTCTGGGAGTCCAAGGAAAATGTTTGAAATCTTCCAAGATTCTATGGCCATAACTCGGTATAACCAACACCCTGATATTTTCTTAACTATGACTGCAAATCCGAATTGGCCCGAGATAAAAGATGCATTGTTACCACATCAAACGTCAATTGATCGCGCCTGCACTTGGTGGACCCGCCAGATTTGAATTGAAGCGACGAGCTTTGATGATGGAAATTGATAAGAAGAAAGTATTTGGTGCAAAGGTGGCACATGTTTTCACGATTTAATTCCAAAAGCGTGGGTTGCCGCACATGCATTTGCTAATATTTCTTCAAGGGTCTGATAAAATACGAACACGTGAACAGGTAAATCGAGCTGTGTGTGCTGAATTCCCCGATCCAATTTCTGATCCACTTCTATATAAAACAGTTAAAACTTGCATGGTACATGGACCATGTGGTGTTTGAAATCTTAAATCACCATGTATGGAAGATGGTAAATGCACCAAGAGATATCCTAAATGTTGGGCAGAAGAAACTACAATGGGCGAAGATTGGTATCCGATATATCAAAGGCACAATGATTGATCGAAAACATTCTCAAGGTCCGGACATGAAGTTGATAATAGAGATGTTGTACCATATAATTCATACCTCTCTAGATTGTTTAGTTGCCATATAAATGTGGAAGTTTGTGCGGGGAGTAAGGTGCGTAAAGTATATCAATAAATACATCTACAAGGGTTACGATCGCACAACTTTGGTATCAAATGTAGATGAGATTAAGCAAAGATATTGACTCAAGGTACATTGGCTCTATAGAGGCGGCATAGCGGATATTTGGATATCCTATGCATCAAGAGTTGCCTCCAGTTATACGCCCCGGTAGTTCACCCAGAGGAAAACATCACGTCTCGCTATAACCCTTCCGAACCAATAAATGTAATATTGAAGCGGAAGCAGAGGATCAGCAGACAACTCTAACAGATTTTTTGCGATGTCGCTTCTACTAATGATTTAGCTCGAACTCTCACATACCAACAATTTCCAAAGCATTTCATTTGGCAAAAGAGAGAACAGCTCTGGACAGAGAGACAAAGGGGATTTGCAATCGGAAGAATGTATTTTGCCAAATTCAAATGAAGGTGAAAGGTTTTATCTGCGTCTTATTGGCGGTTGTAGAGGACCTCAATCTTTTCAATGTTTAAGAACGATTGATAATGTTGTACACCCCACATATAAGGTCGCATGTATTGCAAAAGGCCTTTTGGAAGACGATGAAGAGTGGATTCAATGTCTTAGAAGCATCAATAATGAGAACAAGCTCTCAATTAAGAAGGTTGTTTTTATTATCTTGACACAATGCTCTCCTTTAAATCCAGAAGCGTTGTGGAACCAATTTTCTATGCATATTTGTGATGATTTATCACACAAAATAAGTACATGTTATGGCATTGATGTTCCTACTAATGCTCAAATTTGTGATTATGGTTTATACCTTATTAATCTTTTGCTTCAAGAGTCGGGGAAGAGCTTATCAGATTACCCACCAATGCCACTGCCATATGCTAATTGGAGAATTATCGTTGGCAATCGACTTATATGGGAACATAGGCAGTTACAACTTGAAGTTGATCAAATAAATGTCCAGGAAAACATTGATCTACTGAATGAGGGTCAGCTTATGGCTTATAATGCAATCAATTCATCTGTTTATGAAAATAGAGGAACAACCTTCTTTCTGAGTGGGGGTGCAGGAACTGGAAAGACTTTTCTCTACAATACAATTGCCAAAAAATGTCGTTCCTTATGCGATATAGTAATTACAAAGAAGCATCCTCCGGAATTGCTTACGGGTTGTTACATGGGGACGTCTTTCGCACATTCAACATTCTCGCATTCCCACTTAACGATTAGAAAATTCGGTTTGTGGATTCATAAAGCAATCATCACACTTGGAATTATTTCGGAAGGCTAGACTAATTATATGGGATGAGGTTCCAATGCAAAGATTGTCATTGCGTTGAAGCGATTAATCGGACTCATACAAGACATTCGTGATAACTCCCAACCATTTGGAGGTGTTATCGTTGTTCTTGGGGAGATTTTAGGCGTGATTCTTCTGTTATACCTAGAGGTCTTCGTGAGCATATAGTGGCAAAAGATCACCACGACGTTCGTTCTTTGCTTGGAAAGATATACATGTCTTGACATTACAAGTTAATACGTCTTGCATCGCACGATGACCAATCATTATTATTTGATTTCTCGGCTTTTCTTAATGAGGTTTGAGTATTTGTATCTTTATTCATATTGACATCTATATATCATCCCGAATATTTGATAATTTACTAATACTTCATTATTGTGTAGATTGGGTCTAACCTCAAGAATCTATACAACTTCCAGATTTAATAAAAAATAACTCAAAGTGTAGATAATCTTATCTCGACCATCTACCCGAGCTAGAAGTGCCAAGTAAGGTCACTCCCGAATTCTTAAAAGAGCGCACAATTCTATCTGCTAGAAATGATGATGTCAATGATATCAACCTAGCTGCGTTGGCGGTTTTTTCGGAGAAATACATACATACTTTCTACCGACAAAATGGTTGAAGATGATGATGTGGATCGGACTATTATGCATCGTGCATTCGAATGAATATTTGAACACACTCAATCCCCTGGACTACCACCGCTCAAATTAGATTTAAAAGAGGGTTGTCCAATAATGCTTTTAAGGAACATTGCACCGAAAGATGGCCTTTGTAATGGTACTAGACTTATCATAGTCAAGTGTGGTGCTTTAGTACTTGAAGCACAGATTTTAACTGGTGATAAGCATGGCGACTTGGTATTCATTCCATTTAATTTCTTTGACTCTTTCTTCTTCGTCTCGAGTTGAGTATTAAAATGACAAGAAGACAATTCCCAAGAAGGTTAGTGTATGCAATGACAATGAATAAATCATGTGGGGCGATCTGTCACAAATTTGTTGGGGTAGATTTACGTACACCAAAGATTTAGTCACGGCCAACTATATGTAGCTCTGTCCAAGATGCACAAGTTCTTCCCGCTTATGCATACTTCTTCGTGAATTAACTGACAAGTCCACAACAAATATCGCCTCATCTTGAAGTTTTTTTATAATTATATATGTTTGAGGTATCATTTCTTATCTCGGTGCATTATTGATCTTCTTACGATAAAAGTCTTGATATGTTTTGAATTGACTGATAAAAGTTTTGAATTAACTGACAAATCCACAACAAATATTGTCTTTATATATGTGTTAATTGTTGAATAGTTGAATATTTGTATATTGTTATAAATGAGACCGATGCTTGAATAAGTTGTGGCATCGTTGTAGTTGTGGCATATCTGCAAGAAGACTCGATGGGTATATGTGAGTCCTATAGTCATGTGAAATGGAAGTGGCTAGGACTAACAAGTTTCCTATAGAAATAAGCAAACCCCATAAATTATTGTAGGGTGTAATACAATATTTTTAGTTGATCGTCAAGCTTAAAAAACATGAAATCTGATTACTCAAATTACAATACCGTATATTACACATACACCCTAATGTTTTTGAATCCACGTGATACATTCGTCCACTTATTTTATAGATGATGCCTTCGTAGAAGTTACTCATTCTCTAATTTGTAGAAAATTGGTTTACATTTCTCGCTTCTTTTCTACGTAAAGCAAATCGATAATGTTTCGAGAGAGTATGATGCCTCCATTGAATAACAATTCGCTTGCTTTGTGTTGAATACATGATTTAGTAATGTATGAACATCGGATAACATATCTTACATAAAACCATTCAGGATAATATACGAGTAAATTTATATATGTGTGTGTATATGTGAATAACAAATTTGAGAAGCTTCGATCATCATCAAGTAACAAAATAAGTTGGTCTATGTTAATGAGCTATAATATGCTTATTATATATAATTTATGTTTTAGTTTTACTTGCATATGAATCAATTAATTTGTACATATATCCTTCTTCATTACATTTTGTTATCAATTTCAATTAGTTGATTTAATTTGTTGATAGACCTAAACGATTCATTTCAATTTATGCGATCTTGGGATGATATTGCTATTGAATGGAAACGTGTCCATTCAACAACAAGTCGAGGTGGAGAAAAGTTAATGTGGTTATGTGTATTTTATAATTCTTAAATCGTATTCAAGTAATCACGTGTCAATTGTTTCGATTCTCGCGATATCGCTAACATTTTGCTTTCTCTTATAAATAACAGATTTTTGTTATAAATAATATTTGTTGGCCGTGGACGTTGCCGATGGATAGCCTTTCTTTTCAAAGATTTATGTACCGAAGACATGGTAGAGCTTGACAGATCTACAAGGTAAATGTTATTATATGTATTTTCGTGTATATATTGAAGGATACTTGGTGTAAGTGGTAAAGAATATATTTGGTGTAAGATGTAAAGTAAAGGGTGGTGCTCAACATGTTGTTTCTTTATTTTCTGCATATATGTATTTTTGTTCTTCGTCTTTTGTAAAGTTGGGTAATTATACATGGTTATGATGATTTTGAGTATGGAATGATGTTGTTTTTGGTGGTTTGGATATGTATGGATGATTGTAAGTTTTTTAAACAGGTTTAGAATTTACTGAATATCTATTTTTAAAGGAAACTCTGTCGAAATTTCTTGAAATTAGTATCTACTAGCTTGATATTTTGGTGGTTGGATATGTGTTCATTATTGAATATGTATTAATTTCTGCATGGTATGATGATTTTGGGTATGAAATGATGGTTTTTTTTGATGGTTTGAATATGTATGGAATTGTTCAAGTAATCACGTGTCAATTGTCGAGTTCAAGTAAAATTGTCAAGCCTAAAAATATGTGGAATGGTTGGTCGTGTATGCCTTAAGATTGCAAAGTAGTAATATTAATAAATTAATTATGTTGGGATAAGTATAGCGGCTGGGGTGGAATAAGTTGTGTATGCAAGGACGGGAAGACCAGGTCAATTCCAGGAAGCTACAACTATTAAATAGTATTTTTTTTATTGCTATATTATTTAATCATTATTAACTTTTTAAAATTAATTTAAGATATTTTTAAATTCTAATTTAACATAGATTTTTTTTAAAAATTTAATCAGTACAATAATAAATATTATGAATTATCTAGAAAATATTATTTGTTGTAAGTTTTGTTATTTAATACTCCCCTCGTTCCTTAATAAATGTCATAATTTGACTTTTATGATTATTGACCATTTTTTAAATTAATAAATCTTTTTAAAAAAATATTTCTCAAGTGATTACGATCATAATAAATTATGAAAAATTTACTACTAGTGTCAAATGTCAGAATTTTAAAATTCTATATAAATAATTTTTAAAATGATCAATTTGACTATGAAAATCAAATTAGAACGTTTATTACGGGACGAATGGAGTAATTTTTAATAAATTATCTCAAATTTAAATTTGAAAATATCTTAAATTAATTTTTAGAAATCAATAATAATTTGTCGGAAATATTGTGTTGGATGAGTCGGATATGATTAGCGTGTTTTCCTATTTTCTTATTTTTATTTAAATATATTTTTTGCTTTAAATAAATAATGTACCCCATATATAGTATAGGGAAATTGAATATTGCATATATGGGTCGCTCCAAATATACATAAAATAAATTATGCATTATCCAATTTAATTGTAAATCAGATTCAACCAATACAAAATGACATACTAATCTTTCTCTTCCCTTTTCAACGGATTCTTTTGGGTTAGATAGTCCAAGAAGAAACAATCCAAATTGTTATTTGTTACTCCCTCCCACAACCATAATAATATAATATATGACGTTTTAAATACATTTTTTAAAAAAATTATTTGCCTTTTTATATAATATATATTTAAAATTATTTTTCATGAAAAAATATTACAGATGAGATGAGAAATTTTGTGAGATAAATATTGGTAAAAAGTATTATAGACAATTAATATTATATAATTATTTTCTTAATTCTTGTTCACAATTTTAAAAGTCTAAAATATACTAATACTATGGGACGAGAGAGTAGTAAGTTAGAAAGAACTTAGCCTTGGGTAGTTTTATTATAACAAGTCATATATTTTTGAAAGTTAAAAATATTTTTATATTTAAAACTCCAATGCGTAAAGTTTTATTAAAAACAAAAATTTAAATTTATTTTGAAATGAGTTTAATGCTACCTCAATATTTGATTACATAAAACTAAATAGTACGTTAATTCAAGTATATTTTTTCCAAAGTGATATTGTACTTTTGTTATCATCATCAAAATACTCATCCCGCTCTAACAAAATTAAATTGAATAGCTAAAATTCATGTCACATTATTATCATTTTTACTCGTTTGTTCTTACAAATATTATCATATTATTAATTTGTGTTTTTTATTTAATCTATTAAATTTTATAAAAAAATTATTTTATTTAAGAAATTGATCCCGTTAAAAATAGAAATATATGGATAGGAGTAACGGGAAGATGTCCATTTGGTCGGGGTTGCACGTGCACCACATGCGGGCATTAATTTATATATTGCAGGCAGGGTCCGCTTAAGGTCAATAAGAAAATAATAATAATAATAATAATAATACTGTCAATTTATGGCAATATCCAAGTCTATCGGCTATCGCAATCGGCTGCATGGCGCCAAACACGAAGAGAGATAGTAGTATGATGGAGTTTGGTAAGGAGGGACTCAGGACTCTTATAATCCTGACCTAGCTAAGCCGTTGATGACTTGGGCTTACAGAAACGCTATTAAGACGGAAATAAACCCAGCTGAGACTTAGATATTACATAAAATCGCATTTAATTGGTGGTTTGTTGGGTACAAATAAAGTTTACTCCAAAATCTATATATTAGCAACAGTCCTGTCCCTCGGATATTATGGACGATGAAATTTATTTTAAATTTTAGACGGTTCAAATAATTTATTAGAATAGACGAAAAATTCAAAATTATTTGTATTTTATTATATATATATAGGCTTAAATATGATTTACTATTCTAAACTATAGGTCATATTCCACTTCGGTGATTCACCTTTCAATTTTGTCAATTAGGTGATTGAACTATCAATTTTTTCGATTTCATTCAATTAGCTTTACACGTCGTAAATTGACGACGTGGCATCCTAATAAAAGCAGGAATGCTTATGTAAAAAAAATATTATATATTTTTAATGAGATCAAAGGACAAAAAGGTAAAATAACAAATAAAACAACTAAAAATTACACAAATAATATAAATTAGTTGTATAATTATATATTTATAGTTATATAAATTATTATATAAATAATATAATAATTATTTTTATTAAAAAACTGCGCTTTTTTAATTTTTTTATTAAAAAAATTGTGTTTAATATTAATGATAATAAAAGTAAAAATATTAATGATAATAAAATAAAAATAAAAGTGCAGTTTTTTAATAAAAAAAATTATTATTATTTTATTAAAAAGAACCAACCAACTCATGCTTTTTTTAAAAAATAAAGCAGCTATGTTTTTATTTTTATTATTTTTAATAATTATTTTATTAAAAAAAAAATCAACTTTTTTTTTTTATTAAAAAACAATATTTTTTTTATTATTACAAAAAAACAGCGCTTTTTTTTTTATTACAAAAAACTGCATTTTATTTTTATTTTTATTATCATTAATATTTTTATTTTTATTATCATTAATATTAAACACAATTTTTTTAATAAAAATTAATAAAATGCAGTTTTTTAATAAAATAATTATTTTAATAAAAAAATTATTATATTATTTATATAATAATTTATATTATTTATATAACTATAAATAAATAATTATACAACTAATTTATATTATTTGTGTAATTTTTAGTTGTTTTATTTGTTATTTTACCTTTGTGTCCTTTGATCTCATTAAAATATATAATGTTTTTACACATAAGCACTCCTCGCCGCTTATTAGGATGCCACGTCAAGCAATTTCCGACGGCAGTAATCCAATTGAATGAAATCAAAAAAATTTGATAGCTCAATCACCTAATCGACATAATGAAAGCGATCACCGTTTCAATACTTATATAGCTTTATAAGAAGAATCATATTTAAGCCTATATATATATATATTGGCATAAACATTTATAAAGGTCACTCTCAATATCTGTATGAGTAGTGCGGCATTGGCAAGTTCCCAATTTGGTCCAACATTCCAAATCTAAAAACTGAATGAATTATAAGCCATGGGAAATGCATCCCCACTTTTCAACGTTTCGTTGAATTTCTGTCACAAACAAAGCTGGATAATGATAATGAGTATGCTTTTTTCATTTAACCTTTTTTCTCACTGTCGTGTATGTGTTTGTCACAAGATAATGCCTTTTCTTTTTTTTTTTTTATTTTATATTTATTTATTTCTCAGCTTTTAATCTTTGTATAAAATATGATTAGATATCAATTTTTATAATGATTTTCTTAATATTTAGTTTCAATACTTCATAATTTTTTCATAAAGTATTCTATCTTAAAGTAAAAAGTAAATAAATTTCACACTTTGAGAGAACATTTTCATCAAGAATATTTATATCCATAGTAAATAACGAAATTTGTACATGCATTATAGATTGAAATTAAGAATAATGTATTCAAGTTTGTCTGTCATAGTTTGTGGACATATAGTTTTATTTTATTTATATGAATTTTAATTGTAATAATAAATAATAACAATTCCCATTAGTTATTCTCGCGTGGTGTGGGAGAAAGTATGAGAAAAAGGGTTCAACATCTTTGAGTGGCCTGAGGAAAAGAAACAGAAACAGAAACAGAAACAGATGAAATGAAGGAGACACTACTAAGTACAGCTGGTCACCACACACACACACACACACAACTCAAAATTATTAAAATATATGGGAAAGGAAAATGATCTGTTAGAAGATGATGGTTTTATTTTTTATTGCCTTTTTGAGATATTAAATTTTGCATATATATATAATACGGATCCGGTTAGCATGAAATATATTTTATATTGTTTCATTAATTACTAATAAAATATTATTAACACATAGAGTCTCGCTTAAAGGGGTGTAAACGAGTCGAATCTCAAATTGAACACCTTCACAAATCAAATTCGACTCGAAAAAAATTGAGCTAGAATTTGACAAGAGATTTATATTTTTATGCCAGATTCGACTTCGGGTCATTATTCGGACCTATTCATTTCATAAAGACTCGACTTATTTACAAAGCGAAGTTCTTCATGAAAGCCTTCAAATCGAGTTTTGAATATGAATCATTTCACTTAAAACCGAACCACTACATACTAAATTGGTTACTTAACTAATATTTATATATAAAACTTTTTCACTTTTATTTATGTATTGAAATTATAAAGAATGTAATATAAATTGGCATTCAATTAATTGATTTATTCAAGTACAAGTTTACACAATTTCATACTACACTATAAATTATAAAGATTGATACAAATATCATATATATATAACTTACTAGCATGGATCAGACCAATATTCAAATATGATCTATCGAGCATGTATTGAGTATGGTTCGAGCAAAAAAAATATTCGAACCCTAATATGAGCGAACACTGGTATGCTCAAATTCGACTCGTGTATCATTAAACAAAAAACGAGTATGGATCAGATTCGATTTGGATCAACTTCGAATTCGAGCTTTGAATCATATTTTTGAGTTGATCTCGAGTCGAGTACCAAACTACTTAGCTTAGCTTACACCTCTAGTCTCGCCTGCGTGTCAATATTTGACCAACTTATTTAAAAATAAATTTTATGCTAATCACTTTCATAAAATACCATTGCATGGATCCAGGGACAATTTTTTCTTTGTCACGTGCCTTCTGCAATTTATATGTTACTAGTTAGTCCAGTTTAGTGGTGACACAGAAACGTCATAACATGGGTTTTAGTTATATTTATTTCTTTTCAAATTATAATATTAATATTATCTTCTTAAAAATTAATTTAAGATATTTTACAAATTTAAAATTAATATAATTTATTTAAACTGTAAAAAGAATAAATCTCGTAATTAATATTTTTTAAATACTTATAATATATATAATTATATTGACAAAAATTAAATAAATTCATACCAAATTTTGAAAATTTGAGTTTCAAAGAATTAATATTTAATTTATTATTTTAATTACATTTTAAAGCGCAAGGAAGGAGTGTATAGTTATATATTTTTGTGTGACCCAACTAAAAACCATGCGATCAATATGTCCCAATCCCTAAAGAAAGATGAAGGGGAATTTGATAAAACTATGAAAGCACCCAATCAGAAATTTTATATATTGGCTTATTTTATTATCACAAGCTGTCATTATTAAATTAAATAATTATTATATTTAGAGATAAATATAGAACAAAACGTATAATTAATTAATTAAATAAATAAAGATAATGATTGAAGGCCCAATTCTATGTTTAGAACAGGGTAGCCTTTTTGGTTGAAAACCGAAAAAAGGCCGGACCCATTTTCTTTGTTTACATGGGCTACATGTGGATCTCCTCCAAAATCTAAAGGGTTCTTTACATAAATATACAACAAATAGAAAGTAATTACAACAATAGTACACCAACCAAATAATTATATTAACAGTGAAATACTGTATAATAATATCAACAATAGTGCAATACACGCCAAGATATCCAATCCAACAAAAAAAAAACCCTTAATTGAGGAGAAAACTACTCCACTTATTTTCAAGCGATTACTAACTAACCCAAAATACTCAAAAATCACGTCGCCAATTTACTTAATCCGACGAAGAACAAAAATGAAACTTCATAGATCATTGTAATCAGAATAACGGAGCAATCGAGAAGAAGCATAATCGATAATAGACCTCGAGAGAAGAAGATGTAAGCCATGACGATGGCGGTGTCGCCATGCGAAGTGCAATGAGGAGGCAGCGGGTTTCTTCGTCGGCTTGCCAAAAGTTTTGGGCGACGAGGTGGGTTTGCAAGAGGTCGAAGGTGGTAGTGGGTTGGGAGGTGGAAGGAGTGGTGGAGGTG
Organism: Panax ginseng; assembly: GCA_020205605.1. Taxonomy (NCBI): domain Eukaryota; kingdom Viridiplantae; phylum Streptophyta; class Magnoliopsida; order Apiales; family Araliaceae; genus Panax; species Panax ginseng. The sequence goes on along the minus strand of CM035135.1, from coordinate 128,363,252 downwards.
GTGGAGGAGAGAAAGAATGGGGTGGTGGGGAAGGGATTTGAGGAAAGAGAAATGGTGGGGTTGTTGGTTAAGGAATTTGATTGGGTAGATTTGGGTGAGGCTAGCCAAACCTTCAAGCAGTGGGTAGCCAAACATTCATGCCAAGGTAACCAATTCAGTTTTATTAAGTTACCAATTTATTTTGAATGTGATGCAGTTGGTAGCCAAACCTTCAAGCCGTTGGTTGCCAAACTTTCAGACCAAGGTAACCAATTCTTACCGCAGGTGTGGAGGTAGATTGGTTACCTTGTTATAAAGGTTTGGTTATCTTGGTATAAAAAGTTTGGCAACCAACTGCATCACATTCAAAATAAATTGGTAACCTAATAACACTGAATTGGTTACTTTGGTACTTAATGTTCGCTACCAACTGTACTGAAAAAATTATCAAACAAAGCACGCCTTTTTAGTAAATAATCGAAATCTACCAAGAGAAAAAGAAATGATTGGAATATTTGGATACTTGTAGGAGCCTTTAGAGGGCTCTTTATTTTCATAGTTGTGGTATTCTTAGTAATTATCCGGCGGAGGAAACAGAAAGTTCGCACATCTAGTGGGACAGTTGAGGATGCTTTGATGGTGTTCAAGTATAAAGAAATTCAAAATGCAACAAGGGATTTCTCCCAAAAACTTGGCGAAGGCAGCTTTGGCTCTGTTTTCAAAGGGACTCTACCCAACACTAGAGCTATAACAGTGAAGAGCCTTAATAATTTGACCCAAGGGGAGAAGCATTTATGCACTGAAGTGAACACAATAGGGCTGATCCAGCAAATTAACCTTGTCCGCCTCCAAGGATTTTGCATAAAAGGTACAAAAAGATTCCTAGTCTATGATTACATGAAAAATGGCTCTCATTCTGACTGTACACTATCAAGAGAAAATTCATCAGAATTAGAAGTTAATGATCTCTTCTTGTTGGACGAAGAGAAGACAGAGTTGTTGTTGTTGTGAATGTCAGCCATTATGAGTGATAAGTGAGAGGGGGAGAAAATTTAAAGAGATGGAGAAATTCTGAAAGTGTGTGGATGATGAAGGAGAGAGAGAAAGTGTTAAATTGTAACCTATTAAAACACTCAACTAAATTAAAAGGATAAGAATGCACTTTTAATGTAAATAAAAACATTAAATGCATTAAATTGTAAATATTATATGAGTGCACTATTGATGTAATTATTTTTAAAAATGTATTAGAATATGTAATTGTTCCAAATCTAAATGGGTCCTTAACACTAATATATAACAATTAGAAAATAATTACAAAAATAAAACACACACAACATAATTACAAAAATAAAATAACACAATAATAATGTTGCTAACATCACGCACACGTTGGTTAACGACTGTCCTATCTAACACTAACCGCTCCTAAATTCAAGCAATCAAACACAACATGCAACTCTGATATCGGAGAAAGCCAAATCTTCTGTCGACGTTTGCCTTTGGACTCACCTTTGAGATCGCGACAAACATCTAAGATCGGAGAAGATGAAATAGCATACAAAATCATCATCAACTTCAAGTTCAGTAACCAAAAACAATCACAGCAACTTCGATACAATTCGGAACACTGAGGTATGTGAGTTTAAAGTTCGTATGCATATAGTTACCTATTGTGACGCCCCCAAAATAGGTATACATCACCCATTCTGAGTTGTCAATTCATGGTACAGAAACAACTTACAACTTTATTAATACAACATAAAAACTGTGAGTTTAAATACAAATATTATTTTCTAGACAATATCTATACCCAAATAAATCCTCATCACAATTATTGATACATTATTTTACAAAAATGGTGAGGACTACTAAACAACTCTCTCTAGAACCATCATTCCATACCCCGACTCGTACTCGCTACATTCTCGCCTCCTGATAAGAAAAATGGAACAAAAAGGAAAAGGGTGAGCTCAACTAGCCCAGTAAAGAATATTATGACTAAGATAATATAGAACAAATTATCGTTAGTCTTCAACAGGAAAATTCTGATAAAATATAATAGACAACAAGTTTCAGATCAATATTTGCAGCGAAAATAATAATTCATAGAAGAGTTACGTAGAGAATGAAATCTACTATTATCTATGAATTTAACAGTCCATCAACGACTGTAACATCAATCAATGCACATCTTGAATCATATATTCATCTTTGCACTACAGGCTAAAGATATTCATCAGTTGGTCATGTTCATCTCAACACCTGTTTATCTTTGCACTACGGGCCAAAGATATTCATTATATAGTCATTAATCTTTGCACTACAGACCAAAGATATTCAATTATATCATCATTTAGGACCGAGGATGATGAAAAATATTTTAAAGAAAACGAATCCAGTGAAACAAAAGAATAAATATTAAGGATTAAGTATTTCAAATTTATTTCATGTCCAAAAATACCTCATAAATAATCATAGTGGAGTAAAATTCAAGAATGATCAAAACATGGATACAATCAAAGCTAGTATCCATAATAGATATTTTGGACGAAAAATAAAAAATTAATTTTTCTGTGAATAGTGTCGTATTCTTGAATAGTGTTGTATACGTGAATAGTGCCGTATACGTGAATAGTAACCCCGACACAAAAAATTTCAAATTTGATTAAAAGTTCAGATCAATACTTTGGCGTAATGATATTGAAAGAAATAATATCATATATGAAAAAAATAACATCCCTTACCTCGAAAGAATAGTACTTCTAGTTGAAACACCGGATATAAGCTATGACTTGAACTTGCAACGTATAGCAATACTCAAAGTATTAAAATACTCACAAGAATACACTCAATATATCGAGAGAGAAAGAGAGAGAAAACTTCAGTTTCTGGTGTAATTTTCAATTCTAACCTAAGCACCCTATTTATAAAAAAAATGCTTAGAACACCAAAGCAGAAAATTTAATAAAATATTAATATTAATATTACAAATTCCTACGCCCACTTTTAAGGATCTGAATTCAGCATTTACATCACATGCAAGACCTACCTTTAATGATAATAACGTTTTTCATAATAAAAATAATTAAAACTTTCAAAAATTAATTATTTCGGAACTCTGAAACTTCAATAATTCATAATAAATAGCTCTTTTATCAGAAAAATTCGAACCACATGTTCTTTCTATAGGAAATTTCATTTTCTACAACTTTTTAAGTTTAAGTTTTTTCAAATTCCAAACAAAAATTGATCGAAATCCACAAACGGGCGATTTTATAGGCTATAATCAAATTTCAGTCAAAAAATGGGGCCCACAAACATGAAAAACATGTTTTAAATATTTTTAGTAACAAAAATACTCCTCCTCCTCATATACTCATATATCCCACATTCATTGTAAAAATATCACCATTATTATATTATTAAAAATATAATAATATATTTAAATGAATTATTTTATCAGAAAAAGATAAAATATTTATTTTCAACAATTGTCACATTAAAAAATTTTCTCCATCTATATCCACATAAAATTAATATTTTTCTCATCATATAAATCAATAATTAATTATTCACAAATAATATTACAGAATCATAATACTGACAACCAGGCAGTTCCCAGGATAGATGGGGCTTTCCAATAAGGATTTCTCCTTACTGGCGCGCAATTAGATGACCTAACCTCTCCTTAGACAGAACTTTCTAGACATTGCCAACAATGTTATCCAATAATATTATTCAGATAATATGAATTATTGCTCCGATAATGGAAAATACTATGTAATGACAATTATTGAAACAACAGTAATATAAAATATCAACGCAAAGAATTATTGAATTAATAAAATAAAATCTCGAAGCGATAATTATCGTAACAATTATTGAGTAGTGCCTTTTACGTAAGAATCAATAATTGGTGCGATCGCAAGTAATCTTCTTGTGTTTTAACCAATTTCGAGTATTTTTAAAGATATTAATCAGTAATAACTCACGCGTTATTTATAAACAACTTATATTTGTCGTTTTTTCATCCAATCGCTTTTACATTATGGGGCCCCACACAAATTTGCGCCATCGCATTTAATATTCCCGACAAACAAAGAATATTCCACGACCAAACGAATATTCCAGATAAAATATGAATATTTTATAACCACCTGCTTATTTAAGATATTTGCGTATTTTACCCATAACTATCCACATTAATCAAATCAACCCTTACTATTTCAAAATAATAAATAGAGAAAATTTAATTTTATTAATAAGTTGGGGTCTTACACCTATGGTTACTACGGTATTCATGTATTGATTACCTTTCTTAAGTTTTTCACACTTAAAATGGTTACTACAAATTCCTATAGCGTTTGGTTGATTTATTTATATGTTTTAGATTATGGTTACTAAATACATATAAATTGTTTATTGTATATTGTGTATTTGTTTGCTAAATAATGGTTATTTGATTAATTTATAATTTTAAAACGAGTTCTACTTATTTTTTTATATTAATGGTTACTCATCAAAAACATTGGTTACTGTCTACTCTTATTCATTGGTTTCTTTGTTTCATCGTTGTCTTGGTTACTGTATAACATTATATTGTTCAATGCTATCTTGTTTCTTGTTAATGCTATCTTAGTTCTTCGTATTTAACAATATGTTAGTTCTTGTCTAATCTTTGTCTTGGTTACTTTGCAACATTATATTGTCTAATGTTGCCTTAGTTCTTATATGACAATATGTTGATTCATCGTCTAATCTTTGTCTTGGTTACTTTGCAACATTATATTGTCTAATGTTGCCTTGGTTACTGTATGAAAATATGTTGGTTACTATCTAATGCTGTCTTGGTTACTTTGTAACATTATACTATCTAATAATTTATTAGTTACTGTCTAATGCTTCTTAGGTTACTATATAACAATATATTGGTTACTGATTCATGATGATTCGATTACTGTGTAACTTTATTGTGGTTACTACATATTGCTAAGTTGATTGCTGTGTAAAATTATAATGGTTAGTGCATAATATTACTGAACAATACTGAATTGGTTAATGAAAAATGATGACTTGGTTACTGACTAATGTTGACTTTGATACTGTTTAACATTATATTGGTTACTAACTAATACTGACTTGGTTACAAATGGTTACTGAACAATTATATGTATATAGTTACCTATGTATGAACAATTATATGTATATATTTCTTGACTAATCTTTGAGTTGATTCTTTGTTTAACATTATATTAGTTCTTGAATAATCTTGATTTGAATATTATGTAAAAATATAATGTATACTCATTAGTGCTGAACTAGTTACTGCATTAATCTAATTATACTTATACTTATATTTTTATATTAATGGTTACTTGTTAACTACATTGGTTACATTCTTACAACAATTAGCATTTAACTGCCCACAAACCCATTATACTGGTTGTTTTTTACTATAACAATTAAATTGAAAATGTTTTTATCCTATGGTTACTAAATAAACATGTGTTGGTTTCTGTCTACATTGGATTTTGTTACTTTATAATGTTGTTATGATTAATGTGCAATATTTGATTATTTTATATTGGTTTGTTTTATTATGATGGAAATTAATTGGCTACATTAGTTACCTTCATACAACTGTTATAATTTAATTGCTAACAAATAACATTAAACTGATTGTTTCCATTATAAAATGAATGTACAAATGTGTTTCATTTTTTGGTTACTAACATTATATAGTTTGGTTACTGGTTAACATTGATTTGGTTACTTTACAAAACTTATTCTGTTTTCAGACAATGGAGATGATTCCTGTTGTGCTTTATTTCAACGGTACATGGACTGATAATAACCAGTACACCAACTTTGAAGTTACCGGCATACTAGTTCCATCAACTTGTTCATTTAGAGAAATGCAAGACATGATATGCATTGCATTACGGATAGACACAAACACAACAACATTGTCGATCAAATTTCACATTAGAATCAATATTCCACCGATCTGTATATCAGATGAAGCAACCTTGAGATTCTTTATTGAAGTCAGTAGAAAATCTGATGAACAAGGAAAATTCCCACTGATTATAGATATTGAAAAAAGAAGCTACCGCACAACAATCTTGCATAACTCGACAAATATAGAAGAATCATTGTTCACGATGTAACGCCAATCAGATCAACACAAGGGAATTCAGCACTAGTTCCACTAGCAACACAAGATTGCCAAATTGGAACGCAATATGCTGATCAGCTTGCAATGAAAATTATTGAACAACAACAAGACAAACAACATGACAAATCATACACAGAAGAACGATATGATGATGTAATAACAGATCCGAATGAACGAGAAGTAAAATTACATCAAACCTACAAAGATAAAAAAATCATATCACAATCAATGAGGCTGCATTCAATCAAGAAAAATAGACAACACAAAGTTCAACGAACAGGTCATAGAGACTTTGTGCTAGTGTGCGTAGATGATGAAAATTACAAATGGAAGATGAGAGCATCAAGTATTCGAAAAACCAGTCTGTTCAAGGTGAGGGAATTCAATGACATTCATACGTGTTCAGTCAATGTATTGCTGGGAGACCACATACAAGTAAATAGTGAGTTGGTCAGCGAATGCATAATGCATAAATTAACAAATTTGAAGAAAATATACACACCAATCGATATTGTCGAGGACATGATGAAAAAATATAATGTGTCTATCTCTTACCAAAAAGCATGGAGATCGAAGGAGAAAGCGTTGGAAAAGGTAAGAGGAAATCCACACGACTACTCATTGATCCCATCATGGGTTACATCTTCGCAAAAAACAAATCCAGGTAACACTTTAAAATATATTATTAGTTTTCATAATTAGTTGGTTACTTAATTCAACTGATTTGGTTGCTATAATATGCATTGGTTACCTTCTTCATATTTATAATTTTTAAATGAGTTCTACTGATTTTTTTATATTAATGGTTACTCATCAAATACATTAGTTATCGTCAACGTAATTGTTGGTTACTGTCTAATGTTGTCTTGGTTCTTTATTGGTTATCTTGTTTAATGCTCTCTCGTTACCGCTTAATCTTTTTTGTTCTTGTTAACAATAAGTTGTTTACTGTATAATGCTGTCTTGGTTACTGAATAACATTATACTATATAATGTTGTCTTGGTTACTGTATGACAATATGTTGGTTACTGTCTAATGCTTTATTGGTTACTTTGTAACATTATCTTTTGTCTAATGCTTTATTAGTTATCGCTTAATGTTTGTCTTGGTTACTGTGTAACAATATATTGGTTACTGAATAACATTATACTATCTAATGCTGTCTTGGTTACTGTATGACAATATATTGGTTACTTTTTAATGCTGTTTTGGTTACTTTGTAACAATATATTGATTCTTGATTAATGCTTTATTAGTTCTTGCTTAATGTTGTCTTTGGTTCTTGTGTAGCAATATATTGGTTACTGATTGTGTAACAATATATTGGTTACTGTCTAATGCTGTCTTGGTTACTGTATGACAATATATTGGTTACTGTCTAATGCTGTCTTGGTTACTTTGTAACATTATACTACTTGTAATTTTATTGATAATGTTGATGTTTCATAACAGGTTCCGTCATAGCTCTTGAGTTGGAAAAAAATGCTCGTTTCAAATATTTATTCTTTGCCATTGGAGCATCCATTCAAGCATGACATCATTGCTTTCCAATTATTGTAATCGATGGTACATTCATACAATCAACTTACAAGGGACACTACTGATAGCAAACACACAAGATGCAAACCGAAACATTATTCCGATTGCTTTTGCAGTGGTTGACAGGGAAAAATGAATTATCTTGGAGATGGTTTTTCATGAATTTGAGAACTACTTGTGGAGTTAGGGAAGGGCAATGCATTGTTTCAGATAGACATAAAGCCATAATACAAGGACTGAATTATGTGTTTTCGGATGTCATGTATAGTTCCTGCACATACCATATACTGAAAAATATAAAAAATAGATTCAAAAAGAAAGGAGAAGATTTTAAACAGGCTTACAACGGGGCATATAGAGCATACAATATCGAACAATTCAACAAATACATGGCTGAACTTGATGCCATTGATCCTCGAATAAGGACATATTTGGAGAAAGTGGTCAATTTGGAAAAGTGCACCAGGCTCCGTGGGACTATAAGCAGAGACTCAACAATGACTTCAAACACTGCCGAATCTATTAACAACGCAATCAAGATGATTAGGGATCTTCCAGTTGCATCAATGATTGAATGCCTACGTTGTCTGGTTCAAATATGGTATTTCACAAACAAACAAGTAACCCTATCAATATTCACAACACTTTCCACAACAGCTGAAAAAAGGTTGCAATCTAATATCATTAAATCAAAGAAACTTAAGGTAACTAATACAAATTATAATTTATTGCATCAATTTTTATATTGTATTTGTTACTGACTAATGCTGTCTTGATTACTGCATAATATTACTAATTAATGTTGAATTGTTTACTAACTAATGCTGACTTGGTTACTGTGTTACACTATAATGGTTACTGACTAATACTGACTTGTTTACTAACTAATGGTAACTTGGTTACTATGTAATATTATATTGGTTACTAACTAATACTTAATTGCTTATTGCATAACATTATAATGGTTGCTTATCTTCGAGAGTTAGTTCTCGTGTATCATTGTCTTTGTTACTTACTAATCTTGACTTAGTTCTTGATTAATATTTCTAATTAATGTTGAATTATTTACTAACTAATGCTGACTTGGTTACTGTGTTACACCATAATGGTTACTGACTAATAGTGACTTGTTTATTGACTAATGGTAACTTGGTTACTATGAAATATTATATTGGTTATTAATTAATACTTAATTGCTTAATGCATTACAATGGTTACTGACTACTGCTGAGTTGGTTACTGTGTATCATTATACTGGTTACTAACTTGTTCTTGTTTGGTTACTCTAAATAATTATAATGTTACTGCTGAGTTGGTTACTGTGTATCATTATACTGGTTACTAACTGATGCTTGTTTGGTTACTAAATGATGCTTGTTTGGCTACTATGTATAATTATAACTGATGCTTGTTTGGTTACTAACTTATGCTTGTTTGGTTACTCTGTATAATTATAATGTTACTGCTGAGTTGGTTACTGCTGAATTACTTGTTTTGAAATTATAACATTGAGTTGTTTACTTTACTATATTTATTCTTTTTTCAAACGATGAAAATGATTCCAGTTGTACTTTATTCTAACAACACTTTATTTGTGATGTAGGTTGAGACATCAAACTTAGTGATTTTCACTATTTACGATGTCGCCAAACAATATATTGTGGACATCGACCAAAAGACATGCACATGTGGAAAATTTCAGTACCATGAGATGCCTTGTCCTCACGCTGCTTCATTGCATTATGAGCAAAAAAGCAAAATTTGAGTATTATGATTTTTGCTCAAAAAATACTATAAAACAACTTTGGTCGATACATATTCAAACTTCAATCATGCCGTTAGATAACAAAGAAAACTGGGATGTACCAGAAAAAATAAGAAACATGGTTATAAAACCACCGAACACAAGAAGACCAACTGGAAGACCAAAAGTAGGGAGGTACAAACACAGATCTGAAATCAAAATTCAAAACAAATGCAGCAAGTGCCAAGAAAAAGGACACAACAGGAAAACCTGCAATAATCCACCGGTTTTAAGACCAAAAAAACCCTGATATATTACATTTACATTAAGAGTGTAAATACATGTATATATAATTGTTTACTATCATTAACCATAAACCATATGGTTGGTAACATTTTTGATTTTGTACAGTAACCAAAATTTTAATTGATTAATATTTTGATTTCTGAATTCATTATGAGTTGCCAATATAATTGGGAACCCACAAAAGTACACTGTGCACTTGATAATTGTTCCAAATATAAGTTATAAATTATTTGGTTACTAACATAAAATCAAATGGTTACCTTATATGACAATTTGGATACCAACTGCACATCTCAAAAATATATTTAATTTAATGAGTTTATAAATGACCATCATATATAATAATGGAATCTCTTAATTAAAATTTCTTATTCCATCATGATGATAGACTAAAAAAACACATACATTTAATAGAGTTCATAACATTCGTGATACAAATTTATAAACATTTTTGTTACAAACTAAAACAAATATTGTTAACATATATGTATGTTTGGACACCAACATAACATTTCAACTTAAATAACGAATATATACTGATTTTATCAAATTTTATTACAATTTGTTTACTTATAAAAACATAATATGGTGACCATAACAGTAAACTATTTGGTTACTTATTTGTTATAAAAATAAACAAAATATAACAAATAGGTAACCAAATATTTAGATAACAGTCACCAAAACAAATTTTTATGTTAACTAATGTATACTCTCACATATACATTTAACAATAGTTACATGTCCTGATACATTTAACAATAGTTATATGTCCTGATACAATATTGTAAATCTCTGTTTACTATCAAAACATTAGCTGGTTACCCTTTTATACATATTTGGTTACCAACTGTACATTTCAAATAATGTAGCAAACACAATCGAAAACGAATCAAATACCAACCAACACACAAAATTACTTCCAATACTGCTATTATAATAAAATATGAAATCCTATCTATATAAGATCCAATAAATCCTTAATAAACCATACAAATTGTTGTGTGTATTCAAAAAAAAAAAACAAAAAACACAATTCATAATGACAAAACAACAAGATCTGAACTAATCAAAATCTGGAACAAATCTTCCTGGAAATTCTCTGTCAGTCTCATATCCCTCCAATTGTTTGTTCATTGCATGCATATATAGGTTTGTGTATAACTTCTTCCGATACTGCACAATGGGGAATGGAATAGAAATTTCATCAAACTTCTGATGAATGACATGTTCAGCAAAACAAATTGTGAACATCCCGCAATCACTGTACAAATGCACAAAAGATAACGAAAATCAATACTTGATTCAACCTATATATAATACATATCGGTTTGTACAGTAACCAAACAGTTATATATAAAATTAACCGAAACATAAATTAAAGGTAACCAAAACAAAAACATGTATACCAAAAAACATATTGTAGAAGTAACCGAACAATTATATCGTATTAACCAAACCATGTTTTAATGGTAACTGACACATGATCAACATATTGACCAAACCCAGTTCAGACAACCAATGTATACTACGCAAATACATGGTAACCAAAACAACATACAAAAGTAACAAAAATACCAAATTGAGGGAACAAAGAGTATTTTCCAATCATAAGCAAACAGTAACAAAAAACATACTAAATAAGTAACCAAACAGTTACATGATAGTAACCAAAACAGTTATATGATAGTAACCAAAATAGTTATATGATGTTAACTAAATCATAAACAACATGTACACTAAAACCAGTTTATTAAACCATGAATAATAGGCAAATGCATGGTAATCCAACCTATTTGGATACTTATTTGTTATAACAGTCAACAAAATATAACAAATAATTAACTAAATAGGTATATAACAATAACCATATACTTATTTTAATAGTAACCAAAGCATAACCAACCTGTATATCCAACAACCTATAATAAAAGTCACATTGTAACAAAATTGAGTGAACAAAAATATTTTCCGAATCATAAGCAAACAGTAACAAAAAGCATACTAAATAAGTAACCAAATAGTTACAACATAGTAACCAAAAGCAGTTTATATGATAGTAACCAAAATATTTATATGATGGTAACCTAATCATAAACAACATGTATACTAAAACCGGTTTATTAAACCATGAATACTAGTCAAATACATGAAAACCCAACCTATATGTAATAATTTAAAAAATGTAAACAATGTAACTCTTACCCCTCGACTTGTTCAGGAACCGTCTCTGCAAATTCCAACTCAATTATATCATCTTCCTCCTTATTTCGATCACGGTTCCATCGCTAAAGTCAATGTCACACCTATCCCTCCAAAAACCAGTCTTGCGCAGTAAAGTGGGAAGAATAAAGATGTAAGGCTCACAAACATCCATGATTTTTGTTTGTATGGATTTCCTTTTTGGCTGCAGAGAATTGTAAACAATTAGACGTCTACGATGCACATCAAACGTTAACAAAAACCAATGGTCCGGTGATGACATATGGATGGGGAACAACACATAGTCAACATTTCTCCATGGTGTGTTGACATTCACAAACAGGCCATGAATGTATTCAGCAACATCACCCTCCCCAGACAATACACTCTTATCTGCATTTTTACTTGAATACTCTTCAAAAAGAGAGGTCATCTTGGCATAGAACCAATAATCCGTAGTCGTTGCCCTTATATGCACACTATCAGAATGTCTGGCCAATTTACGGAAATAATATAATGCAACATTGATGTGCTGAACCAAAAAAAACATAAAATATTAATAGTTGCTGAAAAATAACATTATGTAATGAATGTAACCAACATTGTTAACGCTAGTTACTTAAACAACTAAATAATGTAACCATAACTATAAAAACATAATTTTAAAAAAAAACATAAAACATGTATGATAGTAACCAAAACATATATAAAACATACATGAAAGTAACCAAACAGTTATATAATAGTAACCAAACGGTTGTAAGATAAGTAATCAAAAAGCAGGATTTATATGATAGTAAAAAGCAGGTTATATGACAAGAATAAAACACTTTTATATCATAATAACCAAAACATGTTTATATAATAACATATCAGTTTATATGATGGTAACCAAAACATATATAAAACATATATGATAGTAACCAAACAATTATATGATAGTAACCAAATAGTTGTATGATAGTAACAAAACAGTAATATGATAGAAACAAAACAGGTTATAGCGACAAGAATAAAACAGCAGTTATATACGACAAAGAATCAACATTGTTAACGCTAGTTATTTAAACAACTAAATAATGTAACCATAACTATAAAAACATAATTTGAAAAAAAAGAACTTACATCGTCATCTAACCATTGCCCAGGAGTCTTTAATTTATAAAACCACATTTTTGATGAAATTGGGATAGACCCAAATACAAAAGCAGGTTCGATAATGTCATTTTTCCCAGGGAATTTGTTCGTCCTTCAATATAAAAGCATATTAGTATAAACGCTGACATTAACAATCACCGTATTAGTATACACACTACCCAAAAACAAATTTATTTGTTTCATAAAAAACTATAACATTGTTAACAGTAAAAAACATACCTTTTCCTGTTGTTAAGTCCTATTTTAAACCATTGTTCAAACAATTCCTCTTCATATTTTGTCGGTATATCCATGCAAAATTTGGGGAATGCAGAAATAATAGCAACTCTTTTACTAGCACCCGATGCATTAGATGATAACCCAGCCGAACCAAACGTTGGAGTGTATGGAGACCGCAGAACAACACTCTTTGCATGTTCACTTTACGTGTTCTACATTTGACTTTATCAACGCTCTTCTCTAATTCATCATCGAATCGAACTATGTCCCGTAGTAGTAACCATCTCATCAAGTACAGATTTGCTTTCTGCCTCGAATTTATTCCCCTTTTACAATTGACAGAAAATGTAACAAATACAATTAGATTTTCACATAAACACCTGCATTTAACTAATTTATGCAATAACAAATAGTTGTAAAAAGATATAAATTGAACAATAACGGACAAATTAAAGTGAACATATCATAATAGAAACAAAAACAAAATAAAATAGTAACCAAACAGTTATATAATGGTAACCAACACACATTGTTATAGTAACCAACCAATATAATAATAGTAAACAATCCATAATACTAAATAGATATAAATTGCTTATTGTTTATTATATATTTGTTTGGTGAAGAATGTTTTCTTGATTACTTTATAATTTTCAAGTGAGTTTCTATCGATTTTTTTTAATCGATGGTTACTCATCATATACATTGGTTACCTTCCTGCAACTACTAGTTACTGTACAATGATGTCTCGATTACTGTGTAAAATTATACTATCTAATGCTCTATTAATTACTGTGTAATACAATCTTGTTTCTGCCTCAAATTTATTCCTTTGTTTATATTGACATAAATGGTAACAATAATATACTATCTAATGATGTCTTGATTACTGTGTAATATTATACTGTCTAATGCTGAATTGGTTACTGTCTAATGCAGTATTGGTTACTATGAAACATTATACTTGTTACTAACTAATGCTGATTTGGTTACTATGAAACATTATAATGGTTACTATATATTTATGAGTTGGTTACTGTGTAAAATTATAACAGTAACCAAAACCTAAAGCATGAATAACAAACAGTTATAAAATACATATAAATTGAACAATAATATACTATCTAATGATGTTTTGGTTACTGTGTAACATTATACTGTCTAATGTTGTATTGGTTACTATCTAATGCAGTATTGGTTACTATGAAACATTATACTTGTTATTAACTAATGCTGATTTGGTTACTGTGAAACATTATAATGGTTACTATATATTTATGAGTTGGTTACTGTGTAAAATTATAACAGTAACCAAAACCTAAAGTATGTACTGGTATAACAGTAACCAAAACCTAAAGCATGTAATCGTTATAACACTAACCTCAGCAGTAACATAAACAACAATTTCTTTCCCAAAGTATGACCTGGCTTAATATGTCAAAAAGTTGGTATGTCATCATTCTTGACAATCGTGCAAAATACAAAACAACCAATTAATCATTAAGAAAAGACATCTAACACAAAGCAAAACAAACAAAAATTTCTAACCTTGACATTTTCTCGATCATCATTACTTATTATTTCATGATGTTCTTCAACCATACCATCACGTTCAACTTCATTACCATACTCAATTTCATTCCCATCTTTCTTCTCAACAAAATCAGACACATCATCACCATAATTATTTTTATTTAGTTTTGAACCATCCTCAACAACATGACGGTCTTCAACCACAATATCATCAGCTTCATTTTCAACATCATCATTCTTCTCATCAACTTTCAACCCATCATCACCAACCTCATCATCATTATTATTATTACCTTTAGAAACATCAGCATCCTCATCAACAACATCATCAGCTTCATCAGCTTCATCGGCTTCATCATCATCAACAACATCACCACCCTCATCAGAATCAGAATCATCATCAGAATCACTATCAACTTCTTTAACCCCACCATCTTTGATCCCGCGTAACTCATCTCTAATAATTAACCTAAAGTCTCTGCATAGCTGAACGTGTAAAATTTGCATCTCATCCTTAATATCAGCCCGCAATTTTACAACGTCTTTCTTAATTTCAGAAACTTTTTTCTCCAACTACGTGAACTGCAGTGTATCAATTGCATCTTTAATGTCCGATATATCAAATCCAATGTTGTCATCCTTCACCTTTTTTTAACCTTTTTGTCAGCATCCTTCCCATTGAAAAAGTGAAACCCGCCCAAATCAAGTCGTTTCATTCTCCTCGGTAGTGGGAATCAAACTTTTACCCTCAAATTGAAAAAAACAATAAGTACACTTCAAAGATAACATCCGACAAATATTATACAATTACAATAACAAAAAGATAAAATAAAGAATCATAAAACATAATCAGTAAACAAAAACATATATACTGGTAACCAAATATATATAAATCAGTAACCAATTAAATGTATAAAGGTAACCAAACTTTGTATATTCTAGTAACTAACAACATTTTTATTGTTAACAGACACATAATATAATCAGTAACTAAATTAGTATATAAAGGTAACTAACTACTATGTTAATAGTAAACTTCACAAAAATAATCAGTAACCAAATAATTAACTAAAGGTAACCAATTACATTCTTAGTAGTAAACTGCATACCTGTCCAGAACAAAATACCAGATCATTCAACTTGTCATTTGAAGGGGGCTTCACTAACTCCTTCCATCTACATAAACGAACATCCGACAAATGCTCGTCGTTGCATATACCGCAAGCTTTGAAAGTTTAAATGGTTTCAAACATAAATACTTGAAATACATATGGAAGACCATTCAACTTATACAATTTAATACAATGGTCCTTGTAGAAATTATATGTTGAACCACCACTCCTTCCTTTCTTTATATGCCCCTTCAAAGCATTTGACAAAGAGTACTTTGTCATTTCAAATGCAACTTTCCCCCAAGGAAAACTGCTAACATCACCATAACATAAAAAATTGACCATTGCCCCATTAACAAAATTTTCAGAAACTGTTGAAAATAAAATTAAACACCAAAAAAACAATGACATCCTAATAGCCTCATCATCGTCATCAAAAACTGCCTTCCGGAATACCCTACCTATACTACTACGAGTAACAACTTCAGCCCCCAAAAAAATTTCAATAATCAGATTCTGCATACCTTTATATGCACTTATATCATCATTGCCTTGCCATCTCAACCCAGAAATCATACAAAACTCAGGCAACCCAAACCTAACTATTTTCTCCCCAAACAAAAACCACATCTCACCATCATCCATTTGGTGAACCTCCCTTACAAGAGCATGGTGAATAATCTGTGAATACATTTGATGCTCACCAAACTCCAAAAAATTTCCAAAACATGTTGCCCAAAATTTCTCCAGCTGACTTTCATTCAATTTCTTGGCAATAATGATGGGGACTTCCATGTCACACCAATATATTACTTTTTCAGTGAATTTTCTGTTGCATTCCTCATAGTAAAGATCTCATAACTGTAAATACACAAAATCAGAATTGAACAGTTATTAGTAACCAATATAAGAAAAATTTATACCAAAAACAAAATATACACTAAACCCAATAACCAAATACATACTAAACAAGTAACCAACTAATTTTATGATGGTAACTAAACCATCTTTTAATGGTAACCAATACATAAACAACATATACACTAAACCCAGTTTATTAAACCATGTATACTAGGCAAAAACATATTAAACATAACAATATAACAAGCTAACCAAAGTCCCAACTTAAGAAAACATAAATGGTATCAAAATAATAAGCTTACATTATCAAAATACATACTAACAAGTAACCAAGTAATTACATGATGATAACCATAAGCAAACTGGATGTAATCAAGTCAGCATTACGTCACTAACCATATCATGTAATCAATAATAATTTAAGCAAACTGAATATATTAAAAAAATACATAGTAAACAAATATAATAAAAAGTAACAAGCAGTTTACTTCAATGGAACATTAGCATAAATCAAATAATACAAAATACTAACCAAACTGTAATATGGTAGTAACCAAAACCTGATATAACAGTAAACAAAATATAATATCACAGTAACCAAATACATACTAATAAGTAACCAAATCATTATAAGTTTACAGTAACCAAATACATACTAATAAGTAAAAATAATTATGATTTTACAGTAACCAAATACATACTAATAAAAAAATCACAGTAACCAAATACATACTAATAAGTAACCAAACCATAAAAGTAACCCACAAATATAATATCATAGTAACCAAATACATACTAATAAGTAACCAAATAATAAGCTTACAGTAACCAAATACATACTAATAAGTAACAAAATAATTATATAATGGTAACCATAAGAAAATTTAAATTAACACACCTTTAAAATTCTATGTGTTGGAATTATATTCGGATAAGCACTTGACCTTTGGCCTTAACTACGGGAACATCAAACTCAGAATTTAATCAAGACTTCGAGAATGCTTGATATCACTATGTATCACCAAATTTATTCTCATTCTTACTCGATTTCGACCTACATCCTTTTCCTTCCCTTCATATCCACAAAGAAACTTCTTCACGCCCTCGGCGAATCACGCTCCGATATTCTCTTCCTCTTCCCATCCTTCTTCCTTGTATCAACCATTCTATACAAAACATAAAAAATAACACAAACCCACACAACAATAAATACTACATTCAACTGATAAACTACATTAATATATAATACATTAAACTATTTCAAAATAACTGACCTGAAAATATACACAACCAGAATCAATGACGAAGAAGAATAAACCAACTGGAACACTGTGTAATCACGAAAACAAGTAACAACGACGGTGATGAAATCAAAACGAAAATGAAATGGCTATGAACTTCGATAACGATCAATGGAGAATACTGAAACACGAGAGTGATACTCAAAATTAAATTTAAAAAATGATCATTCATTCATGTGTATTGTAAGACCCCAAATTATTAATAAATGAAATTTATTTTCCTCTATTTATTATTTTGAAATAGTAAGGATTGATTTGATTAATGTGGATAGTTATGGGTAAAATACGCAAATATTTTAAAATAAGCAAGTGGTTATAAAATATTCATTGTTGTCTGGGAATATTCGTTTGGTCGTGAAATATTCTTGCTGTCGGGGAATATTCGTACGACGGCGCAGTCTTTTGTGGGCCCCATAACGGAAAGCGATTGGATGAGGAAAACGACAAATATAAGTTGTTTAAAAATAACAAACAGACGTAGTTATCTAATTATCGTTAAAATACCCTTGGTTAAAACACGAAGAATACGCGTTGTTGTCAGACAAGAAGACACCAGTATTGCACCAATTATTGATTCTTACATAAGAAGACACTACTCAATAATTGTTACGGTGAGTTATCGCTCAAAGATTTTATTTTATTGATTCAATAATTGTTGCGTTGATATTTTATATTACCGTTGTTTCAATAATTGTCACTATACAAGATTTTTCATTATCGAAGCAATAATTCATATTATCCGAATAATATTATTAGATAACATTATTGGCAATGTCTAGAAAGTTCATCAAGGAGAGGTTTGGTCACCTAATTCAAGGCGCCAAGAAGGAGAAATTCTTATTGAAAAGCCCCTCTTTCCTGAACCGCGCCGGGTCACAATATTGTGATTTCGTAATATTATTTGTGAATAATTAATTATTGATTCATATGATGAGGAAAATATTGATTTTATGTGGATATAGATGGAGAAAATTTTTAATGTGACAATTGTTGAAAATTAAAATTTTATCTTTTTTGATAAAATAATTTATTTAAATATATTATTATATTTTAATAATATAATAATGATGATATTTTTACGATGAATGTGGGATATATGAGTATATATGGAGGAGGAGTATTTTGTTACCAAAAATGTTTAAAACATGTTAAACATGTCATTGGACCCCATTTATCGATCGAAATTTGATTATAGCTTTTGTAAAATCGTCTGCTTATGAATTTTGGCCAATTTTTATTTGGAATTTCTTCTGCAAAGTTGTAGAGAATTGAATTTCCTATAAAAAAATCGCCAGATTCAAATTTTCTGACAAAAGGGCTATTTATTGTGAATTATCAAGTTCAAACTCAAATAATTGATTTTTGGAAATTTAAAATATTTTAATTATGAAAAACGTTTTTGGTGAGTTAAGTGGGTCTAGCATGTGTTATTGATTGCGTAAATCAGATCTCCAAAAGTGGGCGATGGAATTTTAACAAATAATAATATTATTTTAATAAATTTTACGCTTTGGTGTTCTAAGCATTTTCCTATAAATAGGGTGCTTAGTTAGAATTGAAAATTACAATTTAAACCTCAAGTTTTCTATATTTTTTCTATATATATTGAGCGTATTCTTGTGAGATTTTGATACTTTGAGTATTATTATACGGTGCAAGTTCCTTCAAAGACTATACCAAAGATTCTAAATAGGAGGTACTAATCTTTCGAGGTAAGTGGATATTATTTTTTTTGTAATGATATTATTTCTTCAATATCATTATGTCAAATATTGATCAAGTTTTATCAAATTTGGAACTTTTGGTGTCTGAGTTATTATTCACGATACCAAGACTATCCACGATACTTACTTTATTCATTTAATATTTAAGATTATTCATCGAAAAATGAAAATTTTCCTTTTCGCCTAAAATATCTATTGTGGATACTAGCTTTGATTGTATCCATATTTTGATCATTCTTGAATTTTACACCACTATAATTATTTTTGAGGTATTTTTAGACATGGATAAAACAAAGTACTAATCCTTAATCCTTAATCCTTGTCATTTTGTTTCAATTGGATTCGCTTTTAAAAATATTTTTCATCATCCTCGCCTTAAATGATGATATTATTGAATATCTTTGGCATTCAGTGTAAAAGATGAATGATTTCGATGAATATCTTTGGCCCGAAAGTGCAAAAGATGAACAGTGTTTAGATGAATACATGACCTAATCGATGAATATCTTTGCTCAGAAGTGCAAAAGATGAATATTTGATTCGAGATATATATTTATTGATGTTACATGGATAAAAGATAGACGATGAACTTTTAAATTCATACATGTAAGATAGTAGATTTCATCCTCCGCTTAACTCTTCTAATGAATTATTATTTTCATTCGCGAATATTGATTTAAAATTTGTTGTCTATTGTATTCTATTAGATTTTTCCTCGTTGGAGAGTAACGATAATTTGTTGTATATTATCTTAGTCATAATATTCTCTTTATCGGGCTAGTTGAGCTCACCCTTTTCCTTTTTGTTCCATTTTTCTTCTCGGGAGGAGATAATGTAGCGAAGTATTTAGCCTGGGGATGTAATGATGGTTCCAGAGAGAGTTGTTTAGTAGTCCTCACCATTTTTATAAAATAATGTATCAATAATTATGATGAGGATTTATTTGTATGTGGATATTGTCTAGATGGCAATATCTCAGATTTAAACTCACAGTTTATTGTTGTAATAATAAAGTTGTAGTTTTTTCGCATCATGTATTGACAACCTCAGAATGGGTGGTGTATACCTATTTGGGGGCGCCACGGTTGGTATCGAGCTTAGGATATGATCTCTGGCGGAGATCGGGGAATAGAATCAGAGGGGAGAGACCAATAAATCCTTCGCTAAAGTGTGTCCTACCTAAGCTTATTTGTTAGTTGGTCAGTATATAGGATATAATGTGATATATTGATTTCTTTAATTAACCCTTATTTTATGACAAGATTTGAGAATGTCGAACCGAGAATATTAACAAGTGGAAATGAGACCGTGGAGATGCCTCAGATTTACCAACGAGGAGGACGTGGTAACAGGCTGGCAATGTTCCTTCCGTGAACAATACCATCGAAAGCGAGATGATGAACGAGAGGATGTTTAGAAGCTTTTTGTAGTTCATGCAAAATCGCACGAGGAGACTCGTGTTCAAAATATAGGAGGAAATGATAGCAATTCACGGGTTGTCACAACAAGCAGCTTCAAAGAGTTGGGACCACCGTAATTTAAGGGAAGTTTGGATCCGATCATCATGGCGGAAACATGGGGTCAAGCAAATTACCAAGATATTCGATGTCTTGGGATGCATGGAGGAACAGAAGGTTCCATTCGCCACCTTTATGTTCCGTGGCGAGGCGATCATCGGTGGGAGTCTCGTGAAGCGCACTCCATCAAGCCAAGACTCAAAGATGTCTTGGGAGACGTTTCAGAACTATTTAATGACAAATACTTTCCGAAAGTATTCGCTATACGAAGGAAGTGGAGTTCATCGATTAGAATGTAACAACACGACATTTGTCTCAAAGACGAGGCAAAGTTTGCAGAGTTATTCAGTTTTCAGACCTCATTTGGTGGAGAATGAGGAACGATGACACGGATGTTTCGAGAGGTTCAAACCCCAAGATACGACAATATCTCATTTCTCATAAATTTTTCTCTATTCAGAGATGTTGTAAAAACAGGCTCAATTATTAGAGCGAGATAACTAGCACCGGCCAACCGAGGGACCATAATAAGGATCATACCGTAGAGATAGCGATCAACAAAACAATGATAACCAGTGGAGAGAAAGAAAAAAGACGGACAAAATGGTAACCACTCCGTGGTAATCATGGCCATGAAAATAGAAGAAGCGAGTTAGGAGGAGATTTTAAAAGAGGAGATTTAACAATGATCATGTGAAGACGACAAAGGCCGACAAAGAATCGGGTTCCAAGGGAGGAGAAAGACCACCCAATTATATGCTATAAATGCGGAAAGAGGGATATATCACCAAACCGCCCACAACAGATTCAAGGTATGCTATAATTATGGAAAGGAAGGACATATCGCCGAGATGTATATGGTAAGCGAAACCTAGTTCAACGGGAACGGTGACTCAAAAGGTCGTCCCGTAAAAGTCAAAGTCAACGGTTCTCGGAAGAACGTTTGTCAGGATCGGTCAAAATGCAAGGAACCCAAACAAGGTGATCACGGTAAGCTATTTATAAATTCTCGCGAAGTTTATACCTTTACTTGACACCGATGCTACCCATTCATTTATCTCTCCCGCTTGTGCTCAACGCTTAAACTTGACTCAGGAGAAATTAGATTTTGACCTATCCGTGGAAACTCCGTTAGAGAAACTTTCATCACATCCATCGCTTATAAATCTTGTCTAATCCAAGTTAGCACCATTACATTACCCGTTGACCTTATCTCTTTAAAGATACTTGCTTTTGATGTGATTTTAGGGATTGATTGGTTAACTACTCATCATGCCAAAATTGATTGTTTTCGTAAGGTTGTTAGTTTTCATATTCCTAATCAACTCGTCAGATTTAATTCAAGCAACTAAACCATTAAAATCAATCACCGTCATATATAATCATAAAGCTATTCGCTTATTGAAAAATGGATGTCAAGCTTTCTTAGCCCATGTTATAGATTTGAATAAAGACACGCCAAATTTGAATAATATTCCCGTTGTTATTGACTTTCCGACGTATTTTTCAAGAACTTCCGGCCTACCCCGTAACGTGAAGTTGAATTCTTTATTGATCTTGAACCGGTACAAAGCCCATTTCTAAAACCCCATATCGAATGGCTCCTATTGAACTTCAGAATTAAAGGTCCAACTACGTGAATTGTTGGACATCGGTTTCATTCTGGCCCCAAGTACATCTCCTCGGGGTGCTCCCTGCTTTTATTCAGTAAAGAAGAAAGAGGGAGTATGCGACTTTGTATCGACTATCGGAATCGAACCATGTCACCATCAAGAATAGGTATCTCTCACCTCGTATTGATGACCTATTTGACAAATTGCAAGGAGCACAATTCTTTTCAAAAATAGATCTTCGCTCTGGATATCATCGTTGAAAATTAGAATCGAGGATATTCCAAAGATCGCCTTCGTAACTTGGTATGGGCATTATGAATTCTTAGTTATGTCTTTCGGATTGACTAATGCTCTCGCGGCTTTCATGGATATGATGAATCGAGTATTCAAGGAATATTTGGATCAATTCGTTGTTGTCTTTATTGATGACATCCTCATATATTCCAAAAATCCGTGAAGATCATGAGCACCATTTGAAGTCGGTACTCCAAAGGCTTCGTGAAAACAAGCTTTATGCCAAGTTGAAGAAATGCGATTTCGGCTCGAGAAAGTAGCATTCCTTGGGCGCGTGGTGTCAAAACATGGAGTATCCGTTGATCCGGCCAAGATTGAAGCAATACAAAGTTAGAGCAACCAAAGTCGGCGGATCAAGACGTAGCTTTTTGGGCTTAGCTAGTTATTATCGGAGATTCGTGGAAGGGTTTTCTAATCGCTACTCCATTAACTCAAATTTGACTCGGAAAGATATAAAATTCGTATGGAGCGAGGAATGCGAGAAGAGTTTCCAAGAGCTTAAGAGAGACTTATTTTAAGACTGTTTCTAACAATACCATCCGGTTCGGATGGATTTGTTATCTACAAACGATGCTTCTAGCAAAGGGTTAGGATGTGTTCTCATGCAACGTGGGAAAGTCATAGCCTATCCCTCGCGATAACTTAAAGAGTATGAGAGGAATTATCCTACTCATGATCTAGAGTTAGCAAATAAGCTTTCAATGCTTAAAGATATGGAGGCACTATCTATACGGGGAGAAAGTGGAGATATATTCGCACCATAAAAGCCTTAAATATTTCTTCACACAAAAGGAACTCAACATAGGAAAACGACGTTGGCTTGAGTTGTTGAAAGACTACGATCACACTATTCAATACCATCCCGAAAAACGAACGTAAAGAATTGACGCGTTGAGTAGAAGATCATATGCAGAACGAAAGCGATGATGTCAAGATATATGACAGAGCCAACTTTAATAGAAAAAGTTAAGGTTTGCTCAAGCCACCGATCCGGAGCTGATGCGTATGAAGAAGAAAGTACAAGAAAGTGTTATTCCTAAGCTTAGAATTGATGAAAAGGAATACTTGAGTCCACCTGCACTTTGTGTTCCTAACGACTCACGATTTGAAGTACAAGATTATGATGGAGGGCACAATACACCATTTGCAATCCATCCTCGAAGTATTAAATGTATCGTGA
Source organism: Panax ginseng (assembly GCA_020205605.1). Classification (NCBI taxonomy): domain Eukaryota; kingdom Viridiplantae; phylum Streptophyta; class Magnoliopsida; order Apiales; family Araliaceae; genus Panax; species Panax ginseng. Next base: position 128,338,788 of record CM035135.1, on the reverse strand, counting down.
TCTTCGACATACATTTTGGTGGAACAATATGAAGAGAGAGATTGCAAAGTTTATCTCAACATGTTTAACTTGTCAACGTGTAAAAGGCGGAGCATCAAGTGCCAAAGGGTCCATTGCAACCACTTGAGATTCCAAAATGGAAGTGGGAACACATTACCATGGATTTCGTTACATGGTCTTCCTACGGTTTTCAAGGCATCAATGCTATTTGAGTTATTGTTGATAGATTAACCAAGTTCCGCTTCATTTCTTGCCGACACGGAGACTTATTCCTTGAACGCCTTGCTCAAATGTACGAAATGAGATTGTGAGATTGCATGGCATGCCAAGATCCATAGTTTCGGATCGTGACCCAAGATTCACTTCAAGATTTTGGGTTAGCTTGCAAAAAGCTATGGGCACGGATTTAAGATTCAGTTCGGTATACCATCCTCAAACGGACGGACAATCAGAGAGGACTATTCAAACTCTTGAAGATCTATTAAGACTCTGTGTCCTAGACTTCAAGGGTAGTTGGGATAAGTATTTACCATTGGTGTAATTCTCCCACAACAACAGCTTATCGTGCAAGTATAGGTGTGGCTCCATTTGAAGCATTATATGGACGAAAGTGTCGCCTCCAATATGTTGGGATGAGGTGGGTGAAGCAACATTGTTGGGACCCGAAAGTTAAGACGTATGACTCACCGAAAAAGATCCAAATGATTCGACAACGATATACAACGGCACAAGATCGACAAAAAGAGTTATGCGCTAATCTTCATCGAAAGGACGTGGAATTTAGTATAGGGGATCATGTATTGTTGCATGAAGTTGTCTCCATGGAAGGGAGTTACAAGATTTGGAAAGAGAGGAAAGCTCAATCCACGATTCATTGGTCCATTTCAAATTCTCGACCGAGTAGGAAATGTAGCCTATAGACTCGCGTTACCATTCGAGTATGTCTGCGTGTTCATAATGTGTTTCATATATCCGCACTTCATAAATATGTGAAAGACCCAACCACGTTATAGAGTTAGAAACCGGACGAGATAGCCAAGACTTAACGATTTAAGAGGTACTGTTAAGATCTTGATAAAAAGGAGCATGCCCTACGACGAAGGTCATACCACAAGTTAAAGTTTTCAGAGAGGAATCATGCTTTATAGAGAAATGACCGGGAGTTAGAAACGGAAATGAAAGCGAGGTATCCTCACCTTTTCAAACACCAGTACGTGACGCCAATTTCGAGGATTAAATTTCATAAGGAGGGAGGTCAGTAAGACCCCAAATTATTAATAAATGAAATTTATTTTCCTCTATTTATTATTTTGAAATAGTAAGGATTGATTTGATTAATGTGGATAATTCACGGGTAAAATACGCAAATATTTTAAAATAAGCAAGTGGTTATAAAATATTCATTGTTGTTTGGGAATATTCGTTTGGTCGTGGAATATTCTTCATTGTTGGGAATATTCGCGATTTACCAAGCAATTTTGTGGGCCCCATAACTAAAAAGCGATTGGATGAGGAAAACGACAAATATAAGTTGTTTAAAAAAAACTGCAGAAGTAGTTATTCTAATATCGTGTTAAAATACCTAGTGGGTTAAAACACAAGAATACGCGTTGTTGTCGTGCACAAGAAGACATTTCAGATTGCACCAATTATTGATTCTTACGTAAGAAGGCACTACTCAATAATTGTTACAGAGAGTTATCGCTCAAGATTTTATTTTATTGATTCAATAATTCATTGCGTTGATATTTTATATTATCGTTGTTTCAATAATTGTCACTATACAGTATTTTTCATTATCGAAGCAATAATTCATATTATCTGAATAATATTATTAGATAACATTATTGGCAATGTCTAGAAAGTTCTGTCTAAGGAGAGGTTTGGTCACCTAATCATGGCCGCCAAGAAGGAGAAATTTTATCGAAAGCCCTCTTCTCTTTGGGAACCGCGCACGGTTGTCAATATTGTGATTTCGTAATATTATTTGTGAATAATTAATTATTGATTCATATGATGAGGAAAATATTGATTTTATGTGGATATAGATGGAGAAAATTTTTAATGTGACAATTGTTGAAAATTAAAATTTTATCTTTTTCTGATAAAATAATTTATTTAAATATATTATTATATTTTAATAATATAATAATGATGATATTTTTACGATGAATGTGGGATATATGAGTATATGTGGAGGAGGAGTATTTTTGTTACTAAAAATATTTAAAACATGTTAAACATGTCATTGGACCCCATTTATCGATGAAATTTGATTATACCGTAAAATCGTCTGCTTATGGATTTGGTCAATTTTTGTTTGGAATTTGGAAAAACTTTCTTCCGCAAAGTTGTAGAGAATTGAATTTCCTATAAAAATTGCCGATTTGAATTTTCCGACAAAAGGGCTATTTATTGTGAATTATTGAAGTTCCGAAACTCCAAAATAATTGATTTTTGGAAGTTTAAAATATTTTAATTATGGAAAACGTTTTTGGTGAGTTAAGTGGGTCTAGCATGTGTTATTGATTGTCTGAAATCAGATCTCCAAAAGTGGGCGATGGAATTTTAACAAATAATAATATTATTTTAATAAATTTTTTCGCTTTGGTGTCTAAAGCATTTTCCTATAAATAGGTGCTTAGGTTAGAATTGAAAATTACACCGTAAACTCAAGTTTTTTTATATTTTTCTCTATATATTGAGCGTATTCTTGTGAGGATTTTGATACTTTGAGTATTGTTATATACTCATGCAAGTTCCTTCAAAGACTATACCAAAGATTCTAAATTTTGAGGTACTAATCTTCGAGGTAAGTGGATATTATTTTTTTTGTAATGATATTATTTCTTCAATATCATTATGTCAAATATTGATCCAAGTTTTATCAAATTTGGAACTTTTGGTGTCTGAGTTCTTATTCACGATACTCAAGACTATCCACGATACTACAATTATTCACTTAATACTAAGATTATTCATCGAAAAATGAAAATTTTCCTTTTCGCTCTAAAATATCTATTGTGGATACTAGCTTTGATTGTATCCATATTTTGATCATTCTTGAATTTTACACCACTATGATTATTTTTGAGGTATTTTTGGATATGGATAAAACAAAGTGCTAATCCTTAATCCTTAATTCTTGTCATTTTGTTTCAATTGGATTCGTTTTTTAAAAATATTTTTCATCATCCTCGCCTTAAATGATGATATTATTGAATATCTTTGGCTCAGTGCAAAGGTGAATGATTTTCGATTAATATCTTTTGCCCAGTAGTGCAAAGATAGCAGTGTGTTTAGATGGGACATGAATTAATCGATGAATATCTTCGGGCTCAGAGTGCAAAGATGAATATTTGATTCAGTATATATATTTATTGATGTTACATGGATAAAAGATAGACGATGAACTTTTAAATTCATACATGTAAGATAGTAGATTTCATCCTCCGCTTAACTCTTCTAATGAATTATTATTTTTTTTCATGCTAATATTGATTTAAAATTTGTTGTCTATTGTATTCTATTAGATTTTTCCTCGTTGGAGACTAACGATAATTTGTTGTATATTATCTTAGTCATAATATTCTTTATCGGGCTAGTTGAGCTCACCTTTTTCCTTTTTGTTCCATTTTTCTTCTCGAGGAGGAGATAATGTAATGCGAAATGCAGAGTCGGGGATATAATGATGGTTCTAGAGAGAGTTGTTTAGTAGTCCTCACCATTTTTGTAAAATAATGTATCAATAATTATGATGAGGATTTATTTGTATGTGGATATTGTCTAGATGGCAATATCTCGTATTTAAACTCACGCTTTCTTGTTGTAATAATAAAGTTGTAGTTGTTTCGTATCATGTGTATTGACAACTCGTAATGGGTGGTGTATACCTATTTTGGGGGCGTCACATGTATATCTGAGACATATATATATATATATATATATATATATATATATATATATATATATATATATATATATAAAACTCTTAACTAAGCTTGTTTCTATCAGATTAACACATACATGCATGCATGCTTAGAAGTTAAAAGAGATTTATTCCTCTAATTTCTAGAAGTTGAAACAAAGATGTTGGGGGTTTATTTGGATAATAATAATTGTCCCCATTTCCCATTTTATAGGAAGCTACCTCATTCATGATAAATGTAGGCTAAAAAAAAGGGATTCGGGGGAGGACCGGTACTTTATGTACCGGTCATTAGTACTGTATGTAATATAGACCATTAGATATTTTAAAACTGATCTGATGGTTAAAATTAAACCTTCAAGAAAAAGGAGTTTGGTTGTGAAAACGTCTGTTGCTCTTCCGATTAGCAACGAGACAGTAGTGTAAGAGTTCATGGGTAAGACAAATTCGATGGGTATTGATTGGTGTGGCCCTTTCTCACTCCAGTCTCACTCTCCTTTAGATTGGGGGGAAGACCACATGTAAAGACAGGTTTATCACTCCAGCCTCGCTTTCTCTTTCACAGTGTCTCCATCATCACCTGGGCCTCACTCTCCTTCACAAGATCTCCCGCTTCCCCGCCGCTTCAATTCAATCGAGGCCTTTGAATTTTCCGATTTTCGTAAATTTGGCCTTCAGATTCCGATTTCTTGCATACCCATATCCGTAATTGGTATTTGTTCTTTCTTTTTCTTTTCTTTCTTTTTTTTTAAATATTTATTATTATTTTTGAATGTTGATCAAATTGGGTTTTGAGTAGTGTATTTAATTACAACCATGGTTGTGATCTCGATTTTTCTCGTTTTGGGTTGAATCACTTTGTCAAATTTTTTCTTTATGCTTTGTTTGATATAAGATCTCTTGGGTCTTATTTTTTCGTTATTTTGATAATAAAAACTTTAGTCGTGTTTTTTTTTCCGAGTGTCAAATTGTTTTCTTCTAATGGAAACAAGATAATCAAACTATGATCATCCATTTATTATTGTTTAGGAGAATATGAAGTTGTATATTATACAATTGAGTCTTTCATTTGCAGGATGTTTTATTGAGGAAACAGGGAAAAGGAAAGGGAAAGGGTAAGGGAAAGGGAAATGGGGTGGGGTGGGGTGGGGTGGGGTGGGGTGGGGTAGATTTATTCGATGCAATGGCTGTGATAACATAATATAATTTTCACTTTGTCAGTCGAATAGTTCAATATTATTTTTGTCTGTATCCATAAAATATTTTAACAAATCTTTTTTATTTGGTTGTCTTTTGCAGGTACTATTTTTAACATGGATACCTCTATTGGCACACTTGATGATAGTCCTCCAATGATAGATGGGGAGCAAGATTGGATACCTAAGATTGGTATGGAGTTTGACACAGTAGATGGTGTATTTCAATTTCGGAAAGACTACTCAAAGAAGGTGGGGTTTGGTGTTAGAAAAGAGTGTGATAATAAGGATAAAAAAACTGGAGTTGTGATTAGTAAATTGTTTGTGTGTTGTAAAAAGGGTCAAACGAGAGGAAAGAAAGATGATGATTATGACATGATTCGTCACCGCTCTTCCTCGAGAACCGATTGCAAAGCAAGGTTAAAAGTATTTTTAGATAAAGAGAAAAATAAATATATAGTGAAAGAGTTTGTAGAAGAACATAATCATGAGTTACAACCTATGTCTACTGCTCACATGCTCAGATCACATAGAGAGCTTACTACGGCGCATGCATTTGCAATTGAATTGGCTTCTGATTCAGGGCTTACTCCTAAAGTAACACAAGAATTATTGAGCAGGGAAGATGGTGGTAGGGATAAGCTTGGGTTTGTTATTGAAGATCAAAATCATACTTAAGATCTAGGAGAAAAAACGATATGGGTCACGGGGAGCTTGGCAGTATTCTCACATATTTTGAGAAGCAAAACATGAGTGATCCTAAGTTTTATTATGCTCTACAACTTGATAGTGTTGATCAAGTCACTAATATATTTTGGGCCAATGCAAAAATGGTTGATGATTATGTTGCTTTTGGTGATGTGCTAACTTTTGATACCACTTTTGGTACTAATGATGGAACGAGGCCCTTAGTGTGTTTCATCGGATATAACCATCATAGAGCAGATAGTGATTTTTGGGGTGCACTTTTGTATGATGAGACTATTGAATCTTTCAAGTGGCTTTTTAACACTTTTATGAATGCACATGGCAAGGTAAGGAGCCTCGCTCAATTTTTATAGATCAAGACGTCATACTTTATGGCAAGTGCTTTAGAGAGTGAATGGCCAAAAGTATCTCATGGATTATGTACTTGGCACATTTAGAAAAAATGTATTGAAACATCTTGGTTGTTACATGAGGAATAAGTCTCCATTTATGATAGATTTTAATAAGTGCATGTACTTAATATATGTAAGATTAGGAGGAATTTGAGAGTAAATGGAAGAAAATGCTTGATGATTATAATTTAATGGAGAATAGTTGGTTGGCTCAAATATACGAAAAAAAGAGAAATGGGCTAAGGCGTATATGAAAAATTCATTCACATTGGGCATCCAAAGCACACAAATGTCTGAAAGTTTAAATAGTGATTTGAAAGATTATTTGAAAAGCACTTTGAGCATTAGTGATTTTTTCAAACATTTTGATAGGGTGGTGGACCAAAAGAGAAATAAGGAGCTAGAGGCTGAGTTTAAAATGAGAGAAAATGTCCCTTCATTAGGTTTCTCCAAGTCTCCGATACTAAGACAATTATTAAAAAGGTACACTCCTAAATTTTTTCATCTATTTAAAGAGGAGTATGGTTGTGTTGATTCGTTTATAGTGAAGGATGACATATAAGATACTTGTGCATATATTGTTTCTCCACATTGGAAAAAAGAGAAAGAATATAAGGTGTTTTGTAACACTAATAACGAAGTGGTGACTTGTAGTTGCAAAAAGTTTGAAAGTGAGGGGATGTTGTGTTGTCATATATTGAGAGTATTTAGTCAGCTAAATGTGACAAAAATTCCGGAGAAATACATTTGCAATAGACTTACAAGGGTTGTAAAGAGTCGGATTATATTAGATGAAGAGAAGCCAAATGAAGAAGAAGATGCAAAAGATTGGATTAGAAGAGTCCAATCACAACTCCTACGAATAACATATCAAGCTTCAATGAACAAAGATTCACGTATTTTCATGGAAAAGATGATAAATGACTGTAGCAAGAAACTTGAAAATTTTACAATGGGTAAGGAAGTTGAAAATGACAAAAGTGCTTGAAAACAAAGTTATCAATCAAATGGAAAATGTCAAGGGATTGAAGAAGAAGGAAGGTCGAAAGGGAAAAAGAAGAATGAAACCACAACATGAGATACGTACAAGAAAAGTTAGAAAAACCTTTAATTCTAATATGGTAATTTAAACTTTTATATATATGCTTATACTTTACTTGATTGCTTTTGTTATAGATGATAGTTTCAACTTTTTTATTTCTCAAACTTCAGGAGGATTGCTCGAGTCCGATATAACACACAATGTTCGTTTCATAAGAACCAATTTTTGATCTTAATATGATGCCAATTCAAGAAGTGGCATGGAGCTAGATCATCCGTATTTCACCATTTTTGTTCCATTTATTTTTGTATATTCAAATATTGGGATGATCGGTGTAAAATTTATTCAATTGCAGACTGAGAAGCAACAATTTCATTGTGATGACTGTGGGATCTTTAGGTTGGTGTGCCTGTAATATGTGCCTTATCTATTTGTAATTTTGTTCTGATTGTTTTCTTTACATGTCTGTTTAGTTAACTGAAATATTGTTCTATGTGAATTACGATTTCAGAGTAGGTGGTCAGGAGAACTTCATTCATTGCCAGAAGAACTTCTTTCATTGCCAGAAGTGTGGTATGCTCTGATATTTGCTAAGTTTCATTTTACACAAGATAACTAGATTTTTTATTTTCATTTTAATCTTCTTATTTTTTTATAAAAAAGTTGAACAAAGCATCCATTAGCTATTTGGCTCATGTTTTATGCATCCGTGTTTTTCCTGAGGCTGTATGGATTGATGTCAATGGGCTTAACTTTTTGTTGCAGGATGAGAGGTTGGCAAACACAAATTTAGTGGAAGAAGTGAAAGCTTTAAATCAAATTGGGGAGTGAAGCTGAACTATTTCCTGTTTTTATTTGTGAATTTGCGAATGCCGTTTTCTAGAATATCTGTGTAGTATGGAGTACTTTTGGAGAAATTAGGGATACAATCTTGATTTAATTAAGGAAGACCATACTGCAAAACACTATTGAGCAGACATGCTATTGACATTCTTGTTTTAGTATGTTCACTTTATTTTATGTTATTATGTTGGTTTATGGCCTGATTTTCTCGACTGATTTTAGTTCATGGCTTGATTTTCTCAAGTGTTTGGATATATAGCATGCATACCAGAAAGAGAAGCCCACAAACAAACAACATCGAACATCTCAATTGTTTTACTTTCAAAAACACTTTACAAATGAATTCAATAATGGTTGGTACTTTTGTAGTATTTGAGCTGCCCTGCTATCAAATACATCTACTACTCAACATATGTTAATGAGAAGCCCACAAACAAACAACAAAAAGGTAAAAAATGCCAGTGGCTTTTTTCTCTACTGCTCATCCCATTCATCATTCTTGTAGGATACCAGCATTCCCATTGTCCCTCGGAATGAAATCCCTTTGCTGGAACGAATTCTGATCGCCTTGACCGACATCGAATACCGCACTGCCAGACAGTTTCACTGATGCATTTTCTAGACTGGTAACTACAATTCAGGGCATAGGTGTAAGAACATGAATATAAGATATCTTGCACAGGGTACCAAAACCAGTTCAAATTGAAACCACTAATCAGTAACAATTAAAATAACTTCATTAAGTTGGCATCTCTAGTAGACATATCACTGACATATTATGAGTTCAGAGCACAAATTCCAGTTTAAAGTTGTTCTCAGTGAGCAAAAATAATTATCTTAGTCTGATTTGGTTTGGTATCATTCCTGTGATAAAATAAAGTTCGTTCATACTAAAAGAAAAAAAAATCAATAAAGTGGAACAAACAGTCTGCAGTAAAACCCAAGCAAGGAAATGAAATTTATTAAGTGGATGACAAAATTACAAAGATTTCACCTGTTTAAATTGAAATCACTCAAACAGAACAAAACCCACTAATGATCCCAAATGAGTACCTCATTCCCACAAAAAGTTTGCTAAAAACCCAAGAAGCAGATACTGATGAATTTATAACAAAATTATATCACAAGTTAAGAACAGATCAACACATGATCAAAGAACTCATTATTATCCCAGGTAAAACTAGGAACCTCATGGGCTTGTGCATATAATTGCTTTGAACAATGAACATGATTTAGACATACAGTTGAATACATTTTGGAACCTTAGCAATCTTTGATCTTTGGTTACAGTACTATTGACAAACTAAAATCATATGAAACTAAAAATGGTATTGTATTGTAACACTGCGCAACATTGTCTATAATTAGTAAAGCAGCCAAAACAATTTAGATCAATTAAACAAAATTTAGATCAATAAGGAGGTACAGGTAAAATGGAATCCCGATAGAATCTCATCAACCCAAAAATCATCAACTTAAATAATAAAAAAAAACAGACAACACCTTCTCCACACCCAAAATCATAAATGACCTAAATATATTTCTATCTAGAATCATATAAAAATAAAAGCACTCAAACTCACCGATCCACTAAATCGAGCCGACTGGATCCTAAGTCCTCTAGATTTCGGCAACTTAACTGAACTCCGGCCACCGGACAGCGCAAAAACGGAAGAACTGACGATTGGAGGAAAGGAGGCCGCCGTCAGAGGACTGGAAGCCCGAGGGACTGTTACTGTTTCAAGCACAGCAGCAACCATGGGAAGTATATGAACAGAAGAGACAAAATCCGATGGAGTTTAGTCGTTTTGTGGCTGTGGGTTTGATGGGGTGAATTTGCTTGGATAAATAATTGGAGTGAGATAATGAGGATTTAATTCTAACCATCAGATCAATTTTAAAATATCCAATGGTCCAAATTACATACAGTACTAATGACCGGTACATAAAGTACCGGTCCTCCCCCCAATCCAAAAAAAAGTACTACTACAAGAAGAGCTATGACCTAAAGTGCATGCAACTCTTAAAAAATTAATGTGATTTATTAGAATTAAATTTTTTACTAAAAATAGTGATTTAGGTATCATTTAAATACATGTAAAAATAGAGTTGTACAGTCTGTGGTGCAACCTATTTTTTACATATATTCAAATGAAACATAAATTACTATTTTTTATAAAAAATTTAATTTTAATAAATCACATTAAAATTTTAAAAGTCGTAACAAAAAAAAAATGACCCGGTCGCTATCCACGGTCCCCTATCATTTTTGAAAGTGCATGGGATGTGTAAGGCAATAATAAATGATCCATGCATGATCTTGAGTTTAGTTGGGATGAGATGGACCAATTTTAATATAATAGAAAGATAATATCACCATCTCTCACCTACCCCTAACCACTATATACTTTTTAATTGTTTTATCCACAAATGAGTGTGTGTGTGAGAGAGAGAGCATGTGAAATATATATATATATATATATATATAATTTGTATGAATTTATTAGATCAATTTTTAAATAATTTTATCCATCAGGGTCTGTTTGTCTATGCGTAATTTATTCCTTGTCAAAAGGCTTCTTCATGCACCATCATTATTGTATTGTACCAAATTCATAAGTAAATTAATATTTTCATATTATTTTTTTTTTTTTTAATATTTTCACACGTAATAGAGTTCATATATTAGTTGATATGTCAAATTTATATTTACTTTAAAAATAAAAAATAAGAATATATGCGTTAAGATTTTTATATTTAAATATATTTATTATTAGGAGAACACGACGTTTATCGTGACAGGCTAATGATATTTATTTTTTTATGGTAAAACGGAATCATGTCTTAATTTCTTATTTATAAATATTATTAAGGGTTGGACTTAAATGCAATTAATTTTTTTTATCTTTTTCTGAAGTTTCAATATAAAAAGTCTGTTCATTCATACAACTAACTAGAAAGCTAACCACTGACAAGCCATTATATTGCATCTTTCAATTGCATGCATGTCAAATCTCTTCTTCCATATTTATCAAAATCCCCAGATTACCAACTACCAAGCATTTACAATTGCATGCATGATCGACTGGTTCATTGAGCCTGGTTGGTCGTTGCAACTACAGGGAATTGGATTGATCCTTTCCAACAATTTGTAACTAACAAATAAAACTTCTTAATTAATTAATTCAAAAAAATACTTATAAACAAAATACTAACAAATATAATTTCAATAAATTATCTTTTTCTATAACTATTTTCAACTAAGCATGCCATTACCAGACAAATTTATTCAGACGGCCTTAATATTCTAATGCCATAATTAATATCACCCCACATGCCCTTCTTAACCCTTCAATGAACTTGACTTCCACATTTTAGACATTACCCAATTAAATATATTTTAGAACTATATACATATATGTATATTATAACCCCCACCAGCCATAACAAACTAACCAAACCCTCTCTCTCTCTATCTATCTCTTTCTCTTTCTCTTTCATTAATCTTATGCTCTGGCCTCCAAACTTCAATTCTCTGCTCATATGACCTATTAATGGCAGATACCTCATGTCCCGGAATTTGGGATAATGTTCTAGAACTAACAAAGATGGCAGAAGACAAGGGTGGTGATCCAATGATGTGGGCAATTCAGCTCTCATCCAATTTGAACTCTGCAGGGATTTATCTGCCATCCCCTGAGCTAGCTACCCTTTTGGTGTCTCACATTTGTTGGGACAATAATGTTCCCATAGCTTGGAAATTTCTTGAAAAGGCTTTGATGTTCAATATTGTGCCCCCTATTCTTGTTCTTGCTTTGCTGTCCACAAGGTCCATGCTATTCTTGATTTCTCCCATCTGTTTGTGTTTGTGTTTGATTTGTTTTTTTGTGTAGTATGGGTTTTTTGGTTTACGGTAGAGGTTGTGTAGTTGGTTACACAAGAAATGAATGTTGTCAGATTAAAGTGCAATTAGAATGTTAAAAAAGAGATTAAACTGATAAAGCCTAACAATGTTTTGACCAAATTATTTGATTCTATCATATTTGATTTGTAGAGTTTAAAACTGGTTTTCCCCAAATTGATTGAAAAAGGTATGGTATTTTAGACGAGTTTCATGTTTCCTTTTGTGATTTATTTCAAGATATATTTCAGTTTACTTTCTTTCATGTATTGTTCAATCATGGCATGTTCTTTAGTTCACTATGTTGATGATGGTCAATCACGGTACGTCATTTGTTTTGTTAAGGTTTGGTGCATTTGATGTGATTTATTTAGTAGTAATTGTAAATCACTAACTAATGAGGTGTAGTTAATGTATAATGCTTTACATTCCATTTCTAAAATCTGTGTAATTTCTAAAATTGTTAGTGTTGAAAAATGGTCTTATAATTTGCTAATATTCTTCAGAATCTTCATTAAAAATGCACCTCCATAGTTGTTTCACAGTCTCTTTAATGGTACAACATTATGTGACACCCCCTTTGCTTTCTACAGGGTTATTCCAAATCGAAGTTTCCAGCCAGTAGCATTTAGGCTTTACATGGAATTCCTTAAGAGATATGCATTCACACTTATGTCTAATATAAAGTGGCAAAATTATCAGATGTAAGTTATTATTATATAATTATTGTGGTGAGCAATGAACAGCATGTTTCTTACTATCAAATCTTCTCATTCTAACTTTGATGTATTTCCTTCTTACGGAGGATTATTTTTAAACACATCACCACTCGCATATGTCTGATACGGCGTAGTGATATTATTGTACTCAGTTCATCAAAGTCTTGTATCCAAATATGTGAGGATAGCTTGTTAGCTACACAGAACAGACCTTTACACTTCCTCCAAGTAGTGTTTTTTGTAAAAGAATTATACATCAAAATAGTTATTTTTTTTAAAAAAAAAAATCCTCCAATCTATTACTTGTAAATCATGCTTACTTAATTGGGGTACACATGCTTATTTTTGAAATTTCTTGGATTTTATTTTTAAATGATTCTCATAAATAATTTGTGCTAGATAAAGTTCCATTTGTAATTTATAATTGTCCTCTTATACTTGCAGGATCATCGATTCTGTAGACAATGTTCTCCATCTTTCTGAAGTATTTGGGGTCCCAGCCAATGAACCTGGCAATCTTGTAGTGGAGTTTATTTTTTCAATTGTTTGGCAGTTACTGGACGCATCATTAGATGATGAAGGACTGCTGGAACTCACACCAGAAAAGAATTTTAGATGGAAAACAGAACCTCAGAATATGGATATAGATGGTCATGATAGTTATGATGAGAATAGGGCTAACCATCAAGAAAGATTGAAGAGTGTAAATACTGTGATGGCCATAGATCTTATCGGTCGATTTCTGCAAAACAAAGTGACTTCCAGAATTCTTCACTTGGCACGCGGAAACATGTCAGAACTTATTTTCAAACTTTTTACTCTCTTTGAAGTTGAACTGAAAAACCTTTAACTTTGGAAATAATAGTATTAACCATGCAGTGCTCATTTGGCTTTGTTACATCTGTTAATTGAAATAATTCCATATCAATTCTCACTTAACAAAGTGTTTTATATGGCTTGGAGATGGTTACATGTCTTTCTCAAACTCAATATCTTTGTAACTTGATTCTTATTACTTGCCACTTTATCAGGCCCACACATTGGAGGGGTTTCACCCAGAGTATACAGATACTTGTAATGAAGTCATCAGCATTAAGAAATTCTAAAGTTATGACACCAGAGGCTCTTGTTCAGTTGATATCAGATACTCGCCAAGTTATGTCTCGGGAATGCAAAACAAGTTGCCTGCAAAAGTTCCATGAGGTAATGGCATATGGGCCTCTTGCTTCTCCCGCTGGTCTTTGTCATGGAACTACTCGTTCTGCTCTTTGGCTTCCTCTTGATTTAGTTCTAGAAGATGTAATGGATGGTTCACAAGTCAATGCAACAAGTGCCATTGAAATTGTTATTGGTAAAGCCTGTTTATATTATTAACAAAGAACTTCTCAAAAGAAAAATAGCGCTATTCAATTAAAACCGAGTTTAATAGAATGAAAAACTATGTTCTTATTTATACAGGCTCTGTAAAGGCTCTTCAAGCAATTAATGGAGCCACTTGGCAGGACAGTTTCTTAGGTCTTTGGATGGCAGCTCTTCGTCTTGTTCAAAGGGTATGACTGTTTCACTAATAAGCATCTTTCTTGAGTCTACAATCTGATCCAAATTCGGTGCATATTTTAACAGCATAAAGTTTTGATTATTAGTTGGAGAAGTAGATGTAGTTTTGGTCCTATCCAAACCCATAGCTAGAATTTCAAATGTTGGAAAACTTTTAATAACATGGTTTTCAACTAGGTTTAAGATTGTGTGATAACTCTACATAAATATTGATGTTATAGAGATATTTTGTATGCTTAGACATAAAAGTATAGTTACTTCATCTTAGAAAGAGAGAATGAGGAATGGATCCATTCCAAGGATCAAATCTATACAACAAACCTTATTCTTTAATTTACAGGCACTTTTCTCCATTAACCACTTCTGAATCACATTATGGATGAAAGGTTTCATTGATAATTATTTCCATCTATAGAGTAGAATTATAGAAACTAACTCTTTTTCTGTTTCTATTATAATTTCATCAAATTAAGGAAAGAGATCCGATTGAGGGTCCTGTTCCTCACCTGGACACTCGCTTGAGCTTGTTATTGTCTATTACACCTCTTGTGGTTGTCGATCTCATTAAGGAAGAGGAAAGTGCACCAACTTCCAAGACAGAGTGTAGCACCGGAAAATTCTGTAAAGAACAATTTCCTGGAAAGCGTCGTAGAGACTTGGTCTCTTGCTTACGGAGTTTGGGTGATTACCAGTCCTTGCTGACTCCACCTGAGTCAATTATTTCTGCAGCCAATCAGGCTGCTGCAAAAGCAGTGATGTTTAGATCAGGAATCAATGCTGGCAATGCTTACTTTGAGTGCATCAGCATGGAAGACATGCCAAGTAGTTGTTGTAAGTAATATTTGTAACTCGTAAACAATAAAAAAAATTCAGTGTTAGTTATACTGAATTAAATAAACTAGCCTGTGAAGGCATGGGAAATGTTAGTGTGCTTCTTAAAAATGACCAAAAATTTATTGGTGGCATATTTTAGAGAAAATAAATTATGCGTGAAAAGAAAATTGATTAATCTTGATTGAACTTTATACTACTAGAAGAAAATATCACCACTTGCTGAATTTTGAAGCTCTAATTTACTTCATATCATTATGTGCAGCCGGAAACTTACACCATTTGATAGTTGAGGCTTGTATTACCAGAAATTTACTAGGCACATCAGCATACTTTTGGCCAGGTTATGTGGATGGACTCATCGACCAAATATCCCATGGTGTGCCTGCTCAAGTTCCTAGTTGGTCATCATTCATGAAGGGGAGTCCACTTACACTGCTTGTGATAAATGCTTTAGTTTCCTCTCCTGCTTCAAGGTATGCATATACACATAGTTATCTCTACTTAAAACTTTAGTCTTAACTGACCCATTCAGTGTTTTGATTTTTAGAATTTATTTTAAGCCATCTAGTCATCTGCTGAGGGGTATCGCTCCATTCTAAATAGAAGTTATAATTACTATTCATGACAAACTGTAAAGATTTCCACTGCTATATATTTTCTGCACTCAGATTTTTGAATATGGCAATCTTGATTATTAATGACGTAGTGATTTAGTGGATGAATTTGGTTCACCAGACCAGCTTTTATTAATTGTAAAATGTTTTAAGAGTCCAAAAAACTCGCATAATAATTTCATTTTGTGGCTGCAATGTTCATCGTAGTTGTCCTAAGAGGTTGGAGAGTTCGAAGGCCAATTAATGGAACATACTACTTTCTTATAGTAAATATGGATGGACTTCCATCATTCAAAAATTTGATGCTTATAAAAATATTTATAGTGGCTCCAAGTGTACTGAAGTAATATAGTGATGGTACCGTAATTACCTTTTATATCCTTTAATGTAGCTTGGTCTTTAGTTACACCATTTTCTTTCCTGAAGTCAGGTTTATCAGATGCTCTTGCACTTTTTAATGATATAGACACGGGTAAAGCAACTGAATTTAAGCTCATGTGTTTGATGGAAGCTTAGCAGAGCTCGAGAAAATCTTTGAGATAGCTGTCCAAGGATCAGATGATGACAAGATAGCTGCTGCTACTATCCTTTGTGGGGCCTCTTTAATTCGGGGTTGGGATATACAGGTAATCGGTTAGATGTTGGCACATTTAAGCATCTGAGTTAGATTGTCCACGTAAAACTTCAAAAGCAGTAGTTTGGTTGAACTTGCATTCATCTATTAGATCAATCCGAGCCTACAGCAATGCCTTTATATTTTTGTTGTTGAATGGCTCAGTGGTTCTAATTGTGTTTTGATCATTACATTTGAAGGAACACACTGTTTATTTCATAACTAGACTACTTTCTCCACCAATTCCTGCCGACTATTCTGGGACTGACAGCCATCTGATACGTTCTGCTCCAATGTTGAATTCCCTCCTTGTTGGAATAGCGCCAGTTGACTGTGTTCAGATATTTTCTCTTCATGGGATGGTATGTTAAGCTTATACTGATCCAGAAAATTCCATTATAAAAGTGTGCCGATAGTTTTCTTTGTTTGAGCAGAGAGTTGGACACTATGCACTGGTGCGGGGTGGGTGATCACTGGGAACTTCTTTGAACTATGAACTGATATTGTTTGATTGTGTCAGGTTCCACAACTTGCTGGTTCTTTGATGCCAATCTGTGAAGTATTTGGTTCATGTGTGCCCAATGTCTCGTGGACTCTGACAACAGGAGAAGAAATTTCTGCCCATGCGGTGTTTTCAAATGCATTTGCACTTCTTCTTAAGCTGTGGAGGTTTAACCATGCACCTCTTGAACATGGAGTAGGAGAAATACCTCCAGTAGGATCCCAACTCACTCCCGAATACCTTTTACTAGTACGGAACTCCCACTTGGTATGTTCTGAAAATACTTACAGGGATCAAAATAAAAGGAGACTTGCTGCTGATGCAAGTTCATCATTTTCTAAACCCATACTTGTGGACTCTTTCCCAAAATTGAAAGTCTGGTATCGACAGCATTTGGCATGTATAGCTTCACCCCTCTCTGGTCTTGTTCATGGGACCCCCGTGCATCAAGTTGTGGATGAGCTTCTTACCATGATGTTCAAGAAGATCAATAGAGGAAGCCAATCTTTGACATCTTCAACATCTAGTAGTAGTGCCTCATCTGGACCTGGTGAAGATACTTGTTTGAGACCCCAATTAGCTGCTTGGGATATTCTTGAAGCTGTTCCTTTTGTGGTTGATGCTGCTCTAACAGCATGTGCCCATGGAAAACTTTCCCCTCGTGAACTGTGTACAGGTTAGTCTGGTGTATCTAACTTGTGTTAGTAATTCACCATCTGTTCACATTTACTGTAATTCAGTATATCGACCACAAAGTAAAGCATGTATTCTTGAAAATTGAATTACATATGGCCTTAATATCATATGTTCTACCATCTTAGATCTCCTATAATGTCTTGGTTTATTTGTCTTGGGAATTCTAGATGACGAGATATCTAGAATTAAGGGAACCCCTTTCTTGCTTGTTGTAGCTTTGGATTAAAGATTAAGACCTTAAAAGCTTACTAACTTGTTCTCATTTCATGACAGGGCTAAAAGATTTAGCGGATTTTCTTCCAGCATCCTTGGCAAGTATTGTAAGTTACTTTTCAGCTGAAGTAAGTCGTGGTGTTTGGAAACCTGTTTTTATGAATGGAGTTGATTGGCCAAGTCCAGCTGCAAATCTATCAACTGTTGAGGAACAGATCAAGAAGATCCTAGCTGCCACTGGTGTAGATGTCCCAAGCCTTGTTGCAGGTGTTTCCACCTCACATCCCCAAGTTATGAAAAAATTATGACTCCTAAAATACGAGTATAAATAAACACACAAACACATACATAGGAGTGAGTCAAGTTCAGTCTCAAGAATTTTTGACACACAACACTTCTATAGGGTTGTTGCTAAAGTCTAGATTCAAGAACTTTTCAATCAGAAAACAAATTAACCAGTGTATACACTTAATGTTTGTTTCTTTTGATTGAAGTAGTTTCCATAAATTTCCTTCCTGAAACAATATAAGTACCTTATTGTTTGGGAGAACTCTGATAGTGAAATGGCCTTAGAAGAATGGTCTTTCTTTTCATTACATAAAAGCTAATTTTTTAAAATAATGATTGAAACTTTATTTCTTGCAGGGGGAAGCTCTCAAGCTACCCTTCCACTGCCCTTAGCTGCCTTCGTAAGCCTCACTATAACCTATAAACTAGACAAAGCCTCTCAGCGTTTTCTCAATCTGGCTGGTCCAGCCTTGGAATCCCTTGCAGCGGGTTGCCCATGGCCATGCATGCCAATTGTGGCTTCCTTATGGACCCAAAAGGCAAAACGCTGGAGCGATTTTCTAGTCTTTTCTGCCTCACGTACTGTCTTCCTCCACAACAATGATGCAGTGGTTCAGCTTCTCAAAAGTTGCTTCACTGCCACACTTGGGTTAAAAAGCACCCATACTTCAAGCAGCGGTGGCGTTGGATCACTTCTTGGCCATGGATTTAGATCCCATTTTTATGGTGAGATATCTCCAGTTGCCCCTGGGATATTATACTTGCGTGCTTACCAATCCATCAGAGATATCATGTTCATGAGAGAAGAAATTGTTTCTGTATTAATGCAATCTGTGAGAGAGATAGTTCGCAATGGACATTGCACAGAAAGACTGAAGAAGCTTAAGAAAAATGGGATGAAATACGGGCAGGTATCACTTGCGGTTTCAATGACAAAGGTAAAACTAGCTGCTTCACTGGGGGCTTCTCTAGCATGGTTTGGGGGCTTGGCACTGGTTGAATCAGTGATAAAAGAAACCCTTCCATCTTGGTTTATATCTGTTCATAGACCCGAGCATGAAGAAGATGCAGGAGGAGCTGTTGCAATGCTTAGTGGTTATGCACTAGCATATTTTACTATACTTTGTGGAGCTTTTGCTTGGGGTGTGGACTCATTCTCATCAACATCAAAGCGCCACCAAAAAATTCTAGGGTACCACATGGAATTTCTAGCAAGTGCCCTTGATGGGAAGACATCACTTGGTTGTGATCCAGCTACCTGGCGCGCTTATGTGTCAGGTTTTGTGAGCCTGATGGTAGGATGCACCCCAAATTGGGTGTTGGAGGTGGATGTAGAGGTGTTGAAGAGGATCTGTAAGGGACTGAGGTATTGGAATGAGGAGGAGCTTGCTCTTTCTTTGCTAGGGGCAGGTGGGGTTGATGCAATGGGAGCAGCTGCAGAACTAATCATTGTAAGTCAACTATAGAGTTTAGGATTTATTTTCATACAAAAATGTTGTAGGTTGGTAAATGTAAATGTAAATGAGTTTGATGTTAGATTTTGCAGGATGAGGTTTCTATAATCTCTTTTGTATTGGAGAAATGGTGAATATCATATTTTGTATATCACTTGGCTTGATTCTACAGTACGAGGAGATGGATGAAACTTGATGATTTTATGCGTGCAATTAAGTTACTTTGGGAAACATTATGTTGGTTTGAAATGAATGTCAATATTAATATTTTTCAAACTGGTATAGTAAAAATTAAATTAAATTTTTTTTTCCCCGATAAGGGAAAAGAAACATTAAAAAGCAAAAACAAAATTGTTGGAAGTGATACTAGACCTATTTCTTGAACAATTTTTACCATGTTAAGGTTGATTTTTTTCACAGTTCTTGAGTTCCCCATCATTATATTATATTACACCGCTGTATCCCGGCAACTTGGTCAATCTTTGGCTTTGCATCACTCGTCTTACTAAACCTGCATCTTCCCACATTCCTGCATCTGCATAAATGTTAGACAGAAGTACTCTACCAGCGCCATGAGATGGTTCCACTCCTGCCAAACTCTCTGCAGCCCTTTCTCCTACTTCCACATTACCATGTATTCTACACGCTGCTAACAAAGTGCCCCATATCACGACATCTGCCTTCATAGGCATGCTCCTTATTAGTTCTTCGGCTTCTTCTAATCTCCCAGCTCTGCCCAAAAGATCCACCATACAACCATAATGCTTGATATTTGGATCTACATTGTATATACTCTTCATGCTCTTAAAGTGCTTCTCCCCTGCTTCCACCAACCCACCATGGCAACATGCACTCAAGACTCCGATAAATGTGATTGAGTTCAGTTTCAGGTTACGCCTTTGCAAATCAGAAAAAATATTGAGAGACAAATTTGCATGGCCAAACCACATATGATGGCATTCCATGGTGACACAGAGGAGACTTCGTCTTGTATTTGATGAAAAACTTCTAAAGCAGTGCTTATGCTCCCACATTTGGCATACATGTCAATGATTGCTGCACCTAAATTGTCATTAAGAGGGATTGAACTATTGTTTATGTATTCGTGAGCCCATCTTCCATCGTTCAGGTTGCCCAAAGTAGCAATTGCAGAAAGGACACTCACCATTGTAATTTCATTTGGTTTGAATCCATTAGCTACCATTTGATGAAATAGTTCTAAAGCTAACCCTGGTTGCTCATTCTGTGCATAACCAGAAATCATGGAGCTCCATGAAAATATATCTCTTTCAGGCATCTCATTGAAAAATTCTCTTGCTTGGTCAATCATTCCATTTCTTATGAGTCCTGAAATAAGGGCATTCCATGATGTGACGTGGTCCTTGGTTCCTAGTTCAAGCTGCAATCTAGCAAGGTTAACTTTCTGGCAAGCTGCATAGAAATGTATAATTGTTGCCTGCATGAAGTCATAACAATCGAACCCCGTCTTTACAGTTGTACCATGAAATTGCTGACCCTCAGTGAACGCCATTGTTTTTCCGCAAGCTGATATTATATCTACAACCATCACATCATTAGGAACCAAACCAGTACAAAGCATTGCACGATACATTGTCAAAGCGTCATTCAACCTTCCTACTTGCACATAGCCATCAATTAAAGTACCCCAAGAAACCAATCTTTAGCAGGAATCCTGTCAAACAAATCTTTAGCCAAATCAACAAATCCAGCCTTTGAGTATCCATTTAACATTACATTCCACGTAACTATATTCTGATCAGGCATCTTGTCAAATAAAATTCTCGCATCCAACAAACACGAAGAAACACAATACATATGAACCAAATTAGTTAAAACAAGATTAAACACCTCAAGCCCAAGTTTAACAACACACCCATGAAGTACTTTACCATTCTTAAATCCCCTAATACGCGAATAAGCTGATATAACACTCGACATTGTCACCTCATTCGGAGTCACACCCGCTAATCTCATATCCTTGAAAACCTCGATTGCTTCTCTCCAACAATTATTTTGTGCCAAACCCATTATCATAGTTGTATACGAAACACAACCTCTCCTAGGCATAACATCAAACAGCTTACAGGCTCCATCCAAACGGCCTGATTTCACATACCCAGCAACCATAATGTTGCAAGATACAGAATCCAACCCATCACAAGAATAAAACAATAATTTAGCATGACCCATGAACCCACACTTTGCATACAAGTTAATCAAACTGTTGTGGATGAAATTGTTCGAGTCAAGGCCAGATTTCAAGACGAGACAATGGATCTGTTGGCCTTGAGAAATGGCCAAAAGCGTAGAACAGGATTTTAGTGCTGAAACGAGAGCCAACTCGTAATCGGGTTCTTTTCTGTTATTCTTTTTGCCATTGAAGAACATGCGGAGGTATTGTTCTGGGCTTGAAGCCTGTACTGAAGGGATTTTGGGAGTTGCAGTAGTGACCCATTTGAGGAGGAGGTTGTTTGGTGAGATTGAAGTGAAAAAGGGTGGCAAATGAAGGGGAGATATGGGTCTGAAAGCAATAGTCATGAGACCCTATACAGGACTTGAAACTTCGATGGTTTTGATTAAACAAATTTGGAGGGAAAGAAACTGAATTTTAGTTTTTTCTCGAAAGAACATAAAATTTAGAGTTAAATGCACGTTTTATCCTCAAGCATACCCATTTTTTTACATTGCATCTTAGGTTGTAAATTGTCATATTTTGAAGTATAGAACGTAATGTGATAAATGATATAAACTTGGGAGATTAAAGTACTACATTTAACTCTAGAACTTAAAATTTAAAAATATAATGACGTTTTGAAAATATCAAAAGTAATAATAATGACATATACGTAGTGAAAACTTTAGTAGCGAAAAGAATAATAATGTAATGAAAAGTTTGATAATTAAATTGTATAATTTACAATTCACATATGAAGACGTACTATTTATGCATTCACAAGTGTTGCAAACAAACGTAACCTTAAGTATGCCTTGCTACTTAGTTGCAGATTGTTCAAGACTGAAAATTCTATGAAAAGCACAATTAAAACAAAGACTGAAAGCATCATTGACTTTGTTGCACCAAATGGACAAGCAGAGACTCCATTCCATTAAAGTTATAAGTAGAACATCCAACACTACTAAAAATTTATAACAATCTAAACTTATTCTCATTAAATTTGGTATACCCTCCAGAAAATAGAATGTACCACACCATGTTGGTAATTAAACGTTGTTTTTAAACAAGTTTATGGAGAATCTGAATGAGAAGAAGAAGAAGTCCAAAGGAAATCTTATAGATGAGATTTCACAGCACAACCCATCATGATCAATCAGCGATGATGATCTCCTCCTCCTTTCAAGGCCAGACTTCTGTTGACAAAAAATATGGTGGTTAAAATCATCCTGAAGGTATATAATAAATTTGAGATATCATCTCATTCTCACCAAAGAAAAAATATAAGTAAAAAACTGCAGTTTCGAAACAGCACAGAATTTTTTTCATAGCATATTCAACGGGGTGCAAATAGCCAGCTTCATTAATCTAAACCAAAGCCTGAGTAGCTTTTATATGTAATGAAATTGCAATAAGACAGAACAAGAAAAAGAAAAAGGAACAAAGCTCATGTTCTCAATAAATAGGTTACCCGGTCTTCACTTCCCAACTACAAAGTACCCAACTACTCTACATTATCCACTAGGATTTACTGATTAAAATATAAGCCAGACCGATGAACCTGCAAGTACATTAGGCCTCTAATTCATGTCAAAAGGTTACCCAAAACTTTGTTTTTTCAGTCATTTATCACAGTAAATTCAAATGGAAATTATACTTGTTACAAAATTATTTTTGCGATAAGTATCTCGAATGATGGGATGAGATTATAACTGTGCTTATAATCTCCTAGCTTTATAATTAAACTTAATTTACTTATTTTAAAAATAAAATAAAAATAAACTTGAGTTTCCTTACTTTGATCAAACTGACAGACATCTTAGACGATTATGCTGACAGACTTGCTTCGTGATTTGATTTTTTTTCCGATAAACCACTTCTTCAATTTCAGTTCACTGCTACTAAAGGTGTTAATATAAAGTCACATGTATGCAAGTATATATCCATGCAACAAAAGTGTGAAGAAAGACTGCTCAGGCTGATCTATTTTCACAAATGTATGTGATGGACTAAATACTGGGATACAAAAGGCTACAAAAACAAATGAACAGAAAAGTGCAATAATAGTTTTAAAAAATATAAAAAACCCAAATGAATCCTATGACTGGAAATAATAGGTGCAAATGACAGGAAAAATTTGAACGGTGTTGGCCAGATGATAAAAGATCTATAACTGTGTTGGCCAAGTCGAAGAGACATAAGAGGGAAGGGAATTTTGAACTGTGTTGGCCAAACCATAAGATCTTCGACTGTGTTGGCCAAGATGAAGAGAGACAGAGAGGGAAGTAATTGTTCATATTCGCCACGTGGGATTTATAATGTGAATCTCAAATATAATTTCGAGAGAGCCGCTCAATTAGAATACACAACTGATGAAAGTAGTAACTGTTTTGATCAGACAATAAGATCTTTGAGTATGTTGGCCAAACAAAGAGATCTAAATGCGAAGAAATGTGTCATAAACAAACGCAGCGTGGATTTTGAGACCGCTACACAATTAAAATTCACAATTTAGATGGACGGTCAAGGGAGGGAACAGAAAGGGGTGGAACCAACTATAGATAAGTTTACTTTTGGAAGGGGGGGGGGGGGCAAAAAAAGAAAGAAAGTGGGGAAAAGAAAAAAGGGGGATGAAGAAGCCATTGAATGCTGATTAGTACAATTACAGGATTCACACAGCCTATTTCTCAAATAACTACGTCAACAAGCATATAATGAAGAAAAGGAGGAAGTTAGTTCGAGTAAATAAAATGGAATTCCGGTATGTTTAAAAATCATATATGAGGCTATCCTTACAACTGTCACTAGGCATTCATATGGGAGGGGAACACGTGTCAGGGCTGGGATTTATGTTCTACGATAGCTCTCCTTTTCTGTGCTCGTTAAAAGCCATATCCAATCCTTTCACTTTCTAATCGTTATCTTAGCATGTGTTGGGTGATTGGGATTTAGTTTTATACTTTGGGTAAATTTGTTCATCTTTTATACTCTGTGAATTTTTCCTGATGCACCCTCTGTAGAGGTACATTTAGTGGTGCATTTTACAACATGATATGCATACCGACTACTATTATATATTATAATACTTCTCTAAATAATGTTCAATACAACTGTTTAATTCCCTTTATAGATGTTTAGAAGCTTAAAGTTCCAAATAAGAAACTAACAGGTTATTTGGTTAACAAAGAAATTCATGTGAGAATATCATAATATAGACTGCTGACTAGCACAACCCATATGAAACAGATAAACCAATGATTCTGGTCCTATGCAAAGGTTTTCCTACAACCTTGCACACCACTAGGTATAGATCTCATATATGTGCTCCTATAACATGAAACTCATTGATTGACTTCCTACAACTACACTACTACCCGGTTCCAAAATTAGAGATACATTCTAATTTTTTGAAATCCTAAAATTCAAATTTAATATCAATTCATTTAAGTTTTGAAAACAACAAATATGATAATTAGTTTTATAGTTGTTCTTTTTAGGTAGTATACAATCAATACCTTATATATAATAGGTCGACAAGAGATACTAATATAAATAATTTTGAGTTGACTCAGATACCATATAATAATTTATTTTTATGTTTTTGCATAGATCCATATTTTGGAGTTGAGACATTAGACCTATATTCAACCATGCAAAACCTTTTTTATGGGTTATAGGTACATGCACGTACTCACTTAAAATTAATAGTCATTCTTTAATTGTTCAAATAAATGCAATGTATATACACAATATAGGAAGAATACCAAAAGTTTACTATGCTTTGTATAAATAGCCCTCTATTCCCTCCTTTCTTTTTCACCATATCCTTCAATTACTTTTAGTTTATGAATATCCTTTGGATAAGAAAAGTGAAGAAAATGGAAAGGAACAATTGTTGCTTAGTAAGTATGTGTGTTTTTACACTTCCAAGGGTACGTGGTTACGCTAATGAAATTATATGTACTTAACATTTCCATCTGTTGTAAACGATATTTTCATATGAACAATTTTCATGTCGTTCATTTTACTTAGCCACATAAATACTTTGATCAAATATTATTATTTCCAATATAAACAATTGTTAATAAACAAAGCTTGTGCCTCACACGGGCTATTGTAGTTATAGATGTTTGTACTAAGATCAAATAAATTCTTATCGATCTTAATTTTAGGATTTCAAAAATTAGAGATATATGGTAACAGCCCTAACAGGGGACCATCAACAGTTGTCTGTGTAATGTAACGGCAACAATTTTATCATTCTAGATTGGTTACCAGGTATTAGGTAATGTAAATGTATCTTACAAGAAATAAGAAAAGTAAAACACTAAAATGAAGTAAAAGCTGACAAAACAACTATATTTGAAAACATAACAAAGCTCACCACGTTGACAAAATGAAAACAAGAATGCACTTTAGAGAGATAATAAATTTCATGTAAATGGTGAAATTCAACAAACTGCCAAAATCCCATGAATTCAAGCTGACCAATAAACAACATAACATAAAACTATAATGAGATTTTTAGGACTCCACAATCCATTACTTCAATTAACAAATGATTTTAAAAAAAAAGTAAAACTATAGTAAAATGATGAAGAAGGGGAGGAGCCCTTCCACAAACAATGTATCATAAAAAATAAAAATAAAAACAGAACAAGAACAAGAACAAGAACAAGAACAAATCCTAACAAAAAAATCCATAATGCATATATAACCCACTCAAACCGAGCTACACTAAATAGATCCAACTTCCCAAACATATTAAGTACGCAAATGACCACATCTAAAACATTCTTATTTATTAAGGAGAGACATGTACTTCGCACGATTTTGCTTGTGAAGGTTTCCCCAAGTACCCAAATATGCATTTTCATTCACCATATTTAAAGATCTAACAATATTGTTTCAGAGGGAGAGAGGCAAACGCACAAATTTAGAGCTTTGACTCAGCCTGCAAAAGACATCCTAGTTCCTGAGGACACCTGGCAGTTTAGGAGCTGTTCTAATAGTACTCGCCATACACATGTGACTATGTTAGAACTTGGAACTATGCGAGTCAAGTAGCTTGGTGATCCAACCAAAAATATAGTTAGAAAACTTCGACAAAAAAGCAAGTCGAATCATGTCAATTATCAAACTTACAAAAATCATCCAACCAAAAACGTTGTTAGTAAATTTTAACTAAATTTATCAGGATCAAAATATCTTACATAAATGCTGCACTTGCAACAGTTCTGATAAAACTATTTGTCAATGAACAGACGAACATTTTCACAAAATCCAAAAAACATCTATGTCAACTGCATATGGAAAAAAAATATTTTTTTGCAGATCAACATTATCTCTCAAACTGATATAAACCTAGCACTAACCAAGAACATAAGATACACTTCAAAAAGTTCTGATAGGACTATTTATAATGAACAAATAAATGTTTTCAAAAATCCAAAAAAAAAATTGCAGATCAACATTTTCACTCAATCTGGTATGCTTATAGCACTAAGAAGTAAGAACCCCACATAGCAGTAACCAAATAAATAGCTATGATCAAACCAAACCCTCAATAAATATGAAAAGGCAAAAATCTCTGGCAAAAACAACATTTCCATTCAATGAAAATTCAGTAAACTCACTTCTTGTGCTTCCTTCCCCGTTTCAGGCTCCACCCCTCTAGCTTTGCAATGGGGCAGCCGCACTTGGCCCGAAAAAGGAGTACAGCGCGTCCATTAGGCGGCGCCATTTTCCTCAACTCAGCACGCAAACACTCATAATCCGGGTTCCCTTCACTGCCACCCTTCCACGGCAGCTGATCCACCTCCTTGACCGCCTTACCGGCCGATTTCAAGCAATCCTCCGTCTGCAGCTGTAAATCGAACTCCATCGCCCTTTTCAAACCCTTGCACCCCGATTTCCCACACTTCCTCGATCTAAACCCGCAACAGAGCTCGAAACTGAGGAGGGCAGAAAAAAAGAAGAGGGAGAAGGCGATGAGATAGAGAGTGGAGATATCGAGGGCGTAGAGGGAGAGAGAGATGGTGGGGAGGAGGAGAGAGAGGGAATGGAAGAGGTAAGAGAAGTATGAAGAGATTAGAAAAGTGCCGGAGAAAAGGACTAATATCAAGATGAGAATGTCGAGAGTTGCAGAGGGCGAGTGATGACATGGGAGGGACGATGATGATGAAGAAGAGGAATTGTTGATGGAGGAATTAGGGTTAGGGTTTGATGAGGGTTTTCTGTTGTTGTGATGGTTGAAATTGTTGGTTATGGTGGTGGTGGTTTTGGAGAGAGAAGATGAAGAAGGAGGGGACATGGTGATGGAGGAGGAGAGAAGGTGATGGCGCATGTTAGTATAGGGGTGGGGTTTGGGATGGTAACTGAGGTAGGATTTGGAAAAGGTTTTTTTTCAGGTGATTTTTGGGGAAGGAGGGAGGAAGCGAATAGCGATGGAGGGGGATATGCGCATGTTAGCTGAAACTTTGGATGTTGGTGCGCACGTTAGCATTCATTGCATTCACCCAGTAAAACAAAAGGAATAGATTTACTATGTAGTTATTGATTATTGTTGCTTTTGAGGAATTATGAGAACTTTACCGTTTAGACTATGTTTGAGATTGTTTAAAAAAAAATTGTGATTATTGATTTTGAGTATTATTTTTAATTAATATAATTAATTTAAAAAAAGTAGTTTATTTTTGTTTAATAAAAGGTGAAAAGAGTTTGGTATAAAAAATTTGTTAATTATTTATTTGAAGTGAAAATCACTAAAAAATAATATTTTAAGAAGTAAAGATGGGTAATAGATAGAATTACTAAAATAAATAGGAATAAATTATTTTAGTAATATATTTGGCCAAACTTAATTATTAAATTTGACATATAATCAAAAGTTCTAATTTGAAGTTTCTAATTATGTCCATAAAATTTGATCGTAAGTAGGGTCAGTCAGATCGTAGAAAATTAAAATTTTCACACGATTCTTTTCATATGAATAATAATTCATCTTTATGTAAGAGAGACTCGTGTAAAAATATTATTTAAACATGTAAAAATATCAATTTCCAATTAAATATTGTAAGAGAGTTCTCAAATTTTTGTTTGAAAAAAGTTTTTCAAATGATGTGTCTTAGTTATTATATTGATTAGGTAAATTTCTTACAATTAGTTATACATTTTGTTTTATTCATTTGTGACTCTTAACATTATCCAAAAAAAATATATCAATTCAACACACTAACCCCTTGTTTTTTAGGTTCTGATAAAACATAAAATGAAAGTAAATTAAATGGTAATTGCTTGATTAAAAAAGTGATTTGACTTTGACTCAAATAATTCATTTCTTGGTTGAGTGATACACGACCAAAAACCCAATCTCAAGATAGGCATATTGGCATAAATTAAGCCGAGTCAAAGTGGAGTACAAGTTATTTGCACCTCCTCACCTAAGATAGGGTGAAAGAACAGCTATGGATTATTTTGTATTTTAAACAATTACTAGTTATATAAAAAAGTAAAAATAATATTTTCTCCATGTACATTTGATCCATAACACACTTGTAATTTTTATATGCACATTACAAACACATCTTCACCAGTAAAATCTCACACAAGAAAATACATAACTCGATGGCTTCAAATATTACCTGCACTATAAATATTAACTCCATATAACCCCCAGCCAGATCTTTTATGAAACGACGATTTATTAGAATTCGCGATCAGGGAAGATCACAGGAGCTATCAGGGACCATACGTATAGTCCAGCAGTGACCCACTCGGTGCAGATACGAACCCAGACCGATGTCCAGCCTACATCTATCAGTTCAGAGTTCTCTGAACTATCGGTCCATCCAGAGAGCAGCATGGCTGAGTACATACTAGCCAGAGCAAATATCAAATGGAAGAACATATACGAGTAACTGACTGGTCGTGCTTCTCTTTTGTTTTTTTCTTTCCCTGATTCCAACTCCTCTTCCGCCTCTAGGAAAGGTGTTTTTTCACCTGAAAATTGTAATGAAACATTCTGACATGTCAAGGAACTTCATCATCTATTGACTTAGATTGCCAAAGAAAACTTTTGAATTCTAATATGAACTGCCCACAAATTTCAACCAAGGGTGGCAATGTTCTATTGATGATAGTATAAAATGACACAATGTCTTCAATTTTATTATCACAATTTCATTATCATGTCATCACCACATAAACTAATCACCCATTATATTTAGGAATAAACTTGGTAAAAAAAAATATCCTTAAAATTGGTGCAAAAGGAAGAACTTGGTGCAATCTTTAGATAAGAAAGATCTAATCAACAAGGTTCTTTAAAATAAATTAAAACTTTACCTGTTCTTAAAGTTATTTGGGAAATATTTTGTGGGTTCACTAATCTCTGAATCCAAACCAACTTTGGACTCTCCAAGGCATCTCAAAAAGAGAATAATTAAATAAGCAGGCTGGCTGTCACTAAGCTGCCTAGTACTCATTTTCATAACAGTTAGATTCGAGTGACAGACGTACAGTTAAAGAACATCTATAGAAAAGCTTCTGCATAAATAGCATATTGAACAAAACAAAACAGCAAAGGAGATCCAATTGGACTGACAAACACCTAAGATTCCCACTCTTTGGCTAGTCATAGAGAAACATCAATAGTAGGTCTTGAAAAGCAAAAATGCCTATAGGAAAAATTGAGTACATGACCAAGAAAGGACAATTAAAGAGGGAAGATGCTTTAATGATATCCTCTAAGAAATCCTTGCGATAAAATTCAGTTCTTTTGCCTTACAATAATTGTAGCAGTTTTTAAACACCAAGTAAATCAAATTGGTTCTATCAAAATGCATATACTAAACAGCTGTCTAACCACCAAGTGACTAAATTGTAAAATAGTTAGGAGGATGCACATTTTGAGTACCTGACATGGGCGAAGATGGTGGAGATAAGAAGGTTGTTGAAGATCCAGCACGAAGAGCGGAATATAGAACTGAAAGAACAGTTGTGAGCATGCCGAGAACAAGGGTACCTGTCGAAACTACTTTTGATTTGTTGAGGCCATTGCATGCATAGTCTCGAGGTTCAGAAGATAGACCGGTGTAACACACATAAGCACAATAAACAGATATCACAGAAGCGGGAAAGAGACTACCATTCACCTGTTCACAATTACAAAACATAACAAGCAAATTTATAAATCCCATTTATGACTTCTTGATTTTGCCAGATTGCCAAGATTTACTGAAATTGGTTTCATGCGGCAGATCCAACTTCCCAAGAAGAGTTTTACTTTCTAAAATTATTGCTTTGTTAAGGAAAAGAGCAAGAGCTCTAGATTGTGGTTTTTTTGATAACTAGCGGAATATATGATTTTGTACGGGCATTGCTTTTATAGACAAAGAATTAAAAAAAAATACACACACGTAACTGGAGTCACGAAACAAACTTTTACAGCAAAAATAACTATTTTCTCCATGTAGAAAAGTTGGGTGGTTCCTCTACAGCTATGCTTTCCTGACAAAAGGTTTGTCAGCTCACCTTATAACCTTTTTGTTCATTCTATTTAACCAGTTCTATGCGTGAGATATTGTATCATTTTCAGCACATTATGACATACTATTTATGCTAGAATTCCTTCCTTCAGTATAGCTTACCCCCAACACATTCAAGAAGAGGAAATGATAAAGAACCTTGAGTATAAAATCTTGCATAGGGTCGTAGAGTAAGGTCCTAAATTTGTTGCATATCTATAATTAATCCGATATCTTTATAGATCCTTGTCTAAGCTAATGATATTTGCAAACGTACAGTTACAACAACAAATAAGTTAAAGCATTGGACAACAGTTATAAATAATGTTCCTTACCTTTGGATGCAATGCGATAACAGCAAATGAAAATGCAAGAATTATGGTCATGACAAGGAAGAAGACGTTAAGACCACAGTCTTGACCAGAGGGATTGAACCAAATAAATAGAACTCCAGGAATTATGAATGCAGCAAGATAGCATACTACTGACACGCCAAGTAAAGCAATATACCTGAAAAATTCCATCGAGGAATATAATATTTTAAACAAAACATAGGTCAAGAAAATGACAAGAGATAGCATCTTGAACCAACCATTTCTGTTCATCTTTGGCTACCCATGAATCGTTCCATGAGTGTATGGCATCTAATAATATGATCACTTGAACTAATAAAAAGAACCCTGCCCCAAATTTTGATAGAGTTCCTGCAAATCGGGAAGTTTGAGACAATCAGTCTATGGATTTTGTTACCCAGAAACAAGATAGTTGAGTAGTTCCAGATGACTATTTTTTGGGTCAGTATTACAGATGAATTAGAGTAAAAGAAGGTACTGTTTCCAAAGGGAGTACGAAGAAATATGAAAATGACACACTCAGTTGTTGTTATCCCTTAACTTGATCACATTGAATGACTTGGGTGGTGCCATAAATTAAAAGAAGGACAACATGCATTCTTCTCATCCTCACATTGGTTTTGTCTTGTAGAATTCTCTTGGGTTAACTTGGAAACACGTCTTCTTCTTAAGAAAGCAATGGTGACCAAAAAACACGAAATAAACTCCAAGCATGTTGTGGTTGTACATACGGGTCTGTCTCGAGCTTAAAAATCACGAACCACAACATCATTGTTAATTTTTCTAATTCTATATAAATGCTTACATCATGAGTTCATGATATACATCATGCACGTGGTTGTCGCACACGCGATCAAAATAAACAACCACACAGAATTTAAAAACTGTGGCGAAACTGACCATAAATTGCTGTCACAACATTCGGGAGGAAAAACATGAGGATAATGAGCAATGCCCAAATGATAATCTTAGCGATCCATCCACCATGCTGCCAGGAATCACGCTTGTCATTTTGATCTTTTACTCCAATCATTATAAGGGCAAGTATAGCAAAAAACAAGAAATTCCCCAAGCTGACACAAAGAACTGCTTCTGTCTGAAACCATTCCTGTGAGTAAGTTTCAGAATCGTTTATCCCTATAAAACAAGGTAATTGAACAAGGTCTTTTTAGTGATGTACTCATCCAAATAAATCTAGGATATTAAGTAGATTATCAGTAACGAAACTTAGTGAAATTAAATTTAAAAGCAGTAAATCAGTAAGTGATGCAAAACCTGAAACAACCACATTGTGCTTCAATTCAGAACTAATTTTTTTCTACGTGAAGAATGCTAAAGAAGAGGGGACAAAGGGAGATTGTACACTACGAACACACTCACAAACTTATGCTTCGGAGAAAATGATAATGAAACCTCAAGCCCCCCCCCCAAAAAAAAAAAAAAAAAAAAAAAAACAAAAATACCAAAAAACAAAAAGAAAAAGACTTATAAATGGATATCCTCCATAATCCAAAGTCCAAAATACATTACAGGTGAAAAATATCAGCAGAGTAATTGTACTACTAGTAAACGAACTAACATACATGAATCAAAAGACTAACATGGGAAAACACAAAAATAAAAAGTACTATCAAAAGAACAATTCCAAAGACACTCAATTTTTAATTTTTTTCCATTAATTTGAGAAAAAACCCAAATTCTATTTTTAAAAAATACTGAGAAAGTGAAAGAAAACAAACCCTTTTCTGAGAACTTGAAGAAATGTCCAAAGAAGCCAAAATTCACATAAGACTTCACCTTTTAAGGACAATCAATCATTTAACACCACATATTGTGTATATAATTAAAGAAAATGAAAAGGGTATGAAGAAATTGAGCACTAACATGGGAGTTTCTTCAAAAGGGGAGCTCCGATTTCTCTGAGAATCCAAGAAACGACCAAAGAAGTCCCAAAGAAACCGCAATAACCAAGTCTAGCTGAACGCTTAGTGATTTCGGATGCCACTGATGTGCAGAGACCGCACGTCATTGAAGCACAACAACAAGCTAAGCACGACATCTCTCTGATCTCTCTCTTCTCTCTGTTTGTGTAGCTGAAGTGATGAACGGATCGAGGTCTAATTGGAAGGTTTTGCTTATGGGCTTCAATCCAAACACGTGGTTGAGTTTATTACTTGATTAACATAGAGGTCAATAGTATTATTTTTAAGGACTATAATAATACGGAAAAGTAAATGTCACTCGTATTATTAATAGAGTTTTATTAATAGATTTTCTTATGTATTGTCATAAATTTTTATTCAATTTATTGATAATAATTATAAAAAAAATCTATTTATTATGTATTTTCTAAAAAAAAATTATCAGTAAGACTTATTTATATACCTAGTAATTAAAATATCGATATAAAATATTTATAATATATATTATTATTCTTATTAATAAATTATGATTATGTGAATTAATGTTATTCATACTCATATTGAGATGAAAATAAATTATATAAGGATGATTTAAAAATAATATTTTATATCTAATAACAGCATGTCATGTACGTAAATTTAGGAGAAAATTAACATATTTGAATGGTAATAATAAATTATTAGATATATGAAAAAACTATTTCATTAATTATACTAAATTTGAAACCTTTATTTATATTTTTTAAAAATTACCATCATAGCTTGTTGCTATTAGATAGTATAAAAGATAATAAACACTAATTTTACGAATCATCTCTATATAATTTATTCTCTAGTGAGATATTTATTTATAGTCCAACTAGTTTAGAGTAGTGCGCGCTTTAAAATATGAATTTAAAATTTTTATAAAAATAATAATAAATGAATAATTTTTCAAAATGTGAGTCTAAAAGCTTATAATTAACCAGGCAACCAGCCACAATTATATATATATAATATTAGTAATTAAAATTTAATCATCAATATATTTTATAACACATAATATACTTTTTAATATTAATTATTATGTAACCATAATATTTACACAACTACTATTATATACTAACAACAATATAAGTACTAAGTTAAAATATAAACTTAGTTTCACATATATATGAATTATTTATTACTGAACCCAAAATAAAAAATACTAATTATAATTATTCTTCAATATGATATTAAAATATGTCTATAATATATAAATATATATAATTTAGAATATATATATCTATAATTTAGTTTTTAATTAATACGTTACTAATTAATTATATAGCAAATTAGTTATAAAAATATTAAAATCGGTTCAACATAATATTGTGTTTTTGAATAGTAATTGTTTTTTTGTTGTTGTTGGTTTTTTACTCAATGTTCTCTTTGCTGTTTTTTTTTTAATTTTTGTTTGGAGACGTTTAGGGAGTCTGAATATTATAGATAGATTTATCTCGTTGAATTAATTTAAAATAAATAAAATGAAATTAGGGAGATTTTAAAAAGTATTGTAATAGTAGACAAATTCTAATCCCATAGTACTAAAGACCAATTAAGGACTAAAAAACAATGTTTTGACTGATTATATATATGTATATAGATATAGATTCTCTTGCATATTTTACTTTTATACTATTATAGTAGTTTATTATGACATTATATTAAAAAAAGAACGGTAAAGAATACTTTGATTTTCAAAATTAGTATTGATTAAAAAAATATTTAACATTATTACGTACATTTTATGTTTAAGTCTATTGACTAATGATTCCAAGTCGGTCTCCAAGTTTAAAATGCATAAAAGGAAGTTACAACCTTAATGTTAATCTTTCTCCACGTCCCAATCACGTAAGACGTCCCGATCTGTGACGAAGAAACACGGTAAACACCACAAGCTTCGAGCGGCCGGTTCACGGGGATAGCTTCAGCGTGAGAATTAGTATATATGTTCACAAGGTTAACAATGGAGGAATGTACTGTCTAGTGTCTAGAGAGAGATAATAAATCTTGGTTGTGTATATGTGAGAGAATATGAAAAAAAATCAATATGTATGAGAACGTACCTTTAGACGATGGCTTCCTTGCTAGGTTATACTATCTTTGCTTGGATTACTGTGTCACCCACTACTACCTGACACCCCCTCTGATCTGATGGGCTCTACCGACTATATAAGGTTTATCTACTGCTTTTGGCCCTTTGTTTTTTCTCTGGCCGTGTATTATGATCCCATCCACATTAATGCGTGGCGAGAGCCTTGGTCAACCGTCATGCTTTTTTCATCATCACAAGTCAAAAAGTAAAGATATTAAAATATCTAATGGGTCGATCCACCTGGTGATTCGACCTTAAAGATTAAAACGAATATAATATGGTAATTGGGCCCAGTGACTTTAACGGATTAAAAATAAAGGCCCAATGGATTCTTCTTCAATGAGAGAGCCCAATGTACCCTACCCAAAATAGGAAATATCACGCCCTAACATTGCCCCCTAGTTTTTTTGTTAAACAGAATGTTTAATAGAAAACTATGAATGACCTAAGATAATTTAATAAAGGTCCATAGTGAGATATAATTGAAGTGTATCCAATCGTTATTCACGAAATAAAAGGAGAAGAGGATGGAGGCCCAAATCGGAAAAACCCTATTTAATAGATACATGGACCGGGCAGGACCCTTCCCATTCAAATTCCAAATCATCAATAGCATTTAATGAGCGACCTTGAACGACACCGTAAAATCGATTATAAAAGGTAACTTTATCAACTTTGACGCAGTTTTACTGCTTTCATTTGAATTTCGAAGCGCCTTACGAACTCTCTCGACTTTCGAACTTTCTCCTTTCTTTTCGCAAATAATCAACAATGGCTTCCCGGGATTACATACAAGGTTCTCCCATATTGGTAACCCCACTCATCGCCGTTTCTACCAAACCCTACCACCACCGCTTCGTGAAGGAGCCTCGACATTGAACCCAAAAGTGTGAAATCGATAGAAACCTCCCCATAAATCCCAAAACCCTCTAGAATACTACGGGCCTTGAGCAACAAGTGGTGGCATGAAAAATGGTTCTACGTCAAAGGCCCCAAATCTCTTTCTACCGAATGGGCGGGCGACGAGAAGATCTCACGATTTTGGAGACATTTCGAAGAAAGAGAAATGGAAATGATGGAACTTTTGACAATTTCCCCAAGGAGGAGTGGAAATACGGACTCCTCTCGAAAAGACATGGTTGGTTATCGACCATAAATGTAAGTATTTGGTCTATTTATATGTATATCGAATTTTTGAAAATGCTTTTATGATGTGGATTCTAACACGAGTTGTATTGGTTATCAAGTATCTTTGATCAAACCGAGCTCTTTAGAGATAAAAGAGCTCAAGATTTTTGTCCAGGAAGCCTTCTAAGTTGTTGAAACTCAGCAAGCAGGAGCTGCCCCGGCCGAACAATCCTTAAACATGTATGCACGAATTCAAACCCGACGAACCGTGGTCAAGAGGTTTCTGTTTGGAAGAGACTCTCCGCCCTCGCCGTAAGAGGAGGCGATCGAAAAACCCGAATAACACCCTTTCCAACCCCTTAAAAGCCACCCGTAAATCGAGCCAACCACCACGTCGTCACACCCGACAAGGAGGCCTACTCGATCGTCTCCGATCGAAGAAGCATCCTCCGCACCAAAAAGCCGAGAAGCAAGATAACGCCTTTGATCGCCAAGAGCTTAGGGTGCCCGATCTTCGATCATACCCCCCTTCGCATCACTTTGTAGAAATACAGATTGGCGAAGAAGGTGATCGAGATGAAGTTGCCCAAACCTCGCCCAGAAGAGAGAAACGAACACCGATGACCACCCAAGCTCTGCAGACGGTCACTCCTCTATAAGAACCCGGTCCAAACAAATCTCCTCTCCGAGACCAGTACGGCGAACTCGAACTCTCTCTCTCCCGAGCAACCAGCCTCCTTCCCCGAAAAGTCCAAGACCTTCGCCCGAACGAAGCAGAGTCCTTGGTCGGAGCTATCATGCCGAGGCCGTGGGATCTCCAAATACTATATGGCCTAGATTCAATGCTAATTTTCCGTTCGACCTATTCGGGGCCTTCGTAAGTGAACGCCGGCGATCATAGGTTCGGTGATCACACGGACGGAATTTGCTCGATGAAGGATGAGCTATTTGGCTAAGGTAAATAATCATTCCTTTATTTTTCTCGTCTCTTCATCCTTAATTGTATATCCGGATACCGGCTTGAAATCGTTAGATACATATGAAGCTATCATTGTCTTTGGACGTTTGCGTCAAGACACATAAATGGGGGGAAGCCGAGGAAGATTTCATGCGACAAGAGATATCTTTGAGATCGACCTGGCGCTCGAGAAAGGGCCGATCGAGAAGACTCTCTTCAAGTCATCGATGGCCTCAACGAGACTGGATAGAGCTAAGATGGATTTGAGACGTCGACGACGAGTAAGTAAAGGCCACAAGAGATAGGTTGGCCGCCTCGATGCTAGCCAACAAACTTTAACCGATCTCGAACGGCTTAGTCGAAGAAAACACATTCTTTGAGGGCAAAAATGAGGAGTTTTCTTGCCAACCAAGCTGGCTATTCAACTCAAGCGAGGCTCAATCAAAGGCCCAGGATGAAGGGCGGAGACACAAGAACAAACGCCACAAGCTTCGTCTTAAAATAAAGGATCTTGAGGAAGGGGTCCTCTTCTCAACCGAAAGAGCTCGGAAAGCGAATCTGAGTAGAATATAGAGACTCGGGACGAGCTTAACGTCGAGATCATGAAAGTTTACTCGGAAGGCTACGTAAGACCTGCCGAGAGAGGCAAAGAAAACTGCTCACGCTTTCAACTGGACCCAACTCTACTCAACTCAAGACGAAGGTGGTGCCTAGGTGTTCTTCCCGCTTTCATTTCGACTTATGTAAAAATTTATACATTTAAACATTTTACGTTTCTATATTAGTGTATTTTTGTTCATGAATGAATAAAGTCAAATGAATGTTTTAGTTTTCGATTTAATTTGCAATCTCTTTAATTGTGAACTATGTTTTCCGGTTAGTTTCTTGTCAATAATTCAATATCGATGAAATGAACCTAAGCAATTGAATCGGTTAAGATATATAATAGTTAATGTATGAGGCGAAGGGAATTGAATTTCATGGATGTGATTTACCTTAAGCGAGCAGTAAAGGACCTGAATTCAAACACTTTGGATTTAACTCAAATTGTTAATTAACAATTAAGCATGTCATATAATGAGATAAAGTGATGTTAAAGAAGCGAGGCATTAGAACTCAACACTTAAATAAAATAAAGTACCACATACTCATCTGGTCCAAGTGTGAGATCGGTCATTTGTTTACCACCGGGGTGAAACAATTATATGAAAACCAAGATATAAGGACCAATTGTGACCATTGATTTACCACCTGGTAAAATCAATATAGATCCCTAAATCACCACTCTGGGGTAGAATAATGACAAATTTTCGCCATCGAATGGCCGACAAGTCCTACCATTCCTCCTTACACCATAGTGACCATAGGACAAAATAGGACCGGGACAATAGTGACCATTGATTTACCACCACCGTTAAAATCAATATAGGATCTTTAAATCATCACTCCGGGGTAGAACGACATAATGGGTCGCCATCGAATGCCAAAGAAGTCCTACCATTCCTCCTTACACCATAGTGACCATAGGACAAAATAGGACCGGGACTAATAGTGACCATTGATTTACCACCACCGGTAAAATCAATATAGGATCCTTAAATCTCACCACTCGGGGTAGAACGACAAATGGGCTGCCATCGAATGGCCAGCAAGTCCTACCATTCCTCCTTACACCATAGTGACCATAGGACAAAATAGGACCAAGACCAATAGTGAAAAAATGTCTTTTTATTGATAATGAACAATAATATCTGAGACTTAGATGAGTTAACTTGATCTTTATTGAAAGTATTTCGAAGCCTCGCCAAATGCGTGCCAAGTGTTTTTGATTTGGAACCATCTAATGCCCTTAACAGGTAAGTGCACGGTTGGGATACTTGATCACCTCATATGGTCCTTCCCGGTTTGGCATTAACTTTCCGTGTTTTGAGGTGTAGAAGCTTTCTACACTCGAGGGCGAAGTCTCCTACTTGAATCTATGACTTGACTCCTTTGTTATAATGCTTAGCTACTCTTCGTTGATAAGTGACCCAATTTAAGTAAAGCAACTTCTCTAACTTCTTCTAGAGAGATCCAAATTGGCCTTCATCCTTCGTCATTGTATATTTCTTTGTATTGATCGACCAAGACTTGGAGATCCGATTTCGACGAGGACTAAGGCATCGGTACCATAGGCCGATCGAAAGGTGAATCCCGATGTGGTAGTCCTTGAGTGCGATCCGGTAAGCCCATAACACGCTGAAGCACTCCTCGGCCATCTTCCTTTAGCTTCATCATCTAGTCTCAGGCTGATCCCGATTCGTGACGTCATTCTGTTGGTCACCTCAACTTGGCCATTTGATTGTGGATGAGCCACCGAAGTCTTTTTATGCTGAATACCCAACTCCTTTAAAAATGCTTCAAATTTTGATCCCACGAACTAGCGTCAGATTTGACGATATTAATACTCTAGGGATCCCGAAGCGAAACACTACGGACTCTTTTTATGAACTTCAAACATTCTTGCAAAAGTAATTAATCAAGTGGCTTCGCTCTACCCACTTAGTCATGTAATCAATAAGAATTATGACAAAGCTAACGACCTTTAGCTTTAGGCAATGGACCCAATATATCTACCCCAGAGACGGTGAAGGGTATAGGAGATAAAATCGAGTATAGCTCTTCTTAGGTGGTGATGTGTGATCGAATTTTTGAGTTGACACTTTTCACATTTTTTGACATACTATGTAGCTTCCTTGAAAATTGTAGGCCAATAGTATCCTCGAAGTACTTTGTAAGCCAAAGATTTAGCAGTCATATGATCACCGTAAATGCCCTCGTGAACTTCCCGAAGAGCATATTCCGCCTCAGATGGGACCAGGCACTTCAGTAATGGTGAAGAAAAGGCCAATCGATAAAGATCCCCATCAATAAGAACAAAGTTAGCGCTCTTGTATTTGATCTTCTTCGCTAACATCTGATCCGAAGGAAGGACGCCATCTCGCTAAATACTCGATGTGACGGGTCATCCAAAGAAGTTAGATCGCTCGATACACATCATCGCTTACGTCAACACTTGGTCATTGCAGAACTTCCAAGTAAATCGATCCGTTAAAAACATCTGCATCCGTAGTAGCCAATTTCGACAATGCATCGGCGATAGAATTGTCATTACGCTCTATGCTACGAAATTAAATGACAAGCGAAATCATGAAAGTCGGTCCTTTAACTCGCCAAATACTTGATCATCCGATTTCCACGAGCTTCATAGTCCTCGATAGGCGCTTGACAACCAACCGAGAGTCATTGTAGATGATAAGGTTAGGACCTCTAGATTCTTTGCCAATTGAACACCCGCTAAAGATCGCTTCATACTAAACCGTTGTTTGTCGCTTTAAATCCAAATCGATGGCTCGTTAAACTTTGAACCCGTCCGGACTTGTCAAGATAATTCACCTTACTAACGAGTTAGGGTAGAGGAACCATCTGCATATAGAGTCCAAACATTCTCGCTCCTGTTGAAGAACCGCAATTGCTCGATCGACGATTGACTTCCGGTAAATTTCAAGATCTCGCTTTGGTGAACGAACATTCTATTTTATGAAATCGGCCAAAGCTTGGCCTTTGATAGCGGTTCGTGGATGGTATTCGATGAAAAGCGTGGACAACTCCATTGTCCACGCCGCTAACCTTCCCCGAAAACTTCGGCTTGCCCATCACCTTCTTCAATGGTCGATCCCGTAGACAATCAGAGTCGACCTTGAAAATATCGCCAAGCTTCCTACTAGCAATTATCAAGGCGAAGGCAAATTTTTCAACATTTGGATACGGTTTGAGATCTCGCGGGACGTGATCGACATAATAGGCCGGATGTCGTCTTTTCATCGATCTCCCGAACCAAAGATTGCTCCAACCCATTAATGAAACTTGCCGCCAGACATGAGATATAAGGTCTTTCTTTGGAATGGGTTTCACCAATAAAGGAGCCGAAGAAGAAAGATACGCCTTTATGCTCGGAAGGCGTCTTCACACTCTAAAGTCCATTGAACGCGTCTTCGCATTCTTGACCCCTTTCAATGTATCAAAGAAAGGAAGGCACCTCTCTGCAGATTTGGCGACGAACCTCCTTAATGCTGCAATCCTGCCAGTCAGACGTTGGACGTCTTTTAATGACTGAGGAGTCTTCATGTCAAGAATGGCCTGAATCTTCTCTGGATTGGCCTCGATACCCCTTTGACTAACAAGATAACCCAGAAACTTTCCTGCACCGAGGCCGAAAGTGCACTTGGCGGATTAAGTTTTTAGTTGACGATGAATGGACGGTCGAAAGCATTCCTCTAGATCGTCTAAATGACTCACGAACGTGCATGCTTTTCACGATCATGTCATCAACGATATACCTCCATGTTCCTTCCCAATTTGCTATCGAAGATGAAGTTCATCATTCTACGGTAAGTGGCTCCAAAGATTTATAAGGCCAAAAGTCATCTTCAGTGAAGGCGACAACGAAGCGTGTGTGTAATAAATGCGGTCTTTGGGATGTCCTCTTTACACATAGATATTTGGTGATAACACGAAAAAGCATCCATAAAGCTTAGTAATGCATACCCCAAGTGGCATCGATAAAGTCGATCAATATGGGGTAGAGGATAAAATCCTTCGGACAAGCTTTATTGAATTCGGTGTAGTCGATGCAAACTCGCCATTTTCCATTCTCGCTTCGCACCAACACCACATTAGCCATCCATTCGGGATAATCAATCTCATATATAAAGCCTCGGCAACCCAATGACTTTGTTATTTCTCGATCAATGATTTTACGTCGTTCAAAGCAAAGATCCGTCTTTTTTCTCGCGCAACCCGCTTCTTCAAGGATCTACATTCGACTATGCTCGGCTATCTTCCCACTAACTCGTGAATGTCCCTTGGTTCCCATGCAAAAATATATCGCATATACAGCAGTAAGAGTTCTATGAGATTTGTCCGAAGAGGTTTGGTAGACTGAACCGATCTCACATGATCTTGTCTCGGCTTTCAAGGATCAATTCGACCTCTTCCGTTTCCTCCCAAGCAGAATCACCATCTGGTTCGAACTACTTTCGGTAAAAGGCTCGATCTCAATTGTCATCGCTTCTTTTGTTTGTCAACCCCACTCCGGAGGAAATAACAAGATTCCCAGTAGCATCGTCGGGCTAGATCCAAGTCCCCGCCACTCTCCTACTCCATGAGCCGTGGGGAACTTGATTTTGAAATGAGGATGGAGGTCACTGACTTGGAGAAGCGATTAAAGTAGGTCTTCCCAAAGATATAAGCAGAAGGTGAATCAACGTCACAACATAGAATTTACACACTATTTTGACTCTTTGGGGTGTTGTGGTCAAGATAACCGGAGTTCGATAGTGCTCGCAACTTTGACAGGATCATTCTTTGAAGCCAGTATAAAGGAGCTTCCGCCTTGACCTCCATTTTACGCCCATCAAAGTGCATCCTCCGATAGGTATGGGCATACTGGATATCCAATCGAAGATCCATTATCTATCATCACGCGCTTCATGTCCACCGTGCCCACTCATATTTGTGATCACCAAGGCCCCTCATGCGGCTCGATGGGCTCAGAAGGATAGTCGGTCGTCAGTAAATGATACGATGATCCCGGGAATGGTTTATCCGCTTTGAGGGAGCATCTGTCACGATCATGACCGGATTGAGTAAGCCCTTCTTCTTCCTCCCTATCAACTTCCTGCGGACCCACCGGTTATCACATCGATAACATGCCTGGCGGAAATCTTTGGAGCCCTTGAACCGTCTGAACAAAGACGGTTAACGTTCTCACGATTATTTATGGCCACATACCGCACTAACAAGCCGTCTTTAATATTCCTCTCCACAAAGTCTTTCAAATTGCAACACTCGTTAGTGTCGTGGCGTGCAACTCGATGATAGCCACAATACTTACGAGAGTTACCCCTACTTGATTCGGTAATTATCACGGGGTGGCTCAAAGAAAGGTTGGTTTCGATTTGATCCAAAATTATCGATCTATCGGTGTTTAGTTTGGTGTAGATCTTATTCACCTTCTGGGTAGGAGCGGAGGGATGATCGCTTTCTTGCCGCC
The DNA here is from genome assembly GCA_020205605.1 of Panax ginseng. Lineage (NCBI taxonomy): Eukaryota > Viridiplantae > Streptophyta > Magnoliopsida > Apiales > Araliaceae > Panax > Panax ginseng. The sequence continues at coordinate 128,294,993 of CM035135.1, read as the reverse complement.
AGAATTATTGTACTTTTTCAAGCGCCTGTCGTCTCAGATCATTATACCCCCGATTCTTCTCTCCTCTGTTTCAACTTGGGCTTAAGAGCCATCGACTCTTTCCCGACCGAAAGAGGATGTTTGTGCTATTCATAGCTTCTTCCACAACGATGTAGCCTTTCGCTTTGTCAAAGGCTTGGCCAAGCTCTTCTTGGATGATTGAACATCAACTTCTTCACCAACTTTTCGGACTTTACAGATCCAATCCATTTCGGAACAAACCTACAAACTGGAGATCATTAAGATCGGACACCGACCGATCGCTTCTCTCGAACCTCTTTACATATCGCCCAAAGATTCATTGGTAAAGCACGGATTCTGTGCCAAAGAACCCGTAGGCTTTTCTTCTTCTTTGTTGCTCAAAGCAGGGCATGGAACTTATCACAAAGTTCGGTCCACGAGGATATGGAATCAAGGCAAAGTTCCCAACCATCATCTCGCATCTTTTCTTAGCGTCGTATAAAGGTGTGGCACTTGGCGGCGTCGGTGAAGTCGTAATAGTCAATTACCATTCGAACGCTGGCTATGGTCAAGGGTGGTCCCGGTTCCATCGTAACTTTCCATGCGAGGCAATTTTTTAGTGATATCCGCCTTTTCCTTGAGAATATCTGAGGAAAAAGGGGATGCTTTCTTTCCCGGAGCGTCCTTCACCTGCTGGACCTCAACCAGTTGCTTTTTGAGCTCTTTAAGCTCCTTTACTAGAAAATCAACGCCTTCAGGCTGTGGGGAAACCTCTTTCTCATGAACAACATTATGTCTCTGAGAGGATCGACCTCCTCCTGCCGATCCTATTGCCCTAGAGGGACTTCTTGATCTGCTTCGGTACACAACTCTTTCCTTGTGGTGAGAATGATCACGTTGATAGTCCATTACCCGGACTTCGGGTACGACCTCCTTCGACCGCTCCTTTGTTGATAATCATCTCGATCTTTGAGAGGTAATCTACCATTATCGCCTTCTTCGAGGCCATGGGAGTTCTGCTTCTCGATCTCCTCCTACTTCGAGAATGATCCCTAGAAACACGCGTGGAACGCTTCGGCTCCTTACCCTTTCATCGAGTCTCCTCCTTATGCCCACTTCGTCTTTCGTATTGATCATGGCTAGATGCTTCATCCTCGTGATTCCCGCCACCAAGCATCTGTTTCGGCTATATCTTCTTCTTCTTTTTTAACAGACCGCCACGGCTCTATCTCGCTTCGTCTCGCCATCTTTGCCAACTTGGCGCTCTAACCTCTGGCTACTTTATAATAAATCTTGGTTGGTGAGCCTTCCTTTTGTCTCCTCGACCATGATCTCGCTCCTCATTCGTGATCGAAACCAATCTTCGTTCGCCCCGCCAGAATCTTTTGACGGAGATCCCTCGAATTATGCTTAAGCCGTTTCTCGTGAGCACTCTTGGAAGGACCAGACGATCCTTCATCAAACACGAGGCAAATGATTTAGCCTAATGACCATCGTCATTTCTTCTTGGTGTACCATCCCTACTCCTCATCATCTTCCAAAGTAGGTTAAACGATTGTGATTGAAAATTTTAATGACACTAGAACTCAAAGGCCCTCCTTCTAGCGCCAATGTTAACGCCAGGATCTTTCTCCACGTCCCAATCACGTAAGACGTCCTGATCCCGCAGATAAAGAAACGGTAGAACACCATGTTTCGACTGGCCACGGTTCGGCTTGGGGATAGCTTCAAAGCGTGAGAATTAGTATATGTTCACAAGGTTAACAATGGAGGAATGTACTGTCTAGTATCTAGAGAGAGATAATAAATCTTGGTTGTGTATATGTGAGAGAATATGAAAAAAAATCAATATGTATGAGAACGCACTCTACAGGCGATGGCTTCCTTGCTAGGTTATACTATCTTTGCTTGGATTACTGTGACACCCACTACTACCTGACACCCCCTCTGATCTGATGGGCTCTGCCGACTATATAAGGTTTATCTACTGCTTTTGGCCCTTTGTTTTTCACGCACGGCCATTATGATCCCATCCACATTAATGCGTGGCAGAGCTTGGTCAACCGTCATGCTTTTTCATCATCACAAGTCAAAGTGAGATATTAAAATATCTAATGGGTCGATCCACCTGGATGACCCTACTTTAAAGATTAAAACGGATATAATATGGTGATTGGGCCCAGGTGACTTTAACGGATTAAAAATAAAGGCCCAAATGGATTCTTCATATGAGTAGGCCAATGTATCCTATAAAAAAATAGGAAATATCACGCCCAACACTTAATTTTCTGATTTTGTATATGAAATATTTCTTATTATATATATATATATATATATATATATATATATATATATATATATATATATATATATATCTCAATCTGCCTGTTATAAGTAGGGCATGAATATTCATCAATATAATATAGTGGTGACACAAGACACAAACCTATGAATCCCTTTCACTCAATATATTCTATCAGTACTTCAATTAACTACTAGGAATTCATTCTTGTAAAAAGGATCTGATCGGTGGCCGGAATGAAGCTGCTGCTTGAATAGCTTGGTCACCGGTTCTATTATGACAATAAATGAGGCGCTCAACCGACCTTTATAATTTTATAAAAACCTTATGGAAAAGATCTGTAAATATTAATAGAAAAATTGGGTGGGTATAAATTGAAAGAATGAGATGATGAGCTAATAGGCCGGCCAAATTAATTAAGTTGTTTCATGTTTCTCTCCATGTTAACGTGTTTCTGTAGGGATATTGTGAAGCTGCTGGTGTTTCAGTTTGTCACATCCAACACCAAATTAAATAACTTCCGCGTACCTCAATCAATTTATTCTTTCTTTCATTTCATTGAATGAAACACAACATTCCAAGCTAACTTGTCTCCAACTCATCATGTCCTCCAAGCCAGCCAGCCTGCCTGCCTTTTTTCTTTCCGACCACCACTTCAAGCTCTCGTCTTAATTTCACATCTTTTTAGGGATGGATTGCGACTAACTCTGTGAATCGGCCCAAAACCGGTCGGTTTCAGCCATAGGATATTAGCCTAGCTGGAACTTTCTTAATCTTACGTGCAGGTCCACATAGATATATAAGAGATTAGTTGAGATCTTATCTTAATTTATCATATCCTCATCTTATAAGATAATGAAAATGAACCTTTCTGTCCCATTTTAAACATGCCAGTGGGACATGAAATGACACATTGATCAAAAATATCAGGTGCTTATAAATTAAAATTGTAGGTATTATTTGTGTTACATTCATGATATTTACAAGAACTCATCAGTATATGCATGCATGCATGGCTCTTGTTAATTTGGAAAAATAAAAAAGAGATCGATCTAGTAGCTAGAGAACGTACCAATCATGTCTGCATGCGCGCGTGTTTGACAATAATAAAAAAAATGTGTGTCCAATAAAAGAGAATAATGTAGGGTTGGTAGCTAGAGATGGAAGATAAGGTTTATTGGTGTTGGATTCAAACAAATTAAAGGGGCCAGATTTGAAATGATGATGAATGACCGGCATGCAAGGAGATTGATTATATATATAAACTTGCAGTTGTAGAGAGTACATAGAGGCGACAACACGTGAGGCTGATGCTTAATGAGGGTACATTTGGACCCTACGACGCGGACTATCAGACTCGATCTCTAATTACTTGTGATCTGATGATCATATGGGTGGCTTCAGATGGTTACAATATATCTTTACGCGTGCTTATATATAACATATACATACATAAGAGGTCTGGTCAATGAATTAGTTTATGTGAAGGCCAGGCTAGCTATTATATTAGAGGCTAATAAGTGCAGTACTTAGGGGCCGGCCGGGAAGGGAGCAATGGGAAGGTTGTTAGAGAGAATTGCAAAGTGGAAACGAGTGGGGAGACAATTGAGGGGAAAGCTGTATATTATGAGGGTGTGCATCAGTATGCTTCTATGTTGGGACAACAAGTACTCTTAGCTACACAAACTACCTACATTTTGCAGCTCTCTTGGCTAGGAGTTGTCAACTTAAAACTCTCTTTTTTTTTCTTTTAGTGTTATTTAAGTTTGTAATACTTTGTTTTCCCTTAATTAATTGGGTTATATATATATATATATATATATATATGGGAATTTACCCGTTTGTATTTGTGGCATGCATGTGTATGTATGTAAATTAGTGAAGTTTTAGTGCAGCAATTCAGATGTGGAAATTGCAATAAGTCTATAGATAACTAACAATGTTAGCTAGCTGATCAAATAGAAAGTTTGTAGTGATGATGAGTCGTCAACTTTTAGATGTATTCTGCCCCTTGTATTTGTTTTGCAATGTGCTGCAATTAATCTTTATTATTTGAAGTATATGTGATGTGTCTAGAACTTTAATTAGCAGGTGAAAATGAGATTTTGCAGATGGAATATTGTGCAAAAAGGGGAAAGATTCTTACTCCTGCTTCCAGAAAACTGTGTTGTTGGTAAGGTTTTTCTCATATGATTTAAAGAAACATCATTATTTTTAGTAAATAATAAATAAAAAAAAGAAATACAGGGAAATTAATCTGGATGAGATTTGAAAAGCCTTTTGTTTTGGAGAATCTCTACAGCTTATACATGCCTATGGAATATGCATGCATGCCATTTTGACTAGGATATATCGATATCATACTGTGGACCAAGTGCATATTAGGATTTACATGACTTAATTGAAATAAATGTACAAAATAGAATTTACATGACCTAATTAAATGTATAAATTAGGGTTCATATGACCTAATTAATTGTACAAAATAGGGTCCATGATGCAATTAAATGAAGACCGGAAAAGCCGGAAATAAATGTGCTAGACCCGGGAAAGCCTCCATGTGTTTCAAGGCAGAAGACTTGTGGATGCAACCCATTTTGGGAATTGATTGAGGGATTGGATTGGCGGCTAGAAGGACAGGGCAATTTGGGCATTACTTTGATAACTAAAGGGTATTTCTGAAATTTTTCCTTAAAGACATGACTAAGGGTATTTCGGAAATTTCTCTTAAAACATGTGACTGCTTCCCAGGAAAGCTCTATAAATAACCTTCTATCCTAAGAAGGAGGAGACTTTTTGCCAAACAATACACTTGGACTCTTGGAAGCTCTGAGCACTTGGAATTCTCTCCCAACTGGAAGACTCAAGAAGTGTGACGCCCCCAAAATAGGTATACAACACCCATTCTGAGTCGCCAAAATACATGGTATAGAAAGCAAACTACAACTTTGACAATACAGATGTCGTGTAGAATACGACAATACTGTTGTGAGTTTGAATACAAATATTATCTTCTAGACAATATACACACCCAAATAAGTCCTCATTAATTATTCATACACTATTTTACAGAAATAGTGAGGACAACTAAAGCATCTTCCTAGAACCATCACTCCATACCCCGACTCGATCCTGCTATGTTTCTCACCTCCCGAGAAGAAAATGGAACAAAAAGGAAAAGGGTGAGCTCAACTAGCCCAAAAAAGAATATTATGACTAAGATAATATACAACAAATTATCGTTAGTCTTCAACAGGGAAAAATCTAACGAATACAATAGACAACAAGTTTTAGATCAACAAATGCAATGGAGCAAGAATCCATTAGAAGAGTCACGTAGAGAAAGAATTCTACTTGTCTTCTAAGGTTTAAAAGTTCATCATCAATAATTTATCCCTCGTAATAACAATCAATATACATCTTTAATCATCTTTGCACTCTGTGCCAAAGATATTCATTCATATCACCGGTTAGTCATGTTCATCTCAACACTGTTCATCTTTGCACTACTGTGCCAAAGATATTCATCGATTAATCGTTCATCTTGGCACTACATGCCAAAGATATTCATTTATATCACCATTTAGGATCGAGGATGATGAAAAACATTTCTAAAAAAGCGAATCCGATTGAAACAAAATGACAAGGATTAAGGATTAAGGATTCGTACTTTGTTTTACCCATGTCCAAAAATACTTGAAAAAATAATCATATTGGTGTAAAATTCAAGAATGATCAAAACATGGATACAATCAAAGCTAGTATCAAGAATAGATATTTTGGACAAAAAGAAAATTTTTTTATTTTCGATTGAATAGTCTTAAGTATTCGTGAATAAAGGTCAGATATCGTGAATAAGGCCAGTACACGTGAATAAGAAACCCCAAACACAACAAGTTTCAAATTTGAGAAAAAGTTCACCAATACTTGGCATAATGATATTGAAGAAAAAAATATCATTTAAGAAGAAATAATAATACCCTTACCTCAAAATAATCGACGTCGATCAATTGAATTTCGGATATAGTCTTTGTAAACCCATGACCAGATAAAGAACACTCAAAGTATACTCACAAGAATACGCTCGATAATTTAGAGAGAGAAAGAGAGAAAACTTAGTTTCTGGTGTGATTTTCAATTCTAACTTAAGCTTCTATTTATAGGAAAATGCTAGAACGCCAAAGGAGACTAAATTAATAAAATAATATATTAATTTTCCTTTCTTCTTACGCACCAACCAAGTTGCCAAACTAGACCAGCCAATTCTGAAATTCTTTGGCAGCCCACATGTGTATTAACACCAACCAAAAGTGGGTCCCACCATATAATTTAATAAAAATCATTTTATTTTCTGAAACTTCAATAATTCATAGAAAATAGCCCGTTTATCAGAAAAATTCGAAACTCGCGACTTTCCATGGGAAATTCCATTCTCTACAACTTTGCAGAAGAAAATTTTTCCAAATTCCAAACAGAAATTGACCGAAATCAACAAACGAGCGATTTTACAGTCTATAATCAAATTTAGGTCAAGAATTGTGTCCACCGACACCCAAAACATATGTTAAATATTTAATGCCACAAAAATACTCTACCTCCTCATATACTCATATATCCCACATTCATTATAAAAATATCACCGTTAATATATTATTAAAATAATATATTTAAATGAATTATTTTATCAGAAAAAGATAAAATATTAATTTTCAACAATTGTCACATTAAAAATTTTCTCCATCTATATCCACATAAAATAAATATTTTCTTTATCATAATAATCAATAATTAATTATTTTAAAAATAATATTACGAGAATCAAGATCGACAACCAGTAGTTCCAGTGAAAGAGGGCTTTCAATAAGGATTTCTCCTCATCGACGCGCAATTAGGTGACCAAACCTCTCCTTGATGTAACTTTCTAGACATTGCCAATAATGTTATCTCGATAATATTATTCAAATAATATGAATTATTGATTTGATAATGGAAAATCTTTGTGTAATGACAATTATCAAACAACAAAGAATACAAAATATCAACGCAACAATTATTGAATCAATAAAATATAATATTGAATAAAGAACTCATCGTAACAATTATTGAGTAGGCCTTCTTACGTAAGGATCAATAATTCAATAACACTGCATGCAATACCGTGTCGCTTCTTCAGACAACCACGCGCGACATCGTATTTTAACCACCGTGTAACCTACTTGATTGTTAATCGGTAACAATTTATGTCGTTATTTATAAAACTCAATCTTTGTCGTTTTTCTTCATCCAACCGTTTTTCAAGTTATGGGGCCCACCTAATGATCAAGGCTATAAATGCGGAGATTCCCGAAAAAAAAGAATATTCCACGACCAAACGAATATTCCCAAACAATAATGAATATTTTATAACCACTTGCTTATTTTGTAAACTTTGCACATTTCACCCATAACCAAAGAATTATATCAAATTAACCCTTATTAATTTAGAATAATGAATAAAGAAAAATTCAATTTTATTTATAATAAGTTGGGGTCTTATAAGAAGGCTCTTGGAATCCCTGCTACCCTAACCCGGTTTTCGGATTCTGAGAGTTCTGCCACGTGTCATTGGAGTAATCGCCCACCTGTCGTTCTCCCCTCTTCAATCAATCAGTCAATTCCTTATTCTTCGTGGATTTCTCGCCTCTCCAGCCAACACGAAACCCTAACCCTAGTAAGGCGCGATTTCTTTGCCCACATTTCTTTGGCGACTCTGCTGGGGAGGTACAGAATTCGTGAAGGGTATGCCCACAACTCGAAGTGGGAGAACTACAGGAAGAGTTTCACCGACGACAAGCATCACTTCACCGGATCCAGTTCTAAGGCAAACAAATCCAGCTTTCCAAAGCGCGAATCTGGATTTTGATCAACCCATCCTCTAAGACGCTTCAGAAGGAAGTTCAACATCACCATACATGGCTGATCAACAACAAACCAATGCCGCCAGGCAGACGAGCACGGGAAGGCAAAGCGAAGATGTAAGTAGAGAGCAGACAACTGGGAACGATGTGCAGTTGGAGATGCTTAAGGCGTTAAAGGAGGCACGAGAAGGACAGGGAATGATGATGACGATGATGCTAGAGATGCAGAGGAAGCAAGAAAAAATGGGGAATTTCCGCCAGCAGTTAATGTAAATCCCCACCTTCAAGACCATGTTCCCAGGAAGTTCGCAGGGGGGACGAGTAGGACAAGTGGAGGACAACAACAAGAACAAAGAGAATCAAACTGTGCCTCCAACAATGGAGAGTTAGCCGATTCTAGTCATCAACTTGGAGCCACAGAACAGTGGTGATGTGCCACCACTTAGATTGGAAGCTAGCCAGCCTCAGCTAAACATCATCCCGATTACACTCCCAGCATTTTCACAAGTGCAGATACAAACAATCCTAAGCCATATACAACCAATAATCCAAAGAAATCAACTAATCTTACATGATGATGCAAGTGTGCATCAACACGTGTTTGTTCCACATACACCACAGATAAACGAAGATGCGATGGCGCCCCAAAAGGCTCGAGGCGGGTGATATGTGATGAGGGAAGACATGATGGATGTAATCAATCGAGATCGTAGATGCAGACAATCAGCTCTGCGGAATGGATTTCACCCCACCATACCCTACATGACGTGAGAAGAAAACTGACCATACCTCATTGGGTACATTGAACATCCACCGCAGGTTCCCCTAAGTATAGTGGAGAGAAAGGGAATGCGAGAGAAGCATATCGCAAGATTTGTGGAGTCGATGTCCCCGTGGTTGGGACTAAATGAAGTGAGCAACCACAATATTCTACTGAGGGAGTTTAACAAGACGCTCACTGAAGGTGCCTTCAGCTAGTACTACAATTTGGAGAAAGGATCAATTCGAGACTGGGATGATATGAAACACCAGTTTTTCAAAAAATTCTTTTATGTTCAGAAGGAAGCGTCAATTATAGAGCTTATGAGAATTCAGCAAAATTCGAATGAGGAGTTATCCGATTATGTTGACAGATTTCGGGCTCAGGCGCGGAAGTGTGTGGAGACAATCGAAGACAAGAATTTAGTGAGTATTTGCAACAACGGCGCCCTCGACGCCTTCAAGCCCCACTTGATCACTAAGTCTTGTGATTCCTTTGCGACGTTTTCCACCTTTGCACAGGACCTAGGAGGAACTATGGCAGTGTTGTGAACCATCGACCGCTGCTTTACGGAAAGCGGCAAGAGGATATTACTATGGCTTTGTGACTCTCATCAAAGCTACGGGGAAACGAAGGAAAGAATAAAAAAGAATATAAATTTGCCAGAGCCGGAAGCTATCATTAATGGTGAGGAGACATTTAAAGATTTGTATGAGCAATGGGTAGAAAATGGAATGGTGAAGCCTCCAAAACCCAGATTCGTTGTGACCGAGGAGATGAAGAAGAAATCAGACTTTTGCGTGTATCATCAATACCTACTACTACAAAACAGTAAATAGACAACACTTAAAGATGATGTTTTTATAAAAAATATTGTAGTATTTTTTTTTACAACGTTTTTTTAATAAAACATTGTAGATACATATGAAAAAATGTTATCTATTTATATGGACAATTTTTAATTTTAAATACATAACGTTTTTTAAAAAACACGGAGCAAAATTTTAAAACACGGAGCTGAGCATAGTTATATATTTTTCTCTGCTCTCTTTCGTTCACAAAACCAAAACCTAGTTATCGATCTCTACTCGCCTCCCTCCCTCTCTGTTACCTCTCTGACTGACGACTGACTCAACCTCATTCTCTTTCTTTATCGTTTTCTCGCCATAGATCTCCTCCTCTCTTTCTTCTCTCCGGCGCTGATCTTTTTAGATCTCGTACGCAAGACATTACCTATCTCCGATGGACCTGGGGCCGGCGATCTCACTCACCAGTCACCGCTCCCCTCCTCTTCCGTCAACGCTAATAACACTCCGACTCGGAGTTTCGCCGTCTCCGGCAAGGTCCACCCCGCGGAGGTTCTTCAAGCGACCGTTCCCTCCGCCGTCGCCGGCCAAGCACATCAAAGCTTCCCTAGCCAAGTGCTTTGGCTATGCCAAGCCCCGTGAAGGTCCAATTCCCGAAGATTTAGCCACGGAGCCTGATCGCCTGGAGCCACGTAGCCTGATCGCTTGCTTGATAAAATCTTCGGCTATAATAAGAATTTTGGTGCCAAGTATGAATTGGGGAAGGAGATTGGCCGAGGGAATTTTGGTCATACTTGCCATGCTAAGGGTAGAAAAGGCGAGCTCAAGGCTGTGAAAATCATCTCCAAGTCAAAGGTCCTTTCTTTCTTCTTCCTCTGAATTGTTCGGTTATCTATTTGAATCCTATTTTTGATCACTTGGAAATTAATTCCCAATTCCTAAACATTAAATGTATTTAGGAAATTAAAGTAAAAAACAAAAAATTAGGTTTACTGACCGGCTTATCTAATTGAAGGATTGAAGTTTTATAGGCAATTTCATTATACACTTGATAAAGATTTAAATTTTACTGTTTGTTTCACTCAATAACTCTATCATATGGAGGGAATCCGGTAAGATGGCCAAAACTCTCAATAGTTTTTTAATCTTTCTGTTTTTTTCAACAAAATGGACAATATAGATAATTATTGACTATATATTTTACCATTAATAACCCATTGAATAAAATCTTGTAAGTTGCCTATTTTCCTTTTGATGAATCACATTACATTGTACCACCTTGTCTTTTGAAGAAAGAACATAATGTAATTGTGTTTAATTATGGGATTTATCGGCCTCTAAGTGGTGGTTTGTTTGATCGTGCAAACTTAGAGGTGTGATTTGACTATTTTTCTTTGGAGAATGATCAATCTATTTCTGAAATTTTGTGGAGCTTAATAAGGACACACAATATGCTCCCACCCAAACCCCCTCCCTATAATTTTAGGTGAACAAATTTTCCATATTTTTTACTAACCGCTGATGTTACTGGTTTCTCAAAATTATTTGTCCTGGTGGAGAATTAAACTGCACTTTCAAGTGGAATATGTTAATATAGTCTAGTTTTTTTTACTACCTTTTGCCTATAATGTATCTCTTGGTTATTCACTCTATTGCTTTGGATAATTAATTTTATCTTTTCCTATAGTTTTACTGATATGAAGTTCTTTATTTACATGGACTACCTGCTACGACTCAGAGTTGCACATCATAGATGGGATCCCACAGCTTATTTTTGTTCGTTCAAGCTACAACATAGAGGTTTGGTTCTTTTGTTAGTTTTATGTCATGTTTCAAACAAGCATTTCAGACCAGGTGACTGAATCTCCTTCTTGATTTGAATCTCTCATGAGCCTGTATTTTGGGATGGTATAACCATATAATTTTGTATTATTTTGTTTCCATGTCAGGTGTTAATTTCGACGCAATTGCTCGCACCAATTCTGTCCCCAAATGGTATGTACATATACGATATGACTAGAACGGAGACCTAAAAGTTTATTATTAAACTCATAGATCTTCCAATTGTTGTTGTCTCCCTACCAGGCAGGATATTTTGGCCAATTTTCTATGGTCAATCTGGAACTGTTTAACATCGTGGAGGATATCAAGAAAGTCTCCAAGGCTTTTGTTGTACATCCAAAGAATGTCAATGCCGAAAACGCTACAAGTATGAAACGCCACTTATATTTTCATTAATTCTTGTCACTACTCCTTTTGGTTGACATTTTGTCATTGCTACGTACGTATGTGCATTAACCTCAAGACACTTGCTGGATTGAAGGAATGGAATGGGTGAAGGAATGGAATGGGTGAAGGAATGGAATAGAGAAGGGAATGTGAAATGATTCATTCCATTCGGGTTGAAATGAGTCATTTCATTCCCTATCCCCTATCCCAAGGAATAAAATTCATAAATTTGGGAAGTATGAGAATGATTCATTCCATTCGTCACTCTATTCCCACCTCCATTCTTCCAATTCAAGTGTAGCACCGTTATTGTACAACATTAATGAAAGGAATTTCCGTTAAATTGTGTGCCTTGATTCAAGTGTCTTGACAATTGTTACCATTATTCTTATTCATCGGTATAATATGGCTGCCAGTCCAGTATACGAGGACACCACATATAATAGTTTGTTTGGTTACTTTATGTCGCCTAATTTTATATAAATCCAAATCAGAATAATACAGAATGAAGTAATATGGCAAAACATTTGGAAATTATCTTAAAGATAATGTTTTCAACTGTTAGGATATGTGGTCTAATAAAGAATTTCACATTATATTGACAAAAATCTACGGGGATTCTTTGATACAGTTTTGCCTGTTATGTTGTCATCAAAGCTATTGCCTGAGATGGAAATGGATGACAACTACAAGAGAGAGCAGTTATTACATGGGATGCAAAACTTGCAACTCGCGTCACAAATTAAAAAGTTAAAGGTGATTAGAAGATATTGTAGCATTAAAGATATTTTTTTATATATATATCATATACTTTTCATTCAGACAGACAAATTTTCTTTTTTATTTACAGACCAGAATTGATATGATTGGAGCAGCTCAAGTAAAGTGCTGAAAAGGTCATAGCTGATACCCGGAAAGCTTATTTTGGGACTCGACAAGGGCCAACTGTTCTTCCAACTTCAGACAAAGTTCAAGCAGCAAAAATTCAAGAACAAGAAAATCTACTTCGAAATGCAGTAAATCACGGAGAAGGTGTTATTCAGAACCACTATATGTTCACAATATGCTTACTGTTAGCATTGTTTCCATTTAAATTTAGATCTGTTTCTTTACTTCCTGCTCAAGAGCAGTTTTTGTTTATTATACAAGATAATTTAAATTTCTGGGCACGCTCTTTGGTTTCATATCTAACCAGAGATGCTTAGACAAGTATTTCTTACTTTTTCCCAAGATTGTCTGATACAGTTTCTTCATTTCCCCCTTTTTGGTTAAAGAAGGATCTATTGTTAGTTGTTCAAGAATGGTTATGTGGTGAGGTGTATGGATTGTATATATGACTTAAGCTTTGTGGTTTTATGCAAGTACCCCTATTTTGGACAAGCTAAAACTTCAGGTGCAGCAAGTTAAGTTTACCACTTGTTGTGTCTTTAATTGATTTTGTTGAATATCCTGTTACTAAGTTAAAGGACACATATTAGCACAATGAAAAAACTTTAGGTCCAGCAACTTTATTGCTTTTTTAATCTGCCTGATTTAGTAGAATGTTCTCCTACTTGGTTTGTGTAGGTTAAGCCAACCTTAGCTTCTATCTAATGTTAAAACCCTGAGTTCCATTTACGCTCACCTTAATATTTCTTAGCCCGTATTGTTACATCTTCCATTTGATTCTTCATGATCATTAATAAATTTATATACTTGCAGGGGAATTTCAAATTGGTGGGAACATAAAGCCATTGGATCCAAAAACTGTAGCAAGCGTTATTCAATATGGGAGACTAAGTTTATTATTGGTTCATGAAGCAAAAGGGGACTCCCTCATTTACAATCAACTTTATTCATTTTATTGCATTACTGATAACTTAGTGGAAACAAGGAAATATAATTTTATGATTTTTAAGTCTTGCTATGTTGTTGAATTTTATAGAACTTGCTTTATTAGCCTAAATATATACCTTTCTCCCAATTTATATATCTGTTTTTCTGGAATTTTTGAAATTTTCTTCTATTTACTAATGTCTTGTCATACTTTGAAGATAAAAATGTTTGTCGAAACTGTAGAATTGTGTGTGTTGCCCCCAAAATAGGTATATATCACCCATTTTGAGTCGTCAATAACATGGTACAAAAATAACTACAACTTTATTAATACAACATGAAAACTGTGAGTTTAAATATAAATATTGTCGTCTAGACAATATTCACACTCAAATAAGTTCTCATTACAATTATTGGTACATTATTTTATAAAAATGGTGAGGACTACTAAAACAACTTTCTAGAATCATCATTCTACACCCCGACTAGAACTCGCTACATTCTCGCCTCCTGAGAAGAAAAATGGAACAAAAAAGAAAATGGTGAGTTCAACTAGCTCAGTAAAGAATATTATGACTAAGATAATATAGAACAAATTATTATTAGTCTTCAACAGGAAAAAATCTGATAAAATATAATAGACAACAAGTTTCAGATCAATATTCGAAGCGGAAATAATAATTCATAAAAGAGTTACGTAAAGAATGAAATCTACTTTTATCTATGAATTTAAAAATCCATCATCAATATTTTATCCCTATAACATCAATCAATATTCATCTTAAATCAAATATTCATCTTTGCACTACAGGCCAAAGATATTCATCAATCGGTCATGTTCATCTCAACACCTGTACATCTTTGCACTACAGGCCAAAAATATTCATCAAAAATTCATTAATCTTTACACTACAGGCCAAAGATATTCAGTAATACCATCATTTAGGATGAGGATGATGAAAAATATTTTAAAGAAAAGCGAATCCAATTGAAACAAAAGAACAAGTATTATGGATTCGTACTTTAAACAATCCGAGTTCAAAAATACTTCATAAATAATCATAGTGAAGTAAAATTCAAGAATGATCAAAACATGGATACAATCAAAGCTAGTATCCATAATAGATATTTTGGATAAAATACGAAAATTTAATTTTTCTGTGATAGTGCTGTATTCGTGAATAGTGCCGTATACGTGAATAATAACCCCGAAATTAAAAGACAAGAATTTCACAAGAAAAATCTTACCAATATTCTGGCATAATGATATTAGAAGAAATAATATCATTTTTAAAAAATTAATATCTCTTACCTTGAAAAGACTGTACTTCTAAATTGGAATCTGGGATATAGTCTTTGAAGGGAACTTGCACCAGTATAGCAACACTCAAAGTATCAAAATACTCATAAGAATATTTCGATAATATAGAGAGAGAAGAGAGAGAAACCTTCAGTTTCTTGTGTGATTTTCAATTCTAACCTAAGCACCCTATTTATAGAAAAATGCTTAGAACACCAAAGCAAAAAATTTAATAAAATATTAATATATTTATAAAATTTTCCTTAGCCTACCTTGACCATCTAAATTAAGCCACCAAATAATGACAAAAACAAAAAAAATATTTTTGTTATTAAAAATAATTAAAACTTTCAAAAATCAACTATTTCGGAACTACGGAACTTCAATAATTCATAATAAATAGCCCTTTTATCAGAAAAATTCAAACCACATGTCCTTTCCATAGGAAATTCCATTCTCTACAACTTTGTAAGTTTAAGTTTTTCCAAATTCAAAGCAGAAGTTGACCGAAATTCACAAACGGGCGATTTTACGGGCTATAAACCAATTTCAGTCAAGAAATGGGGTCCACCGACATGTTTAACATGTTTTAAACATTAATTGTAACAAAAATACTCCTCCTCCTCATATACTCATATATCCCACATTCATTGTAAAAATATCACCATTATTATATTATTAAAATATAATAATATATTTAAATGAATTATTTATCAGAAAAGATAAAATAATAAATTTTCAACAATTGTCACATTAAAAATTTTCTTCATCTATATCCACATAAAATGAATATTTTCCTTATCATATAAATCAATAATTAAGTATTCATAAATAATATTACAGAATCACAATACTGACAACCAGGCAGTTCCCAGGAAAGAGGAGGCTTTCTAATAAGGATTTCTCTTACTGACGCGCAATTAGGTGACCAAACCTCTCCTTAGACAGAATTTTCTAGACATTGTCAATAATGTTATCTAATAATATTATTCAAATAATATGAATTATTGATCTGACAATGAAAATCTTTGCAGTAGTGACAATTATTGAAACAACAATAATATAAAATATCAATGTAGCAATTATTGAATCAATAAAATAAAATATTGAATAGTAATTCTCGTTGTAAAATTATTGAGTAATGCCTTCCTACGTAAGAATCAATAATTGGTGCAATACCGCAAGTGTCTACTTTGTTTTAACCAACGGTATTCCAACAAAGATTACTTCAGAATAACTACGCCAGTTATTTATAAACAACTTATATTTGTCATTTTCTTCATCCAATCGCTTTCCGTTATGGGGCCCACACAAGGCTGCGCTGTCGTATGAATATTCCTCGACAGTATGAATATTCTCCGATAAAAATGAATATTTTATAACCACTTGCATATTTGAAATATTTGCGCATTTTACCCATAACTAACTACATTAATCAAATCAACCCTTACTATTTCAAAATAATAAATAGAGGAAATTTAATTTTATTTATAATAAGTTGGGGTCTTACAACCTCCCATCCTTATGAAATTTCGTCCTCAAAATTGACGTACGTACCTGGTGTTTCGAAAAGGTGAGGAGGATACGTCGCTTTCATTTTCGTTTCCAACTCCCAGGTCATTTCCTCAATAGCATGGTTTCTCCACAAAACTTTAACTTGTGGTATGACCTTTGTACGTAAGACATGCTCCTTCCTATCCAAGATCTTGACAGGTACCTCCTCGTACATTAAGTCTTCGGCTTTTTGCAAGCTAACCCAAAATCGTGAAGTGAATCTTGGGTCACGATCCGAAACTGTGGATACTGGCATGCCATGCAATCTCACAATCTCATTTACATACATATGAGCAAGACGTTCAAGGGAATAAGTCTCCCGTATCGACAAGAAATGAGCAAACTTGGTTAATCTATCAACAATAACCCAAATAGCATTTATGCCTTGAGAAACCGTGGGAATACCAGTAACGAAATCCATGGTAATGTGTTCCCACTTCCATTTCGGAATCTCAAGTGGTTGCAATGGACCCTTAGGCACTTGATGCTCCGCATTTACACGTTGACAAGTTAAACACCTCGAGATAAACTTCGCGATCTCTCTCTTCATATTGTTCCACCAAAATGTATGTCGAAGATCACGATACATTTTGGTACTTCCAGGATGGATTACAAATGGTGTATTGTGTGCCTCCATCATGATCTTGTTCTTTAAATCAGAATCGTTAGGAGCATAAAGTCTGGAGTGGACTCGAAGTATTCCTTCTTCATCAATTCTTGCTTCTGGAATAGCACCCTCTTGTACTTTCTTCTTCATACGCATCGACTTCGTTCGTCGTGGCGAGCAACTTTAACTTCATCGATTAAAGTTGGTTCTACGCGATAATTGACATCATCGCACTTTTCGTTCTGCATATGATCTTCTACTCAACGCGTCACCTACCACGTTTCTTTTCCAAGATGGTATTGAATGGTGTGGTCATAATCTTTTAATAAATTTCGAGCCAACGTCGTTATCGCATGTTGAGTTCTTTTTGGGTGAAGAAATATTTGAGACTTTTATGGTCCGAATATATCTCCACTTTCTCTCCATATAGATAGTGCCTCCAGATCTTTAAGCGCAATAAAACATTTGCGCTAACTCTAGATCATGAGTAAGATAATTCCTCTCATATTCTTTAAGTTGTCGCGAGACATAGGCTATGACTTTCCCACGTTGCATGAGAACACATCTAACCCTTTGCTCAAGCATTCTTTCAGATAACAAATCCATCCGAAACGGATGGTATTGTCGAGCAGTCTTAGAAATGAGTCTCCTATTGAGCTTTTGGAAACTCTTCGCATTCCTCGCTTCCATACAATTTTGTATCTTTCCGAGTCAACTAAGTTAATGGAGTAGCGATTCGAGAAAATCCTTCCACGAATCTCCGATAATAACCATTTAAGCCCAAAAAGCTACGTCTTGATTCATCGACTTCGGTTGCTCCCAACTTTGTATTGCCTCAATCTTCACGGGTCAACAGATACTCCATGTTTTGACACCATGCGAGGAAGGAACGCTACTTCTCGAGCCAGAATTCGCATTTCTTTAACTTGGAAAATAACTTATTTTTACGAAGCCTTTGGAGTACCAGCTTCAAATGGTGTTCATGATCTTCATGGGTTTTGGAATATATGATAATGTCATCAATAAAGACAACAACGAACTGATCCAAATAGTCCTTGAATACTCTATTCATCATATCCATGAAAGCCGCAGGAGCATTAGTCAATCCAAAAGACATGACTAAAAATTCATAATGCTCGTATCGAGTTCTAAAGGCAGTCTTTGGAATATCCTCAATTCTAATCTTCAGCTGATGATATCCAGAACAAAGATCGATCTTTGAAAAGAATTGTGCTCCTTGCAACTGGTCAAACAAGTCATTAATACGAGGTAACGGATACCTATTCTTGATGGTGACATGGTTCAATTCTCGATACTCAATACAAAGTCGCATCTCCCGCTTTCTTCTTTTACAAATAAAAACAGAGCACCCCAAGGAGATGTACTTGGGATTTAATGAAACCGATATCCAACAACTCCACGTAGTTGGACCTTTAACTCCTGAAGTTGAATAGGAGCCATTCGATATGGGGTTTTAGAAATGGGCTTTGTACCAGGTTCAAGATCAATAAAGAATTCAACTTCACGATCTGGGAGTAGACCGGGAAGTTCTTCAGGAAACACGTCAGGAAATTTACTAACAACATGAATATTATTCAAATCTGACGTGTCTTTATTCAAATCCATAACATGGGCTAAGAAAGCTTGACATCCGTTTTTCAATAAACGAATAGCTTTATGACTAGATATGACAGTGATTGATTTTAATGGTTTAGTTGCTTGAATTCGTACAACAGGTTAGTTAGGAATTGTTAGGTTTGTAATATTCATGAACGCAATCAAATTGCACAAATAAGCGGAAACGTGTAAAAATCAGAGTTTAAAAATTTTTACAAACCATATACCCGGATCACCCTTTATGCACAATTATTAATTAAACAAAAAGATATGAAGAACAAGAATCATACCCTTGAAGATTCGAGCTTTCTCAGGTACGAGTTCACCTCCAAATCCTTTCGCGTTCAACTTGAATCCACCGGGTTTGATTCCTTCCTTTGATCAACGTTAGCCACCCAAGTGTTTGGCCTCTAGAGGTGATCCACCAAGAAAGAATAAAGATTCAAGAAGATGGGTGGTTTGGCTAAACCCTAGTTTTCTATCTCTATAGAAAAAGGCGTACTCTCCCAACTATTGGAATTACGTATTCACGTGTTGTGAAAGTGTCAACCCCCTCACCCATAATAAGACTCCTCTTATTTATAGATGTAGGCAACCCTCCTTAACAATTAAGGAATTGGGTTTTATTTAATTAATTAAATTCTTTTAATTAATTAAGCTCCTTAATCTTATTAGGGATAATTAATTAAACTCTTTTAATTAATTTGCCTCCTAATCCTATTAGGATATTTGAGAGTACTTTTATTAATTAATTTCCAAACTCTTTTAGGAATTAAATAATAATAGTAGTAATAATAATAATAATAAGACCCCTCTTATTAATTTATATTTAATATTTCCAAAGTATTAAATAATAATATTAAGCTATTTAATTTATTTTATCACCATAGATTAAATTAAATATACTTAACTTATTATTACGATTATGTCATTAACTTCTTAAATAATTATTCTTCCTTTTATGGTGTGACCCTTTAGGTTCTCCATATTAAACCGGTTGTGAATAAATCAATTAGAACAATTTTAATCTTATTTAAATAAATAAATTAAACTAATAATTTATTTAAATAAATAATATTTATTCTATAATAGGGATAAGTCTCCCTAGCGATCAACGAC
Source organism: Panax ginseng (assembly GCA_020205605.1). Lineage (NCBI taxonomy): Eukaryota > Viridiplantae > Streptophyta > Magnoliopsida > Apiales > Araliaceae > Panax > Panax ginseng. The sequence continues at coordinate 128,274,987 of CM035135.1, read as the reverse complement.
TTTCCAGATAATATAGATTTCAACATTAATCATAAAAGAACCTTTGAGTAAATAGTTACCGTACAATTCAATCCTTCCACCATACAATGTCCCAATTAAATATAAGACATGGAATTACTGTCAAGTCTTATTTTATTTAATTATATGTATTTCGATCCTTAAATGCACAACCCCAAATAATACAAATTAGAAACTCCTTTCTAATTTCATTCTGCCTTGGCCAAGGACTACTGGGTTGTCATTTATCGAATCACATAGGATATTTCTCTTCTTTTACTAGAAGTGGTAGATTCTTTATTGATCATACATTATCTCCATGTACAACTTATTATACCCAAGCATACCCTTTGATATACCCTAAGGGTCTTAAGGAATAAGTCAAAGTATAACTCATCATATACAAGATACTATGATGATCTCAAGCCCAAAGATCACTTGTACTACTATCACTACCGGAATTCCTATTGACAGGCAACTAAAACTCCATTAGGTATTCCTTAGCGAGCCACGTTCAGTGAACTTATTCTCTAATAAGCACCTACATACTTGCTTTAGTGTCTCCACACAAATGATCATGAGATCAATCATCCTCATCCAATGAGCAATCAACGTATGTACCAATCTATCCGGATTCACTAATCCCCAATTTAGTAATCCAACGATTGGGAACTATTTTAGTTTTAAGCTTTCTAAGAATTTAGATCTCATTAGAATGATCATCATCATTATTCTAAAAGCATTGCTTAAAACTATGGGTTTATCACATATTATAAAACAACATCATGTAGATAATTAAAAGCCTTTAATAAATCAATACTTTTTATTAATAAATTAATAAGATTGTTACAAAGTATATGTTTTATCATCAAACATGATTGGCTTGTGTGCATACTACTTTCAATCTCCCACTTGCACTAAAGCCAATCGTCATGGTATCTCATACCCTTCTTCTCTAAGTGACGATTATCCTGCTGTTGGATAAGTTTTAGTTAATGGAAATTTAATGTTGTTCTTGAGAGTTCACTATCTCTATAGTGATTTTCCATCTTTCAATGATTCCTATAATCAAATGAAAGTGCCACAACACATGTTTAGATCCAAGATGAAATTTAGGAACTATTCCTAGTTCTGTAATGAACTTTTAATCCAAACAATCAACTTGCAGCTTCATTTACAGCTATATACTTTGTCTTTATCACTAAACCAAAGAACTCTTTCTTTGTTTGAAACCTTTTCAATTCATCGCACCACCGTTTAAGGTAACCGCTTTTACCTTAAAGTGGATTTTCTGTCGTCTTTGGTGCATGCAAAAAACTTGAGTCTGTTAAGCCCTCTAGTTTTAATTTAGACCCACTTTAAATATGATCACATCCTTAGTTCCAGTTAAGTACTTTAAGATGTTTTTCACTGTCTCACAGTGAACTTCTCCAGAATATAACTGATCAACATCAGGTCTCGTATATTTTATTGCATACATGATAGTTACTCATGTGATCTCTCTTTTAGGAGTCTATGGGGACTATTAAGAGAGATACACTCCAAGGCTCATCGACATGAGACATCCCATGGAGTTTGCCATGCTAAACGACTTTGGCATCAAATGAATATACGTTCCTTGGGTTAAGTTGAGCATCCTCTTAAATCTATCTATATAGATTTATATCCCCAATTAAGATACTCTTCCCAAATCATTCGTGGAGGAATGTTTAGACAACTTTATCTTTACTGATTCTAGCATTGGCATGTCATTCCGTATCCGTAGTATATTAACATATAATACTAGAAATGTCACGACGCTCCCACTGACCCTTTTGTACACACTTGGTTCATTCTTGTTTTTGATAAAATCAAACTTTTTGATTATCTCATCAAAACGAATGTTCTATATTTGAGAAGCTTGCTTCAATTCATTTCTCTGAGTGTCTACAACTCTTACCAAATTGTATGTATCTGGATCATCATCTTCTATGATGCGTACCTCATCATCATCATCTATGATGAATCCATACCTCACAGGTATCTTCGGTACTATTCCAGATTTACCATTCGGTTGTGGTACAATAGGTCTATCTACAGATTCCTCTTATTTGACTTATAGTGTTTTGTGGTTCTTGAACTCTTCAAGATCTATTATCCTTCCACTAGCCCCTCCAATGATAAGCATCTTTATCTTAGAAGGTAGCGTGTTTCGCAACAAACACCTTTTGCTAAGTAGGATTATATAACATATACCCTAAACATACTTTAGGATGTCCCACAAATATGTACTTGTCAAATTTTGTCCCAAGCTTATCCTTTGAAACCTTTTCACATAAGTTGGACAACCCTTTATCTTAACATACTTAAGATTAGGAATCCTCCCTGTCCATAACTTTTATGGAGTCTTAGGGCTGAATTTTGAGGTTACCTTTTTTATAAATATGCAGCCATTTCTAGGACATTACCCCAGAAGGATACTGGAATGTCGGTAAAATCATTATGGACAGCACTATGTCCAACAAGGTATGATTTTTCCTTTCAGATACATCAATCAATTATTGCGTATCAGGAGGTGTCCATTATGAGAAAACCATTTAAGATGATCTAGAAACTTATTGCACAAGTATTTATTTCTTGATCTAATCAAAGAATTTTAATACTTTGTCAATTTGTTTCACTTCTGAATTCTTTAAACCTTTCAAATAATTCACACTTGTATTTCAGCAAATACACGCATTCAACTCTTTGAATGATCATCTCCTTTTCTTATACTAGTTTGTTCAATTTATAAAATATATTTTCACGTAAGTCAAGTATACTAAATCCATTAAGTAATATTCCAGTTCTATACAAAAACATTATTATTATAAATAGAACAACAATTGATCTTAATTATAATACCAAAAATTTTATTGTCCAACAATAAAATGGAAATAATGTTTCTAACAAGAATTGGAATACAATAACAACTTATTGACTTATAGATTTGCCCGTAGGCATTGCTAAACTATAAGTTTCTATGGCTAATGTGGCAACCTTTGCTTCATTTTCCACACATAGGATTACTTATATTTGTTTAGCTTTCTACTTCTGCTTGGTCCCTTTATAAATCTATATTAATGATAACCAAAGTTGGTATCCAATACCCAAGTAGAACCTTGACTTAAAAAAAAATTATTTTAATCATGATCAAAAACTATATTTGTAACTGAAGCTTCACTAAGCTTCTTTGGTTAGCACTGCAAGATGCTTCTCGCAATTTCTTTTCCAGTGGCGTGGCTTATTGCAGTGGAAGCAAACTCCTTTGCTATCCGTATCAGTTTTGTTCTTATTATCCTTTGTTTTTGCCTTTTCTATTTACCTTCTTAGAATCGTTCTTCTTATTATCAAAGTATATGCTTTATCATCAAACATGATTGGCTTGTGTGCATACTACTTTCAGGAATATGAAAACTAACAACTTTACGAAAACAATCAATTTTGGCATGATGAGTAGTTAACCAATCAATCCCTAAAATTACATCAAAAACAAGTATCTTTAAAGAGATAAGGTCAACATGTAATGTGATGGTGCCAACTTGGATCAAACAAGATTTATAAATAGTGGATGTGATAAAAGTTTCTCCTAACGGAGTCTCCACAGATAAATCAAAGTCTAATTTCTCCGGAGTTAAGTTTAAACGTTGAGCACAAGCAGGAGAGATAAATGAATGGGTAAAGACCCCAGATCAAGTAAGGTATAAACTTCGCAAGAATTTATGATTAGCTTACCCGTGATCACCTCGTTTGGGTTCATCGTATTTTGACCAGTCACGACAAACGCTTTTCCAGGAACCGTTGACTTTGACTTTTTTGGGACAGCCTTTTGAGTCACCATCCCCGTTGGACTTGGTTTCGCTACCATACAATCTCTAGCGATATGTCCTTCCTTTCCACAATTATAACATACCTTGAACTGTTGTGGGCAGTTTGGGCTGATATGTCCCTCTTTTCCATATTTATAGCATACGACCGGTGGTCGTTCTCCTCTCTTAGAACTAGTTGCTGCTGGTGTTGACGTCTTCACATGGTCATTGTTGAATCTCCTCTTTTTAAAATCTCCTCCCGACTCGCTTCTTCTATTCTCATGGCCATGATTACCACCAGAGTGGTTACTGCCTTTGTCTGTATTCTTCTTTCTCCGCTGGTTATCGTTGTTGTGATGACTGTTGTCACCAGTATGATCCTGGTTATGGTCCCTCGGTTGAACGTACTCGTTATCTCACTCTAACAATTCAAATTTCGCTGACAACATCCGAATAGAGAGAAAATTTATGAGAAATGGGATATTGACGACGCCGGGTTTCAAACCTCTCTAAACATCCGTCATACGTTCCTCATTCTCCACCAAATGAGGTCTAAACACGGATAACTCGCAAACTTTGCCTCGTATTGGGACACCGCCATGTTATTTTGTTCCAAATTTAATGAACTCCACTTCCTTCCGTATATGACGAATACTTTCGGAAAGTACTTGTCATTGAAAAGTTTCTGAAACGTCTCCCAAGACATGCTGAGTGCGGCTGGATGGGTACGCTTCACAGATTCCCACTAGTAATCTACCTCATTACGGAACATAAAGGTGGCGAATGGAACCTTCTGTTCCTCCGTGCATCCCAAGACATCGAATATTTTGGTGATTTGTTTGACCCACGTTACGCGCTTTAATCGGATCCGCTTTTCCTGCACTCAGGTGGTCCCAACTCTTTGAAGCGCTTGTTTGTGACAAACCGCAATGCGTTGTTATCATTTCCACTGTATTTTGTACACGAGTCTCCTCAAATGCGATTTTGCATGAATCGTAAAAAGCTTCTAAACATCCCGTCTGTTCATCATCTCGCTTTCGGTGGTGTTGTTCACGGGAGGAACATTGCCACTGTTGTACGCGTTCTCCTCGTTGGTGAGTAAAGGTGTCTCCACGGTCTCATTTACTCCAATCGTTAACATTCTCGATCGACATTCTCAAATCATCGCTATAAAACAAGGGTTAATTAAGGAATCAACATATCACATAATATCCCCTATATCTATGACCAACTAACAAATAAGCTTAGGTAGGACACACTAGCGAAAGATTTACTCGCTCTCTCCCTCCTAGTTCTATTCACGATCTCGCCAGGAGATCATATCCCTAAGCTCGATATTAATTGTGACGCCCCAAAATAGGTATACATCACCCATTTTGAGTAAAGTCAATAACATGGCATGTAAACAACTACAACTTTATTAATACAACATGAAAGCTGTGAGTTTAAATACAAATATTGCCGTCTGCAGACAATATTCACACCCAAATAAGTCCTCATTATAATTATTGGTACATTATTTTACAAAATGGTAAGGACTACTAAAACAACTTTCTAGAATTATCATTCCACACCCCGACTAGAACTCGTACATTCTCGCCTCCTCGAGAAGAAAAAATGGAAAAAAAAGGAAAAGGGTGAGCTCAACTAGCCCGCCCAAGAAGAATATTATGACTAAGATAATATAGAACAAATTATCGTTAGTCTTCAACATGGAAAAATCGATAAAATACAATGACAACAAGTTTGAGATCAATATTCGCGCAATGAAAATAATAATTCATAGAAGAGTTACGTAGAGAATGAAATCTACTTTTATCTATGAATTTAAAAGTCCATCATCAATATTTTATCCCTGTAACATCAATAAATATTCATCTTGAATCAAATATTCATCTTTTGCACTACAAGCCAAAGATATTCATCGCCTATCATATTCATCTCAACACTGTATATCTTTCGCACTCTGTGCCAAAGATATTCATCAAAAATTCATTCATCTTTGCACTACATGCCAAAGATATTTAGTAATACCATCATTTAGGACTGAGGATGATGAAAAATATTTTAAAGAAAACGAATCTAGTGAAACAAAAGAACAAGTATTATGGATTCAAACTTTAAACAATCCGAGTTCAAAAATATTTCATAAATAATCATAGTGAAGTAAAATTCAAGAATGATCAAAACATGGATACAATCAAAGCTAGTATCCATAATAGATATTTTGGACAAAATACAAAAATTTAATTTTTTACGTGAATAAGGTCGAATTCGTGAATAAAGGTCGATATCGTGAATAAGAACCCGAAACTAAAAGACAAGAATTTCACAAGAAAAATCTTACCAATATTCCTAAGCATAATGATATTAGAAGAAATAATATCATTTTAAAAAAAATAATTACCCTTACCTGAAAAGACTGTACTTCTAAATTGGAATCCGAATATAGTCTTTGAAGGAACTTGCACCAGATAAAGCAACACTCAAAGTATCAAAATACTCATAAGAATACGCTCGATAATATAGAGAGAGAAAGGGAGAGAAACCTTCAGTTTCTTGTGTGATTTTCAATTCTAACCTAAGCACCCTATTTATAGAAAAATGCTTAGAACACCAAAGCAAAAAATTTAATAAAATACTAATATATTTATAAAATTTTCCTTAGCCTACCTTGACCATCTGAATTAAGCCACCAAATAATGACAAAAACAAAAAAAATATTTTTGTTATTAAAAATAATTAAAACTTTCAAAAATCAACTATTTCGGAACTACGGAACTTCAATAATTCATAATAAATAGCCCTTTTATCAGAAAAATTCAAATCACATGTCCTTTCCATAGGAAATTCCATTCTCTACAACTTTGTAAGTTTAAGTTTTTCCAAATTCAAAGCGAAGTTTGAGTAAATTTCCAAAACCAAGCGATTTTACTTGTATAAACCAATTTCAAAGTCAAGAAATGGGGTCCACGCAAACATGTTTAACATGTTTTAAACATTAATTGTAACAAAAATACTCCTCCTCCTCATATACTCATATATCCCACATTCATTGTAAAAATATCACCATTATTATATTATTAAAATATAATAATATATTTAAATGAATTATTTATCGGAAAAGATAAAATAATAAATTTTCAACAATTGTCACATTAAAATTTTCTTCATCTATATCCACATAAAATGAATATTTTCCTTATCATATAAATCAATAATTAAGTATTCACAAATAATATTACGAGAATCACAATATCGACAACCTGTGCAGCCGGTTCGGAAGAAAGGAGGCTTTTAATAAGGATTTCTCTCTCTTCTTGGCGGCGTAATTAGGTGACCAAACCTCTCCTTAGACAGAATTTTCTAGACATTGTCAATAATGTTATCTAATAATATTATTCAAATAATATGAATTATTGATCTGACAATGAAAATACTGTGTAGTGACAATTATTGAAACAACAATAATATAAAATATCAATGTAGCAATTATTGAATCAATAAAATAAAATATTGAATAAGAACTCATCGTAATAATTATTGAGTAATGCCTTCCTACGTAAGAATCAATAATTGGTGCAATACCGTGTGCTACTGTGTTTTAACCACCGGGTATTCCAATAGTATTAACGGTAACAACTATGCCGTTATTTATAAACAACTTATACTTGTCGTTTTCTTCATCCAATCACTCTCCATTATGGGGCCCACACAAGGCTGCGCCGTCGTACGAATATTCCCCGATAGTAAGAATATTCCACGACCAAACGAATATTCTCCGATAAAAATGAATATTTTATAACCACTTGCATATTTGAAATATTTGCGCATTTTACCCATAACTAACCACATTAATCAAATCAACCCTTACTATTTCAAAATAATAAATAGAGGAAATTTGATTTTATTTATAATAAGTTGGGGTCTTACAACCTCCCCTCCTTATGAAATTTCGTCCTCGAAATTGAAAGACGATACTCAGTGTTTGAAAAGGTGAGGATACCTCGCTTTCATTTCATTTCTAACTCCGGGTCATTTCGTTTCTCCACAAAACTTTAACTTGTGGTATGACTTTTGTACGTAAGACATGCTCCTTCCTATCCAAGATCTTGACAGGTACCTCCTCGTACGTTAAGTCTTCGGCTATCTCATCCGGTTCTAACTCAATAACGTGGATCGGGTCTTTCACATATTTATAAAGCACAAATATATGAAAAATATTATGAACACGAGACATACTTGGAGGTAACGCAAGTCTATAGGCTACATTTCCTACTCGGTCAAGAATCTGAAATAGACCAATAAATCGTGGATTGAGCTTTCCTCTCTTTTCGAATCTTGTAACTCCCTTCCATGGGGCAATACGCAACAATACATGATCCCCAATACTAAATTCCGCATCCTTTCGATGAAGATCCGCATAACTCTTTTGTCGATCTTGAGCCGTTTGTATACGTTGTCGAATCATTTGTATCTTTTTCTTAGTCATACGTACCAACTCGGGTCCCAATAATGTTGCTTCACCCACCTCATCCCAACATATTGGAGAGCGACACTTTCGTCCATACAATGCTTCGAATGGAGCCACACCTATACTTGCCTGATAACTATTCTTGTAGGAGAATTCCACCAATGGTAAATACTTATCCCAACTCCCTTTGAAATCTAGGACACAGAGTCTTAATAGATCTTCAAGAGTTTGAATAGTCCTCTCTGATTGTCCGTCCGTTTGAGGATGGTATGCCGAACTAAATCGTAAATCTATGCCCATAGCTTTTTGCAAGCTAACCCAAAATCGTGAAGTGAATCTTGGGTCACGATCCGAAACTGTGGATACTGGCATGCCATGCAATCTCACAATCTCATTTACATACATATGAGCAAGACGTTCAAGGGAATAAGTCTCCCGTATCGGCAAGAAATGAGCAGACTTGGTTAATCTATAAATAATAACCCAAATTGCATTTATGCCTTGAGAAACCGTGGGAAGACCCGTAACGAAATCCATGGTAATGTGTTCCCACTTTCATTTCGGCCCCCTAGGGTTCGGTCAAAAGGGGTGGTTTTGCCACATGCAAAAATAAAAAATTAGTAGGGTTCGGCCCCCCTAGGGTTCGGCTCCCCTAGGGGGTGTTCCTTCACCCTTAAAAAAATAAAAAAATTAGAGTAGGGTTCGGCCCCCCTAGGGTTCGGCTCCTATAGGGTTCAGCCCCCTAGGGGGTGTTCCTTCACTCTTAAAAAAAAAGGCGGCTTTCCCCCTATAGGGTTCGGCCCCCTAGGGGGATTCTTTTGTATACCTTTGATATTCTGATACTCCACAAATCAATTTTTCGGAGCGAATGCTTCTTAATTTGACGCGACAAATATTGTATCTTTCTTTATTATCCGAGGGAGCCCTACCGAGATATGATCAAGGTAACGGGGCTCGAAAGACAAAAGAAAGGTTACAACGGCCTGAAAAGAAAAGTAAATGAAACAAGTCAGGAGGAAGTTCGATAGAAAGCATTCAAATAAACAGAAAATTGAAAGCAAAAACAAAAAGAAGAAACGGAGCCCCAAGAGTTCGGGTTCAACCCCTAGGGTTCGGCCCTATGGGGAGGAATTCTACTTTCTTACCTCCTTTCCGGAATAAAGAATGTTTTTCCTTGTTGCCTCCTTGATGATTTTCCAAGCTCATGAGAGAGGAGTCCAAGATGAAGCAAGGCGAAAAGAAAAGCCTAAGTGACTTGGGAGATGTATATATATATATATATACATATATTCTCCAAGTATGCTTTGCAAATGAAAAAGAGCGACCTCTATTTTCCTATTAAGGAAAATTTGAAATATAAAGATAAGTTTATTTGAGCTTACTTCTAAATAAAAAATATATATATATATGGAAATTCCAAAATATTTTAATGGAATTTTGAAAAATAAAATAAAATAATAATAATATATTTTTGATATTTTATTCCTAACAATAGGGAGATTTCGAAATTAATATATATATATATATATATATATATATATATATATTGAATATTTGATTTTCTTAAGAGGAAAGATATTGCTTTACAAAAATCAAATAGAGGAAGATTTTATTTTACTTCCAAAATAAATAAGATTTTATTTGGAAATATTTGATTTGATTCCTAAATAAAAAGAAAGATTTGATTTACCAAAAGAAAGATTTTATTAGATTAAATTTTATTTGGTAAGATTTGATGATCTTCCTTGTTTTAATTTCCAGAAAAAAAATAAGGAAACATATATTGGGCAAGCTATGGAAAGATTTATAGAAGATTCCTCAATATGTCCAAAGAAGAGCCATGCTAGGTTTTGCCTCCCTCGGTTTTAATCTTAAGGTTTGGCTCCCTAGGGGTTCCCTCTTCTAGGACCCTTGTCTTCAAGACCTGTAGAGCTAGTGGAGTGGAGTCCTGCAAAAAATCATTCGAAAGCTTGGAGTATTTTGCACGAGCGTCTCTCTGGAATCGCGACTCTCGCGCAGGGGGCAAATGTGGGCCCAAGTGCATATTAGGATTCACATGACCTAATTGAAATAAATGTACAAATTAGGATTTACATGACCTAATTAAATGTATAAATTAGGGTTCATATGACCTAATTAATTGTATAAATTAGGGTCCATGATGCAATTAAATGAAGACCGGAAAAGTCGGAAATAAATGTGCTAGACCCGGGAAAGCCTCCACGTGTTTCAAGGCAGAAGACTTGTGGATGCAACCCATTTTGGGAATTGATTGAGGGATTGGATTGGTAAGGCAGAAGGATTGGGGCAATTTGGGCATTACTTTGATGACTAAAGGGTATTTCTGGAATTTCCCCTTAAAGACATGACTAAGGGTATTTCGGAAATTTCTCTTAAAACATGTGACTGCTTCCCAGGAAATCTCTATAAATAGCCTTCTATCCTAAGAAGGAGGGGACTTTTTGCCAAATAATACACTTGGACTCTTGGAAGCTCTGAGCACTTGGAATTCTCTCCCAACTGGAAGACTCAAGAAGGCTCTTGGAATCCCTTCTACCCTAACCCGGTTTCTGGATTCTGATAGTTCTGCCACGTGTCATTGGAGTAATCGCCCACCTGTCGTTCTCCTCTCTTCAATCAATCAGTCAATTCCTTATTCTTCGTGGATTTCTAGCCTCTCCAGCCAACACGAAACCCTAACCCTAGCAAGGCGCGATTTACTTGTCCACACATACTTTATTATTTTTTAAGTGGTTTATTGATTTGATTAGTCTAGTGAGTTGTAATTTCTATGTTCTTGCAACTTCATATATTTGGTTCTTATTTAAATTTTCAATTTGACTTTTGAGGTTAAACGACGACATATTAAATTTGATGTAATTTTAGTTGATACAATTGTTATAATTGTATAGTTATAACAAAAACAATTAATTACAAAATATATTTTATTCTAAATTTTTTAAAAAAAATTTAATATGCCATCGTCTAATCTAAAAAATCAAGTTGTATATCTAATTTTAAAAGAGATTGAGTAATGTTTTGAGAGCATGATTCTAGACATCATCCATGTTCATTTTGGAAGTGAGAAAATAAGGTTCTTAAAAATATTTTTGGCATCCAAAACCTCCGTGGACTAATAAGTGGATTTACAACCAGAGTCATTTTACTTCTAAAGCACAAAGTTTAGATGGGCTATATATGGACCACATAAGTTTGTTATTTTATAGTACAAATCACCACTACTATGATCCATCCAATTTTTCAAAATCTTTAATTTTCTTGAAAGAAAGTGCTTATAAGTGCTTTCTTCCATAACTATTGATAAATTGTCCATTATGAGAGTTTATGGTTTTGGAATGGCCTATGCCTTCTTGGGCCAGTTTTTTGGGATATATTCCAAATATTACAGTGACAAAAGATAATTATAAAAAAATAAATATAAAATAAAATATTAAATTATGATTCGTGAATGTTTCACCATACATTAGTTAGTGAGTCTAACTATTGTAACCAATAACTATCATTGTGAGACCCCGAATTTTATGAAATAAAAGTGTTCAATTTTTCTATTTTGGTGAATAGTTAAATTGATAATAGTTTAAAGTTAAGGGTGACATTTGAAAATTTTTCAAAGTAAGTGATGATGAAGTTTTGTTTTATTAGTATTATTAATGTAATATAACAGAAAATCTTTTTATATAAAACAGAATACTTTTATAAAGTTATTCTATAAATAGAATATATTATATTCTATTATGCATAGTGTTTTGCATAGTAAAATCTTTTTATATAAAAGCAGAATACTTTTATAAAGTTATTCTATAAATAAAATATATTATATTTTATTATGCATAGTGTTGTATATAGGTACAGATAGTGTTTTGCATATAGTAAAATCTTTTTATATAAAAAGCAGAATACTTTTATAAAGTTATTCGTTTTACTAGATTATAAATAGAATATATTATATTTTATTTAAAAAAAATTCTTTAAATCTGGACCGTCCATTTAAAGTAAATCAATCTGGACCGTTCATGAATTAGTTACTATGCAGTCCATTCTTCTATAAATAGAAGCTCATTCATTCATTATTTCTTACGAATTCACTGAAACTCTAAAGAGAGAAACTATAGAGAGAATTCTTCTTCTATAATCTTGAGCGTATTTCTTTAGATTTTAAGAAAGCTTTGAGCGTAGTACAAGTTTTCTTCGAGTATACCATCGCCCTACCAGTCGGAGTACTCTTCTTTCAAAGGTAAGAGATATTATTTGTTGTACTCGTAAGAGATATTATTTGTTGTACTCGTAAGGGGTATTATTATTTTTTTATTCATTAAGAGAACTTCTGTTATTCCATTCTTTATTATTCTGTTGGAATAACCTGAATACGCGGACTACCCTATACTTGGTGAAATTCTTCTGTTATTTCATTCCTTATTATTATGTTGGAATAACCTGTTTATGCGAAGTACCGCATACATGGTGAAATTCTTCTATTATTTCATTCTTTACTATTATTATTCTATTATTATTCCATTATTTATTATTCCGCATTTATTATTCTGTCGAAATATCCTGTCTGTGCGTTTACGCCGGACCTGGTTCCATTATTTATTATTCTGTTGGGAATAACCTGTTTGTGCGGTCTCTATCGCATGCATGGTGGATCCTTCTGTTATTCTATTCTTTATTATTCTGTTGGAATAACCTGTCTATGTGGATTACCACATGCATGGTGAATGATCCTTTATATTCATTCCTTATTAAATTGTGTAAATGATCTGGTTACGTTGATTATGATGAGAGTCATAATAAAAGCAATGGACTGATGAAAATTATGGGTATATGAAGTATTAGTAAGTGTTATGATGAGTTATGTTGATTATTATGTGAAAACATGAAAGTTTCTTAGAAATCACAAAGGGTTGAAAATCAGATTTTGGTGAAAATAGAACATGAAATTCAATTGACCATATCTTCTATTATATTTTGAATTTTTGAGTGTGGTCAAGTTCTAGAGTTAGATCTATGAGTTTTGTAGCATCTTCAAGTAGAATCACTGGAAAAGGTGTTGTAAATTTTTGTGTGGACTGATTTTACCAAAATGCTACTATCCAGATTTTTAGAAGGGCTGTTTCGGCCACTTAATTTGTGAGAAAAATTTCGGCCTTTTGGGACATGAAAGTATATAGTATAAGGTACCTCCTGTCCAAAAATGAGCTCATTCCGACTTAAAATGAACAAGTTATGATCATTTCAATATTTAGGTTTTTCCGATGAAAAATGCTATAACCGGAGTTCTATAACTCCAATGACCATGAAATTTAAACTGGAAGCTCAAGTTAACATGTGTAAGATCCTGCCAAGATTTGGGAATTTCTGGAGTTAAACTTGAGGTAGCCAATTTCTTAAGGAATTAATTAAAAATTAATTTTTGAAAAATAGTAAATGAATTTTAAAAACTCCGAGAAAGATATATGTTCATTATGGGACTATATTCTGTTAAATCCAAGAAAAGAAATATTTTTGGGACTGATTTGGTATTTTTCATAAAAATGATTTAGTTACGAACATATGAGTTAAATATGTTATGTGAAGTAACAAAGTTAGAAAATATAATTTTATGGCTTGGAAATCCTATATAAGGTATATGCATATTTTTGATGAGGGATTTAATCATTGGTGATGAAATCTTATGAGTGTGGCATTTTTGAATGATTAAATGCATTATTTAGTAAAATGTAAACAATTGAAATAAATTATTTATAAGTTTAAGAAGTGATTAAAATATTGTTATAATATTAGATTATGAGTTTATTAAGTGATTGATAATATTTGGATAAATTTAAAGTCTTTAATATTTATCCTTGTTTTCGTTTGATTAATGTTTATATCATTGTCATCATTCTCATGTTTATATTATGTTGAAAGTCATCCGTGGCCTGTAGTGCATAGATGGACTTGGTATGATTATGACCAGGGATTATTCGGTATAATCATGACCGTAATATTACAAATGATGTGAAAAAAGTCCTCATTGGCCCGTAGTGCATTGATGGACATTTTTTGGTATGATTATGGCTATGGATTCTCTTTGGCTAAAAGTGTAAAGATGAATTATTTTATGGCATGATCAGGACCGTTGATGAAACACGATTATCTTTGGCCCGTAGTGCATAGATAATTCGTGGTCGTGATATTAACGAATATCTTTGGCCTGTAGTGTAACGATGAACTGTTTGTTGTTGGTTATACAGTTGTATATATTTAACCGTAATGCAAAGATGAATTTGTGAGTATGATTATGAGTAGGAATTGTGATTTGGTATAACCATGATTTTTGATGTTTCAGGTGAAGATAGCTGATAAAAATTATCTTCGTCCTGGGTGCGAAAAGAAAATTCAGAATCACAATTATGATTATGAGTTATTTATATAATTGTGGACATGAATTGTTGGTTGATGTTACAGGGATAAAACATTATTGGTGGACTTTTAACATGGAGAAGATAATAGACCTGATGGTCTATTTGACTCTTTTAATGGATTGTTCGTTCCGCTGCAACTATGGTTGAAAAGTTTTATCATCTACCATATGTTCTAAATCTCTGATTTATTATTGACAAAAGCTATTGATAATTTAATTATCTTGATTATGATATTCTTTATTGGGCTAGTTGTGCTTCACCCTTTTGCTTCACAATTCTTTTCAAGTAATAAAGAGTGTATTTGGGTCGAGCGGGATAATGAGGGGAATAGAGCGGTGGTCTATAATGTTGAGGTTCTCCCTAAATAGTATGGAAATAATTTTATTGAGAACTTTAGATAAGTGTGTCGTATTGTATACGTCATTTGATATTTAATTTTGGTGAACCGAATAGGGTGAGTCGAACCCAACTTTGGAAGGGTGTTTTGTCACTATCATACAAGATGTCTAAGGACATACAACCTCGTGTTATCATAAGACAGGGTTGTGCACATCCACTTGCTGAGTATATCTACGAGCACTACCTATATGATCTTGGAGTTTATTTAAAATATAATTTTCACTTGGAGACAGTGGAGATAGTTATATGTCAAGAGAAGACTCACCATAGGAAGGAATATGATAGTAATCTTCTCGTTCTTCTTTGGGGTCTTAAAATATTTTCTGTTGTATTTTATATGGCATTGTAATAATTTGAGTTTGGATACTGTCTATGAGACAATATTGTATTAAAACTCACGGTTTCATCGTGGGTCGTATTATTCTATCTGACAGATTCAACAGATTAATATAAATGAAGTTGTATTTGATTTTTATAATATGATATCTGGCGACTCAGAATGGGTAATGTATACCTATTTTGGGGGCGTCACAATTAGTATTAGAGCTTAGGGATATGGTCGCTGGCGGAGATAAGAGTCTAGAACTAGGAGGGGAGAGACGAGTTATATACTTCGTTAGTGTGTGACTTACCTAAGCTGAAATTGTGATAAGTTGACAAATTATGATAGGTCAATTAACCTTTGTTTTGAAGCTATATTCTAGAATGATATTTGAAATACAGGAGATGAGAAATGGGAAAATCATGATAGAGCGGAAATAATCGGGAAGGTACAATCCGAAAAGAAAGCAAGGTATTCTCATCTCTTCGAATATAAGGTATGTACGTAAAATTCGAGGGCAAAATTTCATAAGGAGGGGAGATTGTAAGACCCCGAATTTTATGAAATAAAAGTGTTCAATTTTTCTATTTTGGTGAATAGTTAAATTGATAATAGTTTAAAGTTAAGGGTGACATTTGAAATTTTTTCAAAGTAAGTGATGATGAAGTTTTGTTTTATTAGTATTATTAATGTAATAAAATAGAAAAGCTTTTTATATAAAACAGAATACTTTTATAAAGTTATTCTATAAATAGAATATATTATATTCTATTATGCATAGTATTTTGCATAGTAAAGTCTTTTTATATAAAACAAAATACTTTTATAAAGTTATTCTATAAATAGAATATATTATATTTTATTATGCATAGTGTTGTATAAGTACTTTACATAGTATTTTTTGCATAGTAAAATCTTTTTATATAAAATGTAATACTTTTATAAAGTTATTCGTTTTATTAGATTATAAATAGAATATATTATATTTTATTTAAAAGATTTTTCTTTAAATCTGGACCGTCCATTTAAAGTAAATCAATCTGGATCGTTCATGAATTAGTTACTATACAGTCCATTCTTCTATAAATAGAAGCTCATTCATTCATTATTTCTTACGAATTCACTAAAACTCTAAAGAGAGAAACTATAGAGAGAATTCTTCTTCTATAATCTTGAGCGTAATTTTTTAGAGTTTAAGAAAGCTTTGAGAGTAGTACAAGTTTTCTTCGAGTATATCATCGCCCTACCAGTCGGAATACTCTTCTTTTAAAGGTAAGGGATATTATTTGTTGTACTCGTAAGGGATATTATTTGTTGTACTCGTAAGGGGTATTATTATTTTTTTATTCATTAAGAGAACTTCTGTTATTCCATTCTTTATTATTACGTTGGAATAACACATATAACATGATTTACCCTATACTTGGTGAAATTCTTACATTATTCCATTCCTTATTATTATGTTGGAATAACTTTGTTTATCCAATACAAACATACATGGTGAAATTCTTCTATTATTTCATTCTTTACTATTTCGCCGGAATATCACATGCATGCGCTTTTACATGGGACCGGTTCCATTATTTATTATTTCGCATTTATTATTCTGTCGGAATATCCTATCTGTGCGTTTACACCGGACCTGGTTCCATTATTTATTATTCTGTTGGGAATAACCTGTCTGTGCGGTCTCTATCGCATGTATGGTGAATCCTACTGTTATTCTATTCTTTATTATTTTGTTGGAATAACATATCTATGTGGATTACCACATGCATGGTGAATGATCTTTTATATTCATTCCTTATTAAATTATGGAAATGATCTGGTTACGTTGATTATGATGAGAGTCATAATAAAAGCAATGGACTGATGAAAATCATGGGTATATGAAGTATTAGTAAGTGTTATGATGAGTTATGTTGGTTATTATGTGAAAACATGAAAGTTTCTTAGAAATCACAAAGGGTTGAAAATCAGATTTTGGTGAAAATAGAACTTGAAATTCAATTGACCATATCTTCTATTATATTTTGAATTTTTGAGTGTGGTCAAGTTCTAGAGTTAGATCTATGAGTTTTGTAGCATCTCCAAGTAGAAATCTTTGAAAAAAGGTATTGTAGATTTTTGTGTGGGTGATTTTAGCAAAGGAGTCAAAAGCTAGAAATTACCAAAATGCTCTTATCCAGATTTTTAGAAGAAAACATTTTTTACCACTTAATTTATGAGAAAAATTTCGGCCTTTTGGGACATGAAAGTATATAGTATAAGGTACCTCCTGTCTAAAAATGAACTCATTCCGACTTAAAATGAGCAAGTTATGATCATTTCAATATTTAGGTTTTTTCGACGAAAAATGCTATAACCGGAGTTCTATAACTCCGATGACCATGAAATTTAAACTGAAAGCTCACATTAACATGTGTAAGATCCTGCCAAGATTTGGGAATTTCTGGAGTTAAACTTGAGGTAGCCAATTTCTTAAGGAATTAATTAGAAATTGATTTTTGAAAAATAGTAAATAAATTTTAAAAATTCCGAGAAAAATATATGTTCATTATGGGACTATATTATGCTAAATCCCAGAAAAGAAATATTTTTGGGACTGATTTGGTATTTTTCATAAAAATGATTTAGTTACGAACATATGAGTTAAATATGTTATATGAAGTAACAAAGTTAAAAAATAGGATTTTGTGGCTTGGAAATCCTATATAAGGTATATGCATATTTTTGATGAGGGATTTAATCATTGGTGATAAAATCTTATGTGTATGACATTTTTGAATGATTAAATGCATTATTTAGTAAAATATAAACAATTGAAATAAATTATTTATAAATTTAAGTAGTGATTAAAATATTAGATTATGAGTTTATTAAGTGATTGATAATATTTGAATAATTTTATCATTATTTTCGTTTGATTAATGCTTATATCATTGTCATCATTCTTGTGACACCCCCAAAATAGGTATACATCACCCATTCTGAGTTGTCAATACACGGTACAGAAATAACTACAACTTTATTATTACAACAATAAAACTGTGAGTTTAAATACAGATATTGTCATCTAAACAATATCCACATACAAATAAATCTTCATCATAATTATTGATACATTATTTTACAGAAAGAGTGAGGACTACTAAACAACTCTCTAAAACCATCATTCCATACCCCCGACTCGCATTCTCATTACATTCTCGCCGCCTCCGAGAAGAAAAATGGAACAAAAAGGAAAAGGGTGAGCTCAACTAGTCCAGTAAAGAATATTATGACTAAGATAATACAGAACAAATTATCGTTAGTCTTCAACAGGGAAAAAAAATCTAATAGAATACAATAGACAACAAGTTTTAAATCAATACTCGCAGCGGAAAATATTAATTCATAGAAGAGTTACGTAGAAGATGAAATCTACTAATATCAATGAATTTAACAGTCCATCATCAATATTTTTATCCCTATAACATCAATCAATATATATCTGGAATCATATATTCATCCTTGCACTACAGGCCAAGGACATTCACCAGTTGGTCATGTTTATCTAAACACCTGTTCATCTTTGCACTATGGGCCAAAGATATTCATCAGAAATCATTCATCCTTGCACTACATGCCAAAGATATTCCATAATATCATCATTTAAGACTGAGGATGATGAAAATATTTTTAAAAAGCGAATCCAATTGAATCAAAATGACAAGGATTAAGGATTAAGGATTCGTACTTTGTTTTATCCACGTCCAAAAATACCTCAAAAATAATCATAGTGGTGTAAAATTCAAGAATGATCAAAACATGGATACAATCAAAGCTAGTATCCACAATAGATATTTTGACGAAAAGAAAAAATTTTATTTTTCGATGAATAAGGTCAGTATTCGTAAATAAGATCAGTATCGTGAATAGTAACTCAGACACCAAAAGTTCCAAATTTGATAAAATTTCGGATCAATATTTCAAAGATAATGATATTGAAGAAATAATATCATTACGAAAAAAAAAATATCCCTTACCTCGGAAAGGCGAGTAAGATTTGGAATCTTTGGATATAAAGCTATAATAACGAACTTTCACCAGATATAGCAATACTCAAAGTATACTCAAAATACTTACAAGAATACGCGCTCGATATATAGAGAGAAAACTTGATTTACGGTGTGATTTTCAATTCTAACCCAAGCACCCTATTTATAGGAAAATGCTTATAACACCAAAAGCAGAAAATTTATTAAAATATTATATATATATATATATATATATAATCTTCACGCACACCTTGGACAATCTGATCTCAGCTCTTTTTCCATGCTAGTGGGCACACCTACCTTGTTAAAAACGTTTTATTATTTAAAATAATTTAAAGTTCCAAAATTAATTATTTTGGAGCTTGAACTTCAATAATTCACAATAAATAGCCCTTTTGTCGGAAAATTCAAATCTCACGAGTTTTTATAGGAAATTCAATTTCTACAACTTTGCGGAAGAAAGTTTTTCCAAATTCCAAGCGTAAATTGACCGAAATCCACAAGCAGACGATTTTTTAGAGGCTATAATCAAATTTCAGTCAATAAATGGGGTCCACCGACATGTTTAACATATTTTAAACATTTATTGCAACAAAAATACTCTTCCTCCTCGTATACTCATATATTCCACATTCGTTGTAAAAATATCACTATTATTATATTATTAAAATATAATAATATATATATTTAAATGAATTATTTTATCAGAAAAAGAAAAAATTTCAATTTTCAACAATTGTCACATTAAAAATTTTCTCTATCTATATCCACATAAAATCAATATTTTCCTCATCATATGAATCAATAATTAATTATTCACAAATAATATTACGAGAATCACAATATTGACAACCTAAGGGTTCCAGGAAGAGGGGCTTTCCAATAAAATTTCTCTCTTCTTTGGCAAGCAATTAGGTGACCAAACCTCTCCTTAGAGGCAGAACTTTCTAGACATTGCCAATAATGTTATCTAATAATATTATTAGGATAATATGAATTATTGCTTCGATAATGAAAAATCTTGTTTAATGATAATTATTGAAACAATGAAGAATATAAAATATCAACGCAACAATTATTGAACCAATAAAATACTAAATAAAGTAATTCTTTGTAACCATTATTGAGTAGTGCCTTCTTTACGTAAGAGTCAATAATTGGTGCAATCTGCAAGCATCGCAACAACGACAGACGTATTCGTGTTTTAACCCTTTGGGTATTCCAACGATGTAAAGCAGAATAACAACGCCAGATTATTTTTAAACAACTTATATTTGTCATTTTCTTCCTCCAATCGCTTTCGTTATGGGCCCCCACGCATGGTTTGCGATAAATCGTCACGAATATTCTCCAAGCGATTGAATATTCCACGACTAAATGAATATTCCCCGACAACAATTAATATTTTATAACCACTTGCTTATTTTGAAATATTTGCGTATTTTACCCATAACTATCCACATTAATCACATCAACCCTTACTATTTCAAAATAATAATTAGAGGAAATTAAATTTCATTTATTAATTATTTGGGGTCTTACAATTCTCATGTTTATATTATGTTGAAAGTCATCTGTGGCATGTAGTGCATAGATGGACTTGGTATGATTATGACCGAAATTATTCGGTATAATCATGGTAGTAATGTTACAAATAATGTGGAAAAAATCCTCATTGGCCGTAGTGCATTGATGGGACGATTTTTGGTATGATTGTGGCTATGGATTGGATTCTCTTGACCAAGAGTGCAAAGATAAATTGTTTTATGGCATGATCGGGATCAGTTGATGAAAACACGATTATCTTTGGCCCGTAGTGCATAGATAATTCGTGGTCGTGATATTAACGAATATCTTTGGCACCAAAGGCAAAAGATGAACTGCTTTTGTTATTGGTTATCTGATTGTATATCTTTTAGTAGTAGTGCAAAGATGAATTTGTGAGTATGATTATGAAAGCGAAATTATGATTTGGTATAACCATGATTTTTGATGTTTTGGTGAAGATAGGTGATGAAAATTATCTTCGATCACGGGTGCGAAAAGGAAATTCAAAATCATAATTATGATTATGAGTTATTCATATAATTGTGGACATGAATTGTTGATTGATGTTCTGAGGATAAAAAACATTATTGGTGGACTTTTAACATGGAGAAGATAATAGACACGATGGTCTATTTGACTCTTTTAATGGATTGCTCGTTAAGATTTGCAACTATGGTTGAAAAGTTTTATCATCTACCATATGTTCTAAATCTCGATTTATTATTGACAAAAGCTATTGATAATTTAATTATCTTTAGTTATGATATTCTTTCTTTGAAATTTAGTTTCTTCACCCTTTTCGCTTCACAATTCTTTTCAAATAATAAGAGTGTAAGTTTGGGTCGAAGCGGGGATAACGAGGAATAGAAGCGGTGGTCTATAAATTTGTTGAGGTTCTCCCTAAATAGTATGAAAATAATTTTATTGAGAACTTTAGATAAAGTGTGTCGTATTGTATACGTCATTTGATATTTAATTTTGGTGAAGCAAGAATAGGGTGAGTAAACCCAACTTTGAAAGGGTGTTTTGTCCTTTATCATACAAGATGTCTAATGATATACAACTCGTGTTATCATAAAGGCGGGGTTGTGCACATCCACTCTTTGAGTATATCTACAAAGACTACCTATATGATCTTGGAGTTTATTTGAAATATAATTTTCACTTGGAGACAAGTGGAGATAGTTATATGTCAAGAGAAGACTCACCATTGGAAGGAATATGATAGTAATCTTCTCGTTCTTCTTTGGGGTCTTAAAATATTTGTTGTTGTATTTTATATGGCATTGTAATAATTTGAGTTTGGACACATACCTATACATGAAGACAATATTGTATTAAAACTCACGAGTTAAATAATTAAGTATTCTATCTGACAGTTCAATGACAATATAAATGAAGTTGTATTTGATTTTTATAATGTGATATTTGACGACTTAAAATAGGTAATGTATATCTATTTTGGGGGCATCACAATGATGCACGTCATTTTATATCTTATTTTTATATTCAATTTTTTGTCTCTAAAATATTATTATTTGATTCCAAATTCAACCTTTTCTTTAAAACTAATCAAGGGGCCCACCCCAAGTTGACTGGTCAAATGGATCACTATGTTTTTCCCCCTTGTGTGATCACAATCTTGACCATCAAAAAAACATTACAAACTTTTGATAATATTCATTTCTTAATTGATCTGTTTGTTATATACTCCTCCTCCCTCGCTCAAAATTACACACATCAATACCTCAATACCTTCAATATAAAGACATGACAGCCTATTCTTTACGCACTCAATTTTAATCAATTAAAATCAACTTACTCAATTTGAAATCAATCAGGAATTAACTCGGTCAGCTAAATTGGAATCAACCCTTATCGACAAAATCGTTTCTCTCTTCAGATTCCCAATTATTTCTCTTCCTCTTCCTCTTCCTCTTTCTTTTTCTCTTTCTCTTTCTTTCTCTTCTTCACTACCCTCACCCCTATTTCACTTCCATATACCTGTTCCCCTTCTCTCGCTCCTTTCAATTCCGCTTTCGAAGATTGTTTCGACACTTCTCCCACCCAAAACAACGATGTACGGGTCTATTTCGTTCTGCACAGGTACAACAAACAAATACAATTTCTTCATTTATTTTTTCAATTCCCTTTCATAGCCAAATAACAGAATAACTGAAAATCATTTTGGGTTTTGTTGTTGAGGATTGAATGAAGGAATGTTGGTGTTATTGTTAATGTTGTTCATTGATTGGGATTCGATAAATTAACTGTTGGTGTTAGTGAATCTGAATCTCATTTTTATTTCGAGTTCAAATGTACTGTTGATCGCAATTCAGATTAGGGAAGTTTCTATTTAGTGGTTTAGATTTGATATTTAATGTTTGTTTGTACATTTGTGAATCTGTGTTGGGGCATTTGTTTTTTGGTTTAAGTTCTTTACTTCGTCTCTCCATCTGAGCTCACCTTATCCCCGATTTTGGATTTCTTGCCCATCGCAGCAATACTCTCACCTGAAATTTGCAGTTGGAGTCGAGTTTCCATTAAAAGAGAAGGCGGTGATGACGAGGAAGATCAGAGCGGGGAAGTTAAACCTTGAGGTAAGCATTTGTTTCAATTTTATAGAATAATAAAATAAATTTTCAAGGTTATATTGTGATTTTAAGGTTTACCAGAGTAATGAAATGTTAAATATTTATTTTTGAGAAGCTCACATCGAACGACCGACCGACAAAAATTAACTACACATAGTAGAAGGTAGATATATTAATTGAGGTTTGAGGACACCTATGTGTGTTAAATTTTTTGGATTTCATATGAATTTTTTTGTAGTTGTTATTTATTTGTTGCAAAGACTCATCAATGTTGATGGCTGCTAAAAACTGAACATTGACAAAGAAAATGCCATAGTTATCCTTAAAAGTTCTAACTCAGACTACTGAAAATGTAAGTTTTGTGCTCATGAAAAAACTCAAAAAGCACGAAAGTCCGAACTGTTAGCAGGTTGAGTTGCATATTGATTAAACCGACAAGATTTGAAACCAATGTCAATCTTTACTTCTGATTCTTTCTTCATTTGTATTTGTGTGCAAAATCTCTAAAAAAAAATTGGGTGTAAACTTTGTATGGTTGTTTACCTAATGCATTATGATTTGCTGGATTTGAAGTATTTTTATGGAATTTCATTGATCTTCAGCTGTAGGTTTTTAAGGGATATGACACATGCAGGTTATTTCAGTGTTTTTCAGTCTTTGTAAGTAATCTTTTGCTCGAACCTCTTAGTAGCAACATTTTATAGCTTAACATATTCTTTTGGCATGAAACATCTTCTTTTTTTTGGAGGGGTAACGAAAATTCATCTGTTATTCATATTTTTATACAACTATTATATTCAAAGGAAAATGAGGCATAGAAAGCAAGGCTTATAATAAGAGTAGACGAAGCCTTGGACTGTTGGTGCCGAGCAAAACATTTCCCTTTACTTGCTTAAAGGGGCGGAGCTAAACTGTTGAATGGGTGGACCATTATCCCTTCAATTTTATTTGAAACACAATTTTAATGTCATTAGTTTACTATTATTAATTTCTTTTCTTTTCTTTTGGTGCATAATGTCGTCAGTGCATTGTCTACCATTCTCAGTTTCTTAGCATCTCCTTTGCATAACCCAGAAACTCATTCTCTAATATTATCATGTCTGGCCCTCAGTGCAGTGAAAACCCACCAAATATAGTGTGGTCAACATTTGGAAAAAGGTCAAATGTGGAGCTTGGAGGCCTCAATACGTATGTTTCAGGATCCTCTGATTCTACTCTTGCCATATTTTGTTAGCCTTAAGACCTGAATTCTTGCTTTTCCTTTTTTCAGAGTTGAAATTCTTGTTTATCTGTTAATTTTTTTGCTCCTTTGTGTTGTTCTATTCTGTAGCCTCTATTATTACCTTCAATTAGTGGTATTACAACGAGCTAGGAAATTGAGGGATTCAATTGAAGTTTCTGCCTGCTGCTCTTACCAGAAATTCATCCACTTTGTTTTGGATGAAACCAAACTCCATACCCATTTAATTCCTTCTATCTGGTGATTTGCGTGTTTGAGCTTTTATCCAACTTTAATTGATGTTAGGAGGAATTTATTACGATTAAGTTTCAATTGGGATTTGGAATTTGAATTTCGTTTGTGGATTTTTTTAGATTGAGGTAAAAATATTACTTACCAATAGAAATTTGTTTTGACTCTAATTAAAGGGTTAAGAGAGTTCAATGTTGCTGTCTGGAATAGTAATTTCATCACTTATGATGATTTGAATGGCACATGAGGTCTTCATCTTTGTAGTCATCATTGTAATTGTTATCATCATTATTTCTCTCTGTGAATGTTCTAGATGAAGTTGACTATGTGGTCTAACTGATGTTACAAACTTGGATATGTAAGCTCATACCCTTATGTCTCCTTTATTAAGCAATGAATTTGAGCCTTTCTTTCACATTGTAGTTATATATGATGCTTTTTCAATTTGTGTCCTCTAGCATGTGTCTGCGTATTTTTTATTGATTGTTCTATTGTACTCGCAGTTTCATCTTTCAATAAACTTCCAAGTTTGTAATAATACATGAAGAAATGCGTGAAGATGTTTATGTTCATTTACCAAGTATTTTTCAGTTTAATATTTTATATTATTATAAACAAATTGGTTCTTAGTCTTTTTGGCTTATTATCTACATAATTGGATGTCTACTTAACCAATATCAGAGTCCTTTTGGCATTTTGTTCAGTACAGTTTAAAGTAAATGCTATGTAGTGCATGACATATATGTCTAACATGATTATGTGATATATACAATTTAACTATAATTAAAGTTAACTTTGAAATTTCAGTATCGTGGTAATTTATGTAGGATTTTAGAAAATCTGAATAAGAAAAATGTGATGACTTGAATGCCCAAGCAAGCTTTTGCTGTGTAGTCCATTCCAATAACGCATGGATTGTATTGTTTTGTGGTTATCTATTTATGTATTTTTGGCTAAATGGTGGCTATCTATTTAATCAACACATGCTCTTAAGTAATTCTTTAAATTTCTCATGCTATATATTATATTCAGGCAAATACTTTTTAATATTGATGTTACACTCATAGTTTAGCTTAAAGATTTTGCTTTGACTTTACATTCATAATTTCGGTCAAGCTTTGACTTTTGAATGGGGACTCTCATTATGTGACTATGGAGCATAATTTTTTTTGGATATAAAATTTTGGCATTTGTTTTTTATTTAAAATTTTTGGGAATGATTTGAATATATGCACACTGTGTGATTAATTGTGTGCTAAAAATTTCAATTTTTTTTGCTTTATTTGATATTTTAAGGAATTATTACTACCTTTCATATTTGGGAAAAGTGATTGCATTTTGATTTCTATGGTATCAATGATCAAATATTATTGTGCTTTGAAAAGGCTTGATAAAGGTAGCATTTTTACTTTTAATTTTGGTTTAATTCAGAAAGTCTGAATTTTTATTTGAGTATGCTTTCAAGGTTCCGTTCAGGCCAACAAATATACTTTTTGGGTTTGCTACTGGGGATCTGTGACTTCTAAAAATGCCTCAATTGATTGGAAGGGTGTTTGCTTTTATAGTATCAAGGCTCACCTTGACTTTACCGTCGACGATAATTATGGTTTGGGCGGTGGTGTTCTCTATCTTAAGGTTAGCTATTTGATTATTTGCTTTTAAATTTACTTTGTAGATGTGTGGTTAATGAATTTCTTGATGTGTGGGTTATGAACTTCTTTTACCCTTTTGCTATTTGATCACCCACCAACATCTTTTGACACCTCCAAAGGTTGTAACTCTTGATCATTTTCTGTTTATTTAGGTGGATTATTGGGGCTCTGTTAGGGGAAAGGCAACCAACGAGTGAGAAATGTCAAGGAGATGGGGTTTTGTTTTGTTTATTTATATAAGTAGGAAGGATAAAGGGGGATGGAATTATTGAGCTTTTTATGGTGAAGCAGGTTCTTTTTTCCTTTATGGTATCATTTGTTTTAGTTGCTGTAAATGGTTAAAAAGAGTGGAAACAGGACACATTTCCTGGGTTTTACAATTAATGAAAAGGATAAAGTAAAATATTTTTTGTCTAATTTTTTTTATTGAGTCTTATAATGAGCAAGAAAAAATGGATAGATAACTTAACATCCTTTCAATTGTTTTATTGTATGATAATTTTGAACCTCTTCTAGGAGTCTTTTTAGTAAATTTTTATGTTGCTTTTTAGTTGCAAAAGCAACCTGCAAGGGAGTAATTCTTAAGAATTTACATTGCCCTCATGTAGAAAAGTTAGATTTACAACTTTACAAACAACAACGATTCATTAAGCTGAGATATGACATGAATGTTCTGTAAATTATTAAATTTATTATTCAAACTAGCCCGTGCATTGCACGGGTTACCAACTAGTAACTACAATTTTAAGAAAAAATTTATTTTCTGACATACATTAATTCCTAATATAGTTTAGAAATTACGTTTAGAACTAATTATAGGTTTGAAAATAAAGATAAATTAAGATTATAATATCAATTTATAGTATTAAATCCGAACTTCAGAAATAATATAATTTTATATTTCAATTGTGGGAAGAGATAGATACAGGCGTGAAGTAGAATTGATATAATTATTAACAGAATGCATGTGCATATTTGTTGTTAGTAGATCGAATTAGACAAAATAAAGATCAAACATATATTCCGTTGTCACTTTTCAAATCCAGCTACTTCCTGATATTCTCATGTACATTCAAAGTTGGGCTGCTACAAACTTGAAGATGGAGAGAGATCCAACAATATTGTATATATAATTGAATAGGACAAGGGCTTAATTTGTTATATATATATATATATATATATATATATATATATATATATATATATATATATATATATATTAGGGAAGCTTCCATGCAGCAATGATAGGATTCTTTATAGATCTTATGCAACACCCCTTTTTGATAGTTGATAAATTAAATTGATGGTCTGCGATTAACTTTTCTATTTGATAAGTTCAAGCACGAGGTTGTTCTGCCTAATTATTTACTTATCTTCTATTTCTATTTTAATAAGTGAGGCCTACGTAAAATTATATTGTCGTTATAGTTATAAAAAGTGAATATTTATTATTAAAATAATCCCGTAGGAAGAGCTTCTACCCTATTATTACACATATTTTTTAATTTTTTTATTTCTCCATTATATGTCATGACTCAAAGACATTAAAATGGAATAAAAAAATAAAATAAATTCCTAGTAGAAGACAGTCGATACTTGGAATTAAAATAAAATAAAAAATTAAATTTAAGATAAAAGTGATACTGGTGGCATTAAAATAATATTAAAATGCTTACTTAAGTAGATGCAAATTTGATCTGACTTGTAATAAAAATTGAAAAAAAAATAGCCAAGCGAACGACATCATTGGTGACAATAAAAAATTAAAAAAATAATTCTATTCAAGCGATTCATTTGCTAAACAAATTCGAACTCAGAACCTCAAACTCCACACATTCGTATATGACCCACCCGAGCACCACCGGGCCTAATCATTAATTTCAACCAAGGATATATCTTTATATTAAAACTTCACCATCCCCAAAATCTATATTCTTGCATTATTATTATATTACGATTTATTATTATTAATAAGTCTATATAATACATATGGGGTTTTCTATTTAGAAATAAGTTAATATCTATATTTATTATTATCCCTTTAATATTTTTTTTCTTATTTTTGTAATAATATCAATAAAAGGATTATTAATATATTAAAAAAATATCATTCTTTAATAAAATATAAATAATGATTTTATATTCATGTATTACTTATTATTATTATATTCATGTATTACTATTATTAAAAATAATATTAATAATGATTTTTAATATTAATATAAATAATGTGATTATTAATATTAGTCCGAATAAAAATATCCATCTGATTCAACAAAATAGATAATTTTTTTTCATATTAATAATATGAAGTGGTTTTATGTGATTCAATAATATTCATATTACTAAGTTATGAATTTGAAAATCCCATAAAGTTCAACCAAATAGACATTCTTATTAATTAATATGTACATTAGATAACGTTAGATAAGTTCTATATCTCGAGTAGGAAGTAATCTTGCGGATTTTTCTTGTAGAGCTCCCACGCCGACGCGACGCAGAACGAAAAGATCGTGACATCTTCCAAGGACCACTTTCTTCTTGAAATATTACCATTGGCCCTAACGAAGCGATCAACATACTTGCATACAAAATGCCACGATCGAGTTGTTGTGTTATTTGATCGAATCTTTAAAGGTCTGACAAGAGGATTACTGCATTTGGGCCACTCTTGATCGGATTACCATTTCGCAAACAAAATAGTATCAAACGTACTGCATGTATACAAAGTAGTTAGTTAAATAATTTTTAATATTAAAGGACATTATAAAATTAAAATATTTTAAAACTAAACATACCGCATGACTTTAACGAATTCGAGTACATTTTATGTAACTTAATATACATAGTGTCATTGTAGTCTTGGTCAATTATGGTAACCATCCAATCTTCAACTGCGAATATGAACAAAGACAAAATGGCGTTGATTGGTACTACACACCTGCGGCATGAATATGTATTTGCATTCGTGTAAAGGTGGACCAACATCTTGGTTAACATACGGTTTTGCAAAAAACTCCATGCAATATTCACGTTAGTGCGAGCACATAGTACGCCTAAGATGCGTGAAGAATGAATTCATGAAACCAAATTGGGACCACCTTTGTATTCCCGCGACTGTAGTATTCTCTCTCGTCTCGTAGCAACAACATATAGCGTCGATGACATGCTCGAATATCCAATTCCGAGCCCTAAAGATTACCTTTGCATTGTGTTCTAATTCATATAAGCGGCGCGGATGTGATAAAGGATATAAATCCTCTTACGGTGCCACCACGTTTCCAAACATATGTTTATTTATAAATGTCTCTTCCAATCTTTAAGTCTTTTGGATAAGGACCCTTTTGGTCCATAAGAGATGTGGTCTCCGCATCTTGTACCTAATTGAGACAAATGTACATTATTATTATATAGCAATAATAATTAAAACCATCACTATTAACATAACTATATATACCTTTTGTGAACTAGATCCTCTTGGCGCCGGAAAGTCCCGCAAATGAAGAGGTGGTTGGAATGTAACACTCCTCATAGGTTTGGAAGGTTGGAATGTAACACTCCTCGTAGGCTTGGGTGGTGGGAATGGAGCTCTCCTCGATTACTTGTGGGGTGGGTATGTAGCTCTCTCATACAACATAATCGGTTTGTTTCCCAAGCCCTTCATTGAGTTGTGTGTATTGGGATTTGTGGTCCAAAATTTATGGGACCCCCTGTCGAGGTATTTGTTTACCTCTTGCTTCAAGTCGATATAGGCGTATTGAAATCCCAATTATTTTTTTTGAGAACCAACTCGGGAGCAAATTTGAAAGTAAATCTTGAAAATTTATCAAGTAACGACTTTGCACTCTCAACCTGTCATGTAAGATAAACACAAACAAATATTATTAACAATAAATATGAATAAATGTAATATTAAGTATTTACTCCAATACATGATTTATTAAAGAAGAATATAATTTTATATCATTTGAATAAGGTGTTGTTGGTTGTAAATGGCCCGAGGCTCATAACAACTGTCGTGGTCACTTGCCTGTCGAGGTCGGTGAATTTTCCAACGTGTAATTTTTCTATACCAAACCATGTAATCATCTATTGGGACATAATCAGAAATTTCAGTTTGTTGTCCTTCGAGATGATCCATGTATGCCTCCCACATCGAAATATATTCCCCTCTCAAGGCCATGCGATCCTCGACATCAATAAATTTAAATTTTTCTCCTTCCTAAGGTCACCGTGGTTTTTGGTCATTGATGGTATGCCTTGCATGAATCCGAACTGTCTCATCACACGGTCCGGCATCTGAAATTCCACAATATCAAAGTGGATCAAGGGGACCCCACCAGATCCCAACAACCTGCCTTCAAAATTAAATCCACTGATATCATCATCCCACATTATGTAAGGCCGCCAAACCACATCCCACATAGACTTTATATCTAACTCCCCCGGTAAAATGACAAATGATGATGGGGATTCTCACGTCTACTGTGGTAACTCATGGGCTCCAAAATAGGACCATGCTAAAGCCACAGGTAATCATAAGGATGATTGTGGCCAAGGTTTGGCTTTCCAATACTTACACGCTCATAAGCCCAAATTTTTAACAATGTAACACAACCATTAATGTATTTAACTCCTTTCCTAGTAGCAGTATATAAAGATCTATACAAATATGCTAACACTGCCGCGCCCCAAGAGTAAGTTACACAATCTTCGCGTTAGTAAGAATAAAAGACATATATCGTGGGTGCACACTATTTCTATTCCTATTGGGAATAATATTTCCCCACACAACCACAACATGTATGCCTTTTGTGTGTCAGCCCTACAACATCTTTTACTTACATTCTCGGGACATTTATTAAAATGTTAAATGCAACCACACTAATGAAATTGCAGACCGTATTTTTTGAACTAAAATATTCACCAGCTAATTTATCTCCAAAACAATCCCTAATATAATTCAAATTGGTGACAGCAAGGGGACCCGTTAAGGGCTTTCCCACCACCGGTAGCCCAAAAATAAAGTGAACATCCTCTAACGTGATTGTTATTTCTTCACAGTTAAAATATAAAGTATTGGTCTCCAGGCGCCATCTTTCGACTAAGGCAGATATCAGACCAAGGTCAGTTTGGTGTACAACACCTCGAAAACTAAATACTCCAAATTCACATTTATCTAATAGGATTTTTTGTTCTTTTGTCAAAGCCCACTGATTATATTTCTGATCAGTATATTGACTGGAGCCTAATTTTCCCCTATTTCTCCCATAATATATATCATCTGATACATGATCTTGTTGATCATGAAGAACACTTGGATCAATTGGCCTATATTCCCAGATGTCCATCTTTTACCTAAAAAAAATACATCCATTTCATATTAGTATTCTGCATGACAAAATGAAGTTGAAAGTAACATGATGCAAAATGACATTAATAACAATACACAATAACATGCATTAAAAACTAGTCATCACTAAACAACATGCATGTAATAATAACATGCATGTATATAATGTAATAACATTAACATGCATTAAAAACTGGCTGTAACATTATGCATGTTATAAATAAAAACTATTTCAAACAAAACAAATAACAATAACAGCTATAACAATATCTTACATGCTGCAAATAATAATATGAAATGGAGTACCAATAACAATATATCTTACAAAAAATTCGGTGTCTTCAGAATATAATAAATGGATTCCAGCCGCTTCAACTTGTTGAAGTTTTTTGCTCTCTCTTAGAAATACTCCTCTCTCTCTGTTATTTTTATTTTATCTAGCTTGGCAAGTGAACTTTAGTTTGAACAACATGTGTTCTCAATAGGCGTTTAAATAAGCTCATGCAAATGTCCAAATTACATGAATTAATTTAGGACCAAATTCAAACAAATGTCTCAAACTTTTTAGTTTCACCGAGCTTGCAGTGTTCTTTCTAGAGGCGATGTGGCGAGAAAAAAGTGGTCAAAAAAAAATATTGAGTGCATTTTCAGAAGGCGATGTGGCGAGACAAAGGTTTGTCACTTTGTTTCTACTTAGACAAAGCTTCAATTTATTTGAAATTAAAAATAATATATATATTCCTCTCAAAATGAGTTCGTCCGGTAGAGGCTATAACGGCTGGAAATAAAAAATATATATATATTATTAATAAATTGATTCTACCAGTAGAGGCTATAACTATTTGGAAATAAAAAAATATATATATTATTAATAAATTCATTAAGTAGGTAGAGAGGCTATAACTATTTGGAAATAAAAAATATATATATATTATTAATAAAAATCGTTAACTAGGTAGAAATTTATAATTTACCGAATAAATCAATTTTTCGTTCTTTAGCTAGACTGAACATGACCTCAAGCTCCAAACATTCATTATCGTATGACCACCCGAGCACCACTGGCCTAGCTGTCATATCTTACCTTGGATTTGGATATATCTTAAAACATTCAATCTCCCCCAAAATTAAATTTCTCAATATTTTAGTATAATTATTCGATTATTATTATTATTCTATTATTATTACGAATTGAGTATAAAGTCGTTCCATATTCTAGCGGCTTATGTACTTTTAATTATTTTATTATCATCATCATTATTATTATTATTATTATTATTATTATTATTATTATTATTATTATTATAAACACTATCTGGTGAATAAGTAGTCAAACATAATAATACAACACTATGGGAATAGAAAAAAGCTGACATTGATTATATGGGAAAAGTATATTAGTTTGACTTCTTGAGCATTAACCGCGATAAAATTTGTCTTAGAACTATTGTCTTTTTACATTTAAATATTGTCTGTGAAGTCGCTTATTTTCTCATGTTTATTACGAGCACCCATCTTCTTATCCTTTCATAGAATTTGTTTCTACGATATTATTTTCTTTTCTCCTCTACTCATAATTTGTTTCATCCGTTGCCTACTTTCACTTCAAAAATCAAGTTGAAGTTCGATCGAGCAAAAATCATCACTATTATTCACAAGTAAGTTTTTCAAAATGTCATATAATACATCCGAATTTGTTAGTGAAGTTGAAAGTAATAAATCGATATTGTTAAAGTAAGTTGGTCAATTATTTTTGTACGTTAGAAGAGGTTGAATATTTTTATAGATCATATCTTTCGCAAAAATGGATTTGAGATTAGAATTGCAACTAGTCATAAACATGCTAATATCTGAATGATATCAAATCTAAGTATGTATGTAAGAAAATTTGGTACACCAATTGTTGGCAAGAGTTTACGATGATGAAGATAGTAGTAATAAAATAACTAGATGCAGAGAGACTCTATCGGACGAACAATGTGCAAAGCTAGAATATATGTTGTCCACAATAAGAAAGAAGACAATTGGCGATATCTCATTGTTGAATTAAAGCACAATCATCACTTAGTGACCCCCACCAAAGTAGATTTGATCGAGACTCACGTAAATATTACTCTGCTGCAAGAAATTTAATTGACACTTTAAATAAGTCCCATTATTGGTCCTAGTAAGATGATGAATGTTTTGAGCACAATGGGAGGTGGGTTGCAAAATGTTCCTTTCTCTACTGCTAATGTTGAGAATGTGGTGCGAGATTTAAGGCGTGATTCTGCAGATGAAAATGATGCACAAGCTGTTGTCAATCATTTGAACAAACTTGCATCCGGAAGTGCCAGCAAATTTTTTTCCGAGTGAAACCCGGTGAAAACAACCGCATAGCTTGTATTTTGTGGGTTGACGCCCGATCAAGGTTTATATATCAACTGTCCGGAGACGTTGTGACATTTGATAAGACATACCTGGGACAAATAAGTATGGCATGCCGTTTGTTTCTATTCACGGGGTTAACCACCATTATCGATCACCTATATTGTTTGGATTTGCCTTCATTACGAGACGAGACATGAGAGGACACTTTTGTTTGGGTATTATGTATATGGCTTGAAGCCATGGACTACAAGGCACCTACAACCATCATCACCGATCAAGACAGAGCCATGAGTAATGCTATTATTACTAGTACTTCCAACTAGTTATCATTTATTGTGTTCTTGGCATATTAGAAATAAATTTCTGAAAAATTGCATCATGTTTATTACGAGCACCCATCGCTCAAAAATGATTTTAACAATTTGTGTGTATAACTCATTGTCCATCGAGGAATTTGAAGAGCGTTGGCATATTCTCGATAAGTTCCTATGAATTGTATACTAATGAATGGCTTGGAAGTTTGTATGATGTCTGACGTAAATGGATTCCAAGATATACAAAGAGATATTTTGCCGTGAGAATGACTACAACCTGGAAGAAGCGAGAAAGCATGAATGCCTTTTTGATGAGTATGTTAATGCATCAACAAGTGTATGCTATGTTTTGTCGCAGAGTCAAAAAATGTAGAAAGACAGGTTTATCGAGGAGAGGAAGGCCGACTACATAACAAAACATCGTAAAAGGATTATGGTTTTCGGTTCATCTTTAAAAGTTCATCGCCGCATAAGTGTACACAAAAGAGATGTTTAGGCGTTTCCAACGTCAATTAAATCGATTCTATGAAATACAATGTTCATTAACTTAGTGAGTTGTGTGTCACTGATACTAAGGTTTATGCAGTGTATAATGCAGATGCAACTGAAAGTGGTGGAAGATATAAAGAAGTTGTCAACAATCGACAACTTGGATCGGTAACATGTAACTGCCAAATGTTTTCTCACTCTGGTGAATTATGCAGGCACATCTTGAGATATTTCATAGCAAAGAGTATTTCACAAATACCGACTGACATGATCCTTCATCGGTGGACAAGAGACGCGAACAAAAGCAATGGTGAAGACTTATTCTTTAACTCCACATCTGCTGACTTCGAACAAAATCAAGCAATGCGCTTATAATCATTTGATGGGTGATTACCGGGAGTTAGCGAAAGAAAGCGACTTGCTCAAATTCGAGGTTACAAACCGTTTTTAAACCGAATGCACGAGGAAGAGAGTTGGTTGACCAAGTATGATCCGGATGAGCATATTATCGGAACTGGCAGATAACGACATTGATTGCACAGTTGGAGATCCAAATCATGATATGGGATACGATAATGACGATGAAGATGCAAAGGTGGAAGAAGAAGAAGAGTTTTGCCGCCTAATATTTCTCAAACAAAGGGCGAAAAAACAATCTAGATTCAAGAGTGCACTCGAGAAAATCATTCCTTCTAAGACTCATCGAAAATGTGCAATTTGTGGCTTTGAAACCGACCACGATAAAGCGAAATCACTATCGAAAGTCTTAGGGATTTCTGAGCCAAAAAAAAATAGGCGTCGGTTGTATTAATCATTCTATATTTTTTTATTTTATGAAAATGAACATGTAATATGTCTTATTCCTCTTAATGTTATGCGAAGATTAGTATTGGTATAATCAGTACTTCTAATATTGATAATCACATTATTATTATTATAATAATACTTCACTACTTTTATAAATTCGATAAGTAAATTAATTTCACGAAATGAATTGAAAAATTATCATCATTACTTATTAGACTAATTGAACTAGTTTTATTAATAATAAAATCATTTCTTAATAATAAAATCATTGCTTAATATATAAAATCATTACTAATAATCATTGCTTAATAATAAAATTATTAATACTAATAATGCAAGATTTATAATGATCACTTTATATTTTATTAAAGAATGATATTTTTTTAATATATTAATAATCCTTTTATTGATATTATTACAAAAAAAATAAAAAAAATATTAAAGGGATAATAATAAATATAGATATTAACTTATTTCTAAATAGAAAACCCCATATGTATTATATAGACTTATTAATAATAATAAATCGTAATATAATAATAATGCAAGAATATAGATTTTGGGGATGGTGAAGTTTTAATATAAAGATATATTCTTGGTTGAAATTAATAACTAGCCTGTGGTGCTCTCGGGTGGTCATATATGATGAGTGTATGGAGTTTGAGGTTGTGAGTTTGAATCATTTAGCAAATGAATTGCTTGAATAAAATCATTTTTTCAATTTTTATTGCCAATTGTGATGTCGTAATTTACTTAAGTATATATTTTTTCAATTTTTTATCAGAAGTCAGATCATTGCATCTACGTGACATTTTAATATTATTTTAATGCTAATCGTATCACTGCATCTAAGTTATTTTTTTTTATTATTTTAATTCAATCGATGTATTTTGTCTTGGTCGAAATTTATTTTATTTTTTATTCCATTTTAATGTCTTTGAGTCATGACATATAATGGAAAAATAAAAATAAATTAAAAAAAAATATGTGTTAGGTAGAAGCTCTTAAATTTGGATTATTTTAATAATAAATATTCACTTTTTATAACTATATCGACAATATAATTTTACGTGAGCCTCACTTATTAAAATAGTTTAGATTGAAGTAAATAATTAGGCACAACAAACGTGGCTTGGCTTATCAAATAGAAAAGTTAATCGCATTTATCAATTCAATTTATCAACGGATCAAAAAAGAGGTGTTACAGACAAGATTTCATAACAACCTAACCATATATGGAAAAATAAATATATATATATATATATATATATATATCCATCAGTACGTATCCCTTATATATCTCCTCCCCTCCCCTCCCCTCTGTATTGACCCCAACGGTGATCACTTACTTTGTGAGTTGAAGACAAAATAAAGATCAATACATATATACCATTTTCAATTCGGTCACAATTTTTATTTTACTATCAAATGTCCATTTAACAAATTAAGCATATGAGTTTGGAACCCGTACGTACGAGACACATGTTATCTTTTTTTATATATATTTTTTTATTTATTAAAATAATTTAATTATAAGTTCTTCTTTTTAATTATTATTAGTAGTATATATATATTATACATAATTCTAATGTTTTTTATGATTCTTTTATTTTATTGTGAGTTTCATGCATGCATGTAAGTCTACTATAAATTAATTGAACCCCTTCTTAGTTCTCTCATGTCATATATATATATATATATATATATATATATATATATATATATATATATATATATATATATATATAACAAAGGCATCATTTAAATAAAAGTCAAAGAAGAGTATGGTAATATATCTGGCTGAATTTGGCGACTTGTAGTCCTTTATGAGCTTTGCATCTTTCTCCTCGTCGTCGTCGCGGACCAATAGATAGCTAAAGCCGTTCAAGTACTGTAAGGTTATGCACAGGTGGTCCGTGCAGGCAGTGACACCCCCACGCCCACTCCCACTCCAGGCCCCACCCCAAAATGCAAGGGAGTATGAATTTTGACTGATGTTAACTAAAAGACGATTTTTTATCTTCTAATTGAGAGGCTTATTTCATTCTTCTTTGTTATCTTAATTATTTTAATGTCAATGATTGTTCCACTGTTCTTTTTCCCAATGATTAGTTCCTTCTGTTGGTAGTTCACATGAATTTTACATTGGATAAAATTTAAAAGTGTAAATAGATTAATAAGTATGTAGAGTCTTAACTTAATAAGTTAATTTTTTAAGTACATAAAAGGTAGTTTAATATACTTATTGGGTCAGTCTATACAAGCGTGCGCTGCATTGATGATAAATTGATATGAGATGAATTGTACAGTTCCACTACAAAGGTTATGAACATTAATTAATGTTATAAAAAACTACGACAAATATAATAAATCAACGCAGAAAGATAAAAAACAATAATACAAGATTTTATTTAAAAACCTAAATCGAAAAAAAATCACAGAGAATAAGAATAAATCTACTAAATAAATATATGAAAATATTACAAAGATATATAAAAAGAGAGAACTATGAGAATTCTTAGAATGTTTCTGAATATCTCTTCTCCAAAATTCTAACACTTATATTTATAAGCCATAGGAAAATTCATAACCAAATAGGATTAGAAATACTAAATTGAGTATAGTTAGAAAGATAACTAACCAAAACGGATTCTAGTTAATACTTAAATTCAAATCCAATAAAGATTTATGTTATACCCAACAAATCTACACATTAACTTGAATTCTCCAAATATAGCACAAGCATAAACTTTCTCCTCTTCTCAAATGCACAAACCAAATTTGATTTTTCTGAAAAGATTTCATCTCCTCATTCATAGCAAAAAACCATTTTTTTTGAATCATTCTAGGAAACAATATATTTATAAGTCACGTGGTCATTGACTCAACTGCCTCGACAGCTGACAAGGCATAAGCAACAAAATTTGAATACCCATATCTATGTGGTGGGTGTACTGTCCTCTTTGCACTATCTTTAGTGAGATTATATTGGTAGTCCACATGTTTCTCCTCTGAAACTATATTCTCATCTACAATAGTAGTAGTAGTAGCTGTGATTTCTGAATTTGAGGAGAAGTTACTTTAAGCTTCATCTTCTGACCAACACGATCAAAACTATCAATACAATGAACAGAAGATTCCTTATTCCTTATTCTTTATACTTCTAAAATTATTTTGATCATTAATATACTTTTAACATCCAAAATTAAAAGTAATTAAATTAACTTTATATTGTGGAATGGAGAGAATATTATTATAGTGCATATAGGAGGCCCAACATAGTAACTATACAAGTTTTAACTATACACGTAAATAAGACATTGCCAATTTTTAAATTAAAAATTCTGAGCATGTGCACTAAAACAAATTCATTAAAATCTCAATCTCTAAATAATGTAAGTCTTACGATGATCTATTATTGTATCTGAATACGATCGTCCATTTTCTGAAAAAAAGGTCCAAAAATGAGTAATTTCCAAAACAAATCGAGTGTAGGGAAAGGAATAACGTCAGAATATTAATACAAACAAACTCGGACATTATACATATATACATACATATATATATATAGATAGTATAATGTTTTTTAAATTCGGATCCATCGTCGAATCTAAGAAAATACTGAATAGATGGGTTATTGGTCCAATTCGTAATCGAATCGTTATTGACACAATAACGTCATTAATATATAAAAATATATATTATTAGTAATTAATAAAAAAAAATTAAAAAAATTGTTTTTTGTGAACTAAAGTATAATAAAGTTATTTACAATATTAAGTAAGGGGTTAATTTTAATATTAATTTTTTTTTATGCTTCCACGTGGCAATTAACAGACATTGCCAAGTGATAATTAACTATCAGTTACAATACATGCATGATATTGCATACGTATGACCGTGGGGTGGCTGGCGAGTTCTTTCAACTGCCATCACCACCGTGCAACGATCACCACCGGTGCGGCCTTGATGATAGAGGAAGGAGTTGGGGCAGAATCTTGTTGATAATAATAAAGTAAGGAGTTGGAGCAGAATCTTCTTGTTTATACAAAAAGTTATCCACAATTTTGGCGCTAGGTATTGCCACGTGCCTTTCCCAGGCTTCATCGGACTCCGGTCCGCATTTCCGAAATGTTTCCGTGGCATCAAGACGGTGAATTTGCCAGCCCGTTTGATTTTGCAGACTTATAATATTTTTCAATTGGCGAGTAGCCAGTTTACAAGTGTTGTTCTTGATTTTATGAATGGCTATTTCAAGAAGTCTAGCTCTAATTTCCTCCTCCTCATTGCCCACCTCAGCTCTCAAGAATTCATCCAATTCGGGCACTCCGATGGCCCGCCTAAGCCCTCTTGTGTAATCCGATTTCGGCTTAAAAAACTGTCTCACCTCATCCACCAACCCGGCCCGCACCATTCTATCGACCCGCTCTGATACAAATGACTTGAGGACATGCAAAGATACATCAACCCATAAAAAGCAACACTCGTACCTCGATTGAAATTCATGGTTGATCAATGATTTGATGTATGAATTTGATCCACCGGCTATGATGGGAAGCCGGTCCCGCCTCACGATTAATTCAACGGTTCGTGATGCGTGCTGCCGAAAGTCAACGGCTGTGAAGTCCGCATTAGAATCTACAACCCCTAGTAAATGGTGGGGTACCCCTCGACGTTCTTCTTGGGTGACTTTATTGGTCACTATGTCTAGCCCTTCATAAACTTGCATTTTATCGGAATTTATTATCTCCCCCAAAAACCGAGTGGCCAGGTCGATGGAAAGTCTTGATTTTCCGGTGCCGGTTGCTCCCATCACAATTACAACTTTGTCCTTTCGGCGCCATGGCATGAAGGGGTCCATGTTCCGTATTTCCCTTGGAAAATTCACTAGGGGCTGGGGTGGTTTGTAGGAGGCACACATCGATATCTTCATTATGTAATCAATCCTGAACTGATCCATATATCCATCAGAATAAGAATAAATTAATTATATTAGTATAATTTATTTATTTATAACTAGCGAATGCACGAAATAATTAATGTAACAAAATTATATATATATATATATATATATATATATATATATATATATATGTTTTCAAATCTTTTTTAAAAACAATATTATGTAAATAGACATAAATATATTGTTATAGAAGGATAGAGCCATGCATGCATGCATGCATGCAAAATTAATTGAAATACCCCAGGTATTATATATAATATATAACTTGGACCATAATAGTAATTTATTACCTTTATATAAGTCACAGATGCACAATTATCTATCTATCTTCCCTTGGAGCTCAAAATCAACCAAACACTAGCACAATTCATTAGAGTGGGAGTGGGCTTTGGTATTTATAATGGAGGTGGGGGAAGTACTCGTGTGTGTGTGTGTGTGTATATATATATAGTATATATTATGTGATACTGAGATCAAAGTGTACGTGACACGTGTACATGTATTTTAAATTTAATGCATAGTGATTTTGTTTTTCTTAGTAGTTGGTGTTGAAAATATGTTGCTAAAACTAAATTTGGTAAATAGAGACGTGAAAAAATGAAATTAAAAAGAAAAGGTAGTTAAAATGTTCCACCTCATTTTAAGTGTTGATTTCGGTCCATTGAAAATGTTTATTAAAATATCGATCAAATAGTATGGATAATTTTAAGGACTGTACGTTGATGACTTTGAAATTGGTTAGATCCAAGATTAAAATTTGAAAATCTATCAAAAACTATATATTACTTAACACAATAAAATAAGCAAAACTAGTATTTATTTCATTTCAAATGAGTCTTGCTACATATGACGTCAAATTTATTGACATATGTGAATACATAAGAGAGAAAATAATTAAAAATGACATCACTTTAATTTATTAATATATTATCACTTAGAGTTCCACTTAAGTTGCGATCCAATTTTATTATAAATTAATCAACATATGTATCATTTATCATTTTCATTTTCAAACACCAAACCTACTTTTATAGTTTAAATACAAAAAATATATAGTTTTATAGTGCCAACATTTTTCAAAGTTACTAATTCTGTCGCATATAGTTTATTATTCATAACGCACCTTTAATAGATAAAGTTAAATTATTTATTATACAATAAATATTTCATGGAATATAATCATTAACTGAAAGTCAAGGTCAGGAGAGGAAAAATGTCCTAAAGAAACTTTTTATGTGTTTTCTTTTCACCTTTTGAATCAAATAAAAAATCCTCAACCGAATGAAGCATCATTTAGGATAAAAGGTAAAACAACAAGTATAACTAATATTTTAGTGACAATGGGGTGCAATATGGATCTTGGAACCTGAATATAACTCTAGCAGAATTAAATAAATAATATAAATATAAATCAAGAAAATTAATATATATTATGATTTTATTTATTATTATTTTTTTGTTACGAGTTATATACGTAACTACAGTTAATAATATTTTAAAGATATTTTTGATATAGCATGACAATCTTATAATTTTATCAAATCTCATGTATTGTTATACATCGTAACTCGTAATAGTATAGTATTCAAGATTCTTTACTTATTCATACATTTAACTTTTCCTCCTCTTCCTATCAGCTCTTGATGATTAATTATTGAAGTATTTGTTAAATCCTTTTTAATTTTTTCTGCATAACTTAGATTTCCAATTAAACATGCAGTATCTATATTAATTATGTTTATAGTTTTTGTTAATGAGTGGAATACAAAATTGACTTTATAATCATAACAAGATTAATGGCCAAGTGTTATTAAGATCAAGGAAGAAGTTCAAGATATTTTAAAATTTGTTAATCATCAGAACCTAAGATGCATGACAGCAATAGCTTATCAATTCCTTCGAATGAAAATTAAGGTCAAGGCATAATATAACTATATATACTTTGCCAGAAATATATAAGTTTTGTGTTTGCATCGTGTGGACCTATTAATGATCCATTGTAACATTCACTAGGAAATTAAATTTTTTTTAACATCAACTTGTAAAATAACTTATGTTTAGTAAGTCCAATTAATTAATGTAGTCAAAATTAACCTAGAGCGTCGTTGGTGAGGGCTAATGGTGTTTGTACGAAGCTAATTAATTATGTTGCTTTAAGAAATTAAGTAACGACACATTATATAATTGGGGAGTATTATTTTTATATGTGTTTTTTATATTTTTACATAGTTCATTCTCACATGAAGATGAGACCAACTGGATTGCTCATGCAGAGACGGATCCATTTGAGGGGCAGTGGGGGCAATTGATCCCACTAAATTTTCAGGGGGTCAATTTTCCTTCACGGAAAATTAATCTTCCCAAAAAAAAATATTCTAATCTAATACTCCCTCCGTCTCAGGATAAAAGTTCTGGTAGACTTTTCACGCATATTAAGAAGATGAATAAAATGACAAAATTGCCTATAATAATGTCATTAAATATGGAGAGAGAATTAGAATAAGAAAAGTATGAGATATTTAATACTACGGGTATAATAGGAAAATATGTATAAAAGTTTGATTATTAAAGGAAAATGGACATTTAACATGAGACTACCCAAAATAGTAATAAGGACTTTTATCATGGGACGGAGGGAGTATCAATTTTTAAGTCGGATCACAATCACTTGTTCATGAACACTCAAACAAGTGAATTTTATCTCCCGACCAACTCGCTTTAAAGTATGGTGGTTGCTAGTGTGGGAAGGTGTAGAGATTATGAAGATTAATTAGGATAGAAGTGTAGTAGGCTCACACAATGATGGTAATTAAAACCCTCCCCTCCCCTCCCCTCCCCTCCCCC
Organism: Panax ginseng; assembly: GCA_020205605.1. Taxonomy (NCBI): domain Eukaryota; kingdom Viridiplantae; phylum Streptophyta; class Magnoliopsida; order Apiales; family Araliaceae; genus Panax; species Panax ginseng. The sequence continues at coordinate 128,231,095 of CM035135.1, read as the reverse complement.
CTCTATATAAATTACCTACAAAATTAATGAATATCTCAAATTTGTATCCACTATGTTATTTCTTTTTTAGTTATTTAGTCACAGTGTTAATCCATCAAAGAAAATTATTTAAACATATTGTAATTTTTCTTTTTTATAATTTTACAAATTTAGTAATTGTTTGTGAATTTTTACAATTGTTTAAAATGAGGCTATCATGATATTTTTATAACAACAACGTCGACCCATAAAAAAAAATCAAAGATGAATGGATGAATGATTGTTTAGTAATTTACATGATTGAGCATGATATTTTTGTAACTATCGAAAATGAGGCTATATATCATGCAATAATTTTAAGTTATGGAGTCTTCAAAAATGTTATTGTAAACAATATATGAGTATTATTTAAATTTGTAATTTATTGTATTATATTTTTATTTTTTATTAAACAAAATTTTCAAATTTGACCCTATTGAATCAAGAGGCTGTATCCGCCCCTGTGTTTATATAAAAAAAATTTATATAAAAATATCAAAAATATACGTAAAAATATTAATTTCTTATATAATTACATGTACGTGAAATCAAAGAGAAAAAGAATCATCTTTAAAATTAAAATTCAAATGGAAGTGCCACTTGAGGCGTATCATAATTAGCCCTGGCCAAATCCTATAAATTATGATATGTTTAGCCGAATATTCAGTCATTGAAGAGACAAACTAATCATTCCACACACACTATACTTAATTGGGCGTGCAATGTTATTCTCCACTAGCATCTGGATTTCGTGCCTCTTAATATATAGTTTCACAAATTTAAAATTAAATATATACAATGCTATATATATTCAAATACTACATGACAAAATAATATATACTCCAATAAAGAGAGAGTGAAAGTCTCTCTAATATTTTACGTTTATACGTGTTTTTAGGCACTGAAAAGATACTTTCTTTTGTTGAAAATATTTATAGATTAATTAGCGTTCTGGGGAACCATTATTTCATTCTTAATAAACATAAAAAAAAAAAAAAATTATATGAAGAGATCATGATGAGCAAGTCAATATTGAGTTTAATGGAGTATATAATTTGCATGTTTATGGAATATGCATATCTATGTTAACCCTACACAAGGCCAGTGCCTGTGAGAAACCTCATGATAATATATATATATATATATATATATATATATATATATATATATATATATATATATATATACTTAACAGTGTTGGGGCAAGCGATATTTTATGTACATTGAGTTGAACTCTTTGGTGGATTCATTGGGTTATCACAGTTAGATCATAGTGTTATTGGGCCTAGTCATTGGGTCAAATCATTTGATTTATATCTGTTGGGTCTTAAAAGTCTTGGGTCGGATCGTTGGGCCGACCCATTGGATGATAAATATCTTCACTTAGGCTTTTACCGGTGATGATGACAAGGATAATGGCTGACTGATATCTTACATCGCATTAATGAGAATTGGACAGTCGGCCAGCGGTGGACAAAGGAGATGGGATCAGCAGGTAAGCTACCTGCAGTGGGATGGTGTCAAGGGAGTCGGTGACACACAAAACCGGATCTTGGAGTATATGATAGGAAGGAGGTCACACATGCAAAGGTAACTGATAATTTTATCTCTCTCAATACACTAGATATTTTATCCTCCGTTGTTAACCTTGTGATCGCCTGTACTGACTTTCACGTCTGAGCTATCCCCCGACGGTCGAAGCCGTCAAGCTTTTGGTGTTGACTGTGTTTATTGTGCAGGATCAGAACGTCTTACGTGATTGGGACGTGGGAGAAAATCTTAGCATTAACAAAAGGGATTTGTAATTAATTTATTGAAGGATCATTTATTTTTGGTCTACCTTTATTAACCTCCAAATGACCCCATGCATTACATTCATAAAAACATTCCTAAAACATACATACATTAAATTCTTCTCAAAATACAGAGCTCGCAGGTTCTTATTCATTAATTTACCAACACTATTCTCATAATATATAAATACAGAAAAGTATAATTGCAGTTGTCAAAACTAGCTTATATATTATGAGCACCAACAATGTAATTTTGTTTAATTAACATCATAAGAGCATCTCTAACAACCTCTTCAATCACTTCGAGATATTCAAATAGATGAGCCATATCATAAAAATTCTCCCCAACAGCCTCTTCAAACTGCCACATAGGTCAAGAAACATTCTTTTCACTCTTCAAATCTATAATTAAAAGTTAAAAATATTTATTACGCTTGATAGGTTTGATGTATAGCTCATTAAATTGAAGAGACTGATAAGACACAAAATATAAAAATAGCAAATAATACTCTTCAAATTGACACGCAGATCAACAAACATTAATTTAAAGAGTTTGTTTTGCTACTACTCTTAGAGATGCTCTAAAACATCAAAATTGTTTTAAATGAAATAGGTAAGATGCCAAAATTATCGTAAATGAAATCCCTATAATTTTGAAATTTTAATCTGTTGTCATAAGAATCTTTTTATATTTAAATTAAATAAATATATTATTACTATTGGTTCCTTCTACTTGGTAAAATGTGAAGAAATGAAAATGTGTATCTTTAACTTCTCATTCCCTCCAACTTGGTTATGATTTGCTGATTTGATTATGGAAGATTTAGATATCACATTTCTGGACTAAACTTAATGCAACTCAAAGAAATAAACAAACATAATTTTATGTAATTGGTATTTGGGTCATATATGTTGATGGGCTTTTCTTCTCAGACATGGGCTACCATAGTCTGTATCAGGGATGACACATTACCATTTTAGGAACTTTTTAATATTTTCACATTATTTTTTAATATTTTTATACATATAACTCACATATTAGCTAATAAAAATTTAACATATCAGCTAATATGTGGACACTATGTATGGAAATAACAAAAAATAATATGAAAATATTAATTTTCTTATTTATAAAAATAATTTCCTTGTAATATTAGGAGAAATTTCTTGAATGCATTAAATCAATGTGAAGGTGAATTATATATGAAAAAATAATGCTATTATCATATAATGGTGGCTCACATAATCCTCACATACACACATGTATATTTGTGGGTCCTAAATGGTGTATGTAAGTTTTTTTATGTGATAATAGTATTGTTGTATATGAAACTCTTATGTTTATAAAAAATTATATATATTACAATTTTACATATCAACCTTTTATTGTTAGTTATATGTATAATTATAATTAATAATATTATAATAATATATTAAATACAAAAGATCAACTTTAAAATTATACTAATCCTATATATTCGTTGCAATAAAAAAATAAAACTAATATTTCTACATAAAAAATAATATTTTTACATAATTTATTTATTTAATCGACTCAAATATTAGTTTAATAATAAAAAACAGAGTACATAAAAGCACTCTCTCCCCTTGTTTGAGCAGACCCAGTGGGGCCCTCTAGCTGAAAACAGCAGACTCCTGCTATCCAAATTTCATTGTTTTTTAAAATTTTATTTTCCCAAATATGTTCTGATCTCTGTTTACAAACTTAAATTGATGATTTCTAAATCACAAACCCTAATTCGATATGGATGAAGATTCATTTGAATTTAAATGAATATGTCTGCACCTTCTTCACCTTCTCTCTCTTCTTCTTCCACCACCCCCACTTCTTGGTTTTCCGGCATTGTTCGCGGCCGTTTCGATAAGTCCAATAGCGGCAAAATGCCCAACAATTCCGCTGCCCCCGTTGATGACAATCTTGGTCCGATTAATAAGAAGAAGCAGTTCCGTGGCGTAATGTTCAAGTACGGTCCCAAGCCAATTCAGGTCTGCCAAAACATTAATTCTTACTCTATTTCTTCTTATTTTGAATTTAGAATTTGCAATTTAGTTATTGATTTGATTGAAATTTAGTGTTTGATTTGATTATTTCTACGGTATTGAAGCCCTTATACTTTTTTGAGCTTGTGGTCTTTGGATCCCATTTAGTTTGTAAATGCAGCAAGATTTTATTTATTTTTTATTTTTTTGGTAACTAGAGCTGGAATTATATGGGCCCATTTAAGTTTGACTGTGGCCTTATAAATTGTTAGTGTAGTTACTTTGCTCTCTAAAATATTAAATATCCATGCTTTGGAATGGCTCAAGAACACTACTGTTTTAGCAGATATAATTAATTATTTTGCATTTCTTTAGGATGGTGGAGGATTGTTTTTTACTCCTTAAGTTGTAGGGATTATCTACCCTCAATTTGTATTAGTTATTAAATACTTAACATCTTTTAGCTTTTTCTGTCATAACTCATCACAACAAAGAGTTAACTTATTCGCGGTGAAACCTTAATTTGTTGATTATCATACTGACAGGGAGTGGTTACACTGCTTTTGGTAGAACTATGGTTTTTATAGTGCCATGAGCCCTGTTACAGAAGAACTAAGAGGACGTAATTTGGTAGACTATCTACATACCGATGGATCTATTCTAACTAGAGGAACATGTAATCACGTATAGTGTTTGAAACAACATTTACAATTTCTGAAACATTTTTCATTATAAATATTAGCTCATAAGTATTTATTATTTGCACAAATACCTTCCGAACAATTCACTTTGTATTCAGCTACCCAGAAAACTAAAGATGTAGACTTTCTATCATATTCTGGATTTCAATTCACTAAGGTACCAAAAAGAATATAACACAACCTTATTGTGGTCTATGATTTAGTCAATTATTTGTACCAAAATAATAATACCAATGTATTGTGTCTATAATTTCCCCTCTCAGTGCCCCTTTGCTTGGTCGTTCATATTATCAGTCAAGATAAATTCTTTTATTGTAGGAGTACTGGAGTAGCCCTTACACATGGGTATCTATTTCCTATCCCACTACCTCAATCTTATCTATTATTTGTTTCATTTTTATTTTTGAATTCACGATGATCAAGCCTTGTGAAGTCATAAAAAGAAATAACTTATTAAGTATCCCACTTGGGGATTTTACACCCAAGGTGGAGCTGAATACTCATAAGAAAAACAATAAATGGATTAAATAAAAAATGTGACACTCCCTAAAACTTTAGAAACTTTCCATGAAAGATAAAGAGAGATCTTTACTTTACAAACCAATCAAATACTAAGTACTAGGTTGACTACTTTGCCAGATCCTTATTTCTATACAAAATTGTCTACGTAGTCTGTTTTTTGATTAGTTAGATGTCATTGAAGTTGCCTTTACTGAGAATCAATCCCCCATCCTTGCACATGTTACTCTGAGCCACTTACCACCAGGCTGCCTCCTTCATATCTTCATAGTATATTTCTTACTTTTTCTCTATTGCAGTATTTTTTTTTCCATCTTGCTATACTTTACTGTAATTATTCGTTCTTATGTTGTTTATTTAAACTATTTCATATCCCATTGTCATAACTTTCAATTTAAAATCTTTGTGCAGGTTGCCTTTAAAACAGGTGATTACAAACAGCAACTCATTTTTATTGGTGGACTGACAGATGGATTTTTGGCTACTCAGTATGTCAATATATTTGCTTTCTTAATTACCCATCCTACTGGATGTATTAATCTGCTCTTCTCTTCATCTTGACACCATTACAATCTATAATCACCTATTCATTACATGTGCTGCAAGAAATACACATGGGACTTTTACCCTTTTTTTTATATTTATATTTATTATCATTGAATTTGAAAAACAAGTTAACTATAATGTGAATTCATGATGAAATTAGACATAGTTCATGATTGATATGCATATAATCCTACGAGTAACAGTATTCAAGTTCTTAATAGCGGTGTTACATCATTTGAAAAACATCACAAATTGACAAATTCAACAAATTCACAAGTTAAATTAAGAATAAGATTAGGTTTTACCTTTGAAAATATAGTCGCTTATGTTTGGATGATATAATAGCGCTATTACATCATCCAAACAAAAGCGACAATCATTTTTATTTTATTTCTAATTAAACTCCTAATTTGCGAATACTTAATACCTAAGTTGTAAGTAGAAATTAGAAAGAAGCATGGATCGGACTGGTAGTGTTGTAGTGAACTGGACTAGTGGAATGATTTGGAATTTGAATGTTATTGAGGAATGGGCCGAGCCACCCGTGTGCTGGGATTAAACAGGCCGTGTCAAATAGGCCCAAGTTTTATTGGGCTAAAAAACGTAGGCCCAAATCCCACTTTTTTGTGGATGGCTGGCCCGGCCTAGGGGTTTGGGCCGGTTTAGCCAGATCTACTGCGATGTGTTAAGCTTTAGCGTTACCTTACTAAATGGCAGTAGTTACATGTGAACCTACATGTCAAGCTTGATAGCCTGGGCTTTTGGCTTTGTGCTTGATTCTAAAACTTTGACCTGTGGAGGCACTGAGTTTAGTAAAGAAACAGCCGTAATAAATTAGGAATTCATCATTGACTCATTGATGCAAAAGAAGGCATGATTTAGAGTTGACGAGCCCCTGGGCATCTAGTAAAAACACACCCTGGTGCTGCATATGCATAGAGAATAAGCCATTAATGGATCTATTTGGTAAGAGGGAAGGGTAGATAGGTTAAGTGGGCAGTGATTGGTGAAGTTTAAATGATTTATTAGGAAGGATATGGAAAAGAAAGTGAGGAGGGAAGGGATTTTTTCATGGGTCAACCTAAGAGGACTAAAGTGCAGGAAAGAGAACGAAAGTGGCTTCCTTTCCTTATTCACTATAAAAAATTCAATTCTTTCAGTATATGAGAATGAGAGTGTTTTGGCTGAATTAAGAATACTCCAATTTATCATGTTCAACCAATTAACTAATGGAGAAGTAGCTTCTTCTGGAAGAAAAATTTTCACATGCAACCACACATAAATATTGCTCTTACAGGAGCCTTTTCCATATACAACGCAGTTGATAAGACTTTGATTTAGTGCCAGCAAATTGAAAAGCAAATTTCTTTTTGGCAGATACTTGGAACCTCTTGCAAGTGCTCTTGACAAAGAGAAATGGTCACTAGTTCAGTTTCTGCTCTCATCTTCTTACAGCGGATATGGCATCTCAAGCTTGAAAGAAGTAAGTCAATATTACCCTTTTCTAAGTATGATTTTACTGATTCTTTGAGGGATTAAATGCTCCGTGCCTTGTTCTTTGTCTGAGTTGATTGTGTAAGTCTGAATCCTATTTGCCAATGAGGTAAAATTGTACTATTTAAATCTTAAAACTCTTCTGTCAGTGTTATCTTACGCGTACTTGAAAACCTGAAGTAAGATGTGTCTTAGAAAGAGGAAAAAGGGGGGGAAGGGGGCAGACTGTAAAGAATAACCATATGTTGGATTCAGATGCCCACATGAGACTTTTTGAAGTTATAGCTAGGGCCTCCATGATAAGCAAAGAGATTTCCCATTGGCTTTTGGATTTATTATCTATTTTAAAAGTAAAAAATATGTAACCATAACCAGTCCCAAACCTTTCTTATTGTAAAATGCACTTTTATGATATATATATATATATATATTTTTAATATTCTTAAAAAATAAATATTCTTTGTGGCTTCAAAGGAATATCATACCATTCCAATGTTCTAAAAGGCGCTAGGTAGGAGGCGGACTGCCGGGGGCCTAGGCGGAATTTTTTATTTTAAGTCAATTTTAATATTTTATCTTACATTTACCCAAACAAAACAATAATATAAAGCAAAACAATTTATAATAAAGATAATAAATGCATTTGCTTAAAATTCAAACACATACCCATATTGTCAATGTCAAAGTTCAAATACAAACATATGCAATTGTTCAAAGTTCAAACACAAACAAATTAATATTAATTTCTTAAAAATCAATTTGAGATATTTTTAAATTTAAATAAATGTTGTTTTTAAAAATTAGTGTAAAGTTTATTGAATGAGACATTTGATATTATTAATTATGAAATTATTTTTATTTGTGTAATCTTCCAAATTGAGGACTTAAAGAAAATGACAAATACCATATGCTAAGTATGGCTAACATATCTTTAATGTATTAGTTTTATTCATAAACAAGATGACTATTAAATAATAAAATTTAAATTGCTTGTCTAGCCCGCTTAATTTCCTGCCCGCCTAGGCCTTGTCTAGCCCGCCTAGAGGGATTTTTTGACGCCTTGGGCTTAGGCGAGGCGCTAGGGGTGCCTAGCGCCTAGGCCGCTTTTTAGAACATTGTATCATTCTATAGAATGTGATGTAGTTGCTCAACTGTATTATTATCTGCTAGTAGTACCTGTGTGGCTCTTGTATGTTATAGTTGTATCTGTGTGCTGAATCAACTTTTCATGTGCGTGTATTGAAGGATGCCATGGAGCTTGATCAGTTGATCAGTTACTTTATAAATAAGGAAGATTCTGAGGGTGTAATCCTGCTTGGACATAGTACTGGCTGTCAGGTAAATGGATTATTTTCATGAAGCATTTAATGTTTTGTGCAAAACTTTCCAACTGCTTTCTACAAGAAAATAAATTTGTCTACTTTTTTATGGGTTCTATATAGGATATCGTACATTACATGCGGACCAATGCTGCATGCTCAAGAGCAGTCCGTTCAGCCATTCTGCAGGTAATTCACCTGTCTAAATTCATTGTTGCTAATTCGGTTTCTAGAGTGAGTTAACCTGGTTTCCTTGAATTTGTTAGCCCTTAGTCATATTGGCTCCTTGATTTGAACTTTATGCATCATCTTCAATAGTGTTGTAAAAAAACTCAAAATTGCATATCACTTTGCGTTTGTGATTGCAAATATCTTGGTAGAAACAATAATTAACAGACACTTGAGCTCTAACAGTCAAGTTCAACAAAGCTATTTTATATACAAGAGGAAAAAAGAGATGGACAGTGGGATGGAGTGTGGAGGGTGCAGCTGAGAAAAAGAGGGAGTTGTGAAGGTTGACACAATGGCACCTATCTAAAACTTATGTTTTGATGTTGAGAATAAATTCTACAAGGACTGTCTGTAAATTGGTGTTTTTAAAGCATCAACAGGAATTTGGCAACTCTACAATTTAATAGAAAATCAAGGAGTTTTGATTGCGTTAAAATTATTAAATGGATTTTACCATTGTAAATAATATTACAGTCTGTTAAAAGAATCAAAACTTATTTTTTTTCTCTAAGGCTATGTTTGTTTACAAGGATTATACTTGGGATAGAACTATTAATCCCAAATGTCTTGTTTGTTTTCAAATTTAGACTTGTGACTATTAGTCTCGGGAATATAAAATGGCTTAATAGTCTTGACATTATAATTATAATACCGGGATTATAATTCTAGGATTACAATCTTAGGATTAATAGTCTTGGGATTATAATCCTTGCAAACAAACATAACCTAAAAATACAATGTTGTCTGATTCTTATTGGATGTTCTGAAAACACTAGTCTACACACAATCTGTATAAAATTGATTCTCTTTTATGTTTACTTGTGCTCAGAATATAAATGATATGGGCAGGTCATTCTCCAACAAGGATTGTGAATAGTAAGCACAGACAGAGGGAGAGAGCGGGTGGTCGTGAAATGGGGGGTGGGGCACAATCTGTTTTTTAAAAATCATTAGGCAGACTTAGGCTGCCGAGGGAGCGCCTAGGTGTTTTGCAATTCAGTGATTGGGCCCCGGTTGGGATGTTTAGAATATTGGGCACGATGGAGGCATGATTCTGGTTCAATTATGGAAGAGTTGTGGTGGTGATGGTGTATGATGTTGGTCGAGAATGAGAGAGAAATAAGAAAAGAATACCAAAATGAAGAGAAAAACTATTTTTTTAAGGTGAAAATATCATTTTCACTCTACGTCTGTCAAAAGCTGAATTTTGGTGTTTTGCTCGTAACTTGGCCAATACAAAATCCCTATGGTTGAAAGTTTTGAAAATTTTGAAAATTGTCAAATTTTATCAAATTGAGTCCAAGATCATGAAAGTCATCCATGAATTAGACATACTACGAAGAAAGATTATGGGCTTAAAATAGTAGTAAAAAGCTCCGTCATCTGTGGGTATAAATCAGATTGCTTTCTCAACACTTTTGTCAAGTAAGGTTGGATATACTAGGAAAAAAAAACACAAATTTTCCTTTCAAACTGATGGGGGCATTCTGCCATAAAGGTTTTGAGGCCCACACTTGTGTTAATGTTATTAATTCATTTTTCTATTTATCTCATATTTTCCTCAATTTGTTGTTTAAAAGAAAAATAGTCTGTAATACTTCTTGGTTTCGTTAGCATAACTTGTGTTAAAATAAAGCTTGGCCTTGTCTTTTCCTGCTTTACATCGTTTTGCGTTGGTATATAATACTCCTGCGAATGTTCTGATGTAAATGAGAATTTTTTTTAATGCAGTTTGGCATAATTGCTTTCTGGAATGATGAAATGTTTAAGTTGCATCCTTGATTGATGAAATTTTAAATGATTTAAAAAATATTATTTGCTCTATATTCGACTGCAATCTTGTAGAGAAACTCGTAAATGTTAAAGACATCAAATATTATTTTTTTCCCAGCTAGATGATTATGCTTTTGCTATCAGAGAAACATTTGAAAAACCTTTACGGCACCTATGTAAACCCTGGACATTATGCTATATATTGCATATCTAATTGTAATTTTGTTCGATTTTTCAGGCTCCAGTTAGTGACAGGGAATTTAGAGCAACTCTCCCTGAAACTGCACATATGATTGATTTGGCCTCTAAAATGATTAGTGAAGGTCGAGGGTCAGACTTAATGCCCAGGGAAGCAAATTCAGATTCCCCAATAACTGCCTACAGGTATGGTGGTGCAAACATTGTTCCTTCTGAAATTACCTGAAAGTTTCATTAAACATAAACCATTAAGAACCAAAGCAGTTATGAAAAGTAGATATAATATATTGGGTATGACGGAAAGGGTTTGATTTAGACTTGTCTATATTTTCTAATTTGATAGTGAAAGTAATTATCAAGGGCCAATAAATTTTTGAGCCATGTTAATGTATTTCCTTTATATGATACACTCAAATTGAAAGCTGATTCATAATTATTTCAAGTCAATCATTCAATGAATCATTTCAAGTCTATCATTCAAACTGTAACTCCTAATATTGCTGCGAAAACTGTTGGTAGACTGGCTATCATGTGAACAGAATGGGTATCTATCTTGACTTTCCTCCCAAGTGTTTGGATGGGCTTCCTGATGTATGCGGAGTCAACTTTTGTCCGCACTTGAATCAATAAAGACATTTCTCTTTCATTTACAATTTATTTTTTTATTCCTTGAAGGAGTTATCTTTGAAAATGTTGCAGACACATGCCATTATCTTTACTTTTTATTTGTTTTGTTTAGAAGTTTCCGCTATTTTCATGCAATACTCCGTAGCTGAAAAATCAATTATACCTTGCAGATATCACTCTCTTTGTGCATACATGGGTGACGATGACCTGTTTAGTTCTGACCTTAGCGATGACCAGCTAAAGCAGAGACTAGGACACATGTCTAACACACCTTGCCAGGTTACTCACCTACTTCTTGCATCTTGTTTATGCGCACTGCCGAGCAATGTCAACTAAGTGGGTTTTCTGCAGGTTATCTTTTCTATGGCCGACGAATATGTACCAGATTATGTAGACAAGAAAGCATTGGTTAACAGGCTAGTGCCGAAACTCTTCTATGTTATATTATAGAGATAGTAATGCTCAATTATACTACGTTTATCAACCCAGAATCCATGTCTTACTCTTTAGCATTGGGGTTGGACTCATGCAGATTGTGTAGAGCAATGGGTGGTGCAGAGAAGGTTGAGATTGAATGGGGAAACCACTCTCTATCTAACAGAGTTGAAGAAGGTGTTCAAGCAATAATGAACTTTGTCAAGAGAGAGGGACCCAGTGGCTGGGACGACCCCTGGAGCTAAATGGATACCCCCTCCCTTGCTAAATTTCCTTATGCACTCGGCCTATTTTCCGCCTCCCATTTTTATACATTTGTACGCTAGAGATCTGATTGTATTGCATAACTATATCATACTTGAATTCATTGTTTCCCTTGCGGTTTAAGTGATCATTTAAATTAGATAAAACATAAATTCTAGTAGTTTCTCGAGGGAAGTTTCATTTCTATTAGTTGCTATACAAGATGGTAAATAAATGTCATTAGTAAATATCAGACGTTTGTTTGTAAATAAGAAGAGTTTCAATCTAATTTTATTATTAAATTTATTAACAAATAAATCAATATATATTATGTCGTAATTATAATTTGACAAAAATTTTATATTATATAGCATGACTTAAAATTTATAATTGAAAATAGATATTTTTACTTATTAAGCTGAATAGTACCCATCAAAATTTGACACAGACCCATGTAAATTTAAATCAGTATGATGTTTCTATGCAATCCAATTCTACTGTCCACGAAAATTTGACACAAACCCATGAAAATTTACCCCAAGATTTTGCACCTATACCCTTTATTCCCACACAAAACCAGCTTGATGTTACCAATTTTAATCTCCTAGATGACCGGGTTTTGGCACAGCCGCCGAGTCCCGGAACTTTGGACTGGATTTCAGCAGAACTAGAACTAAACTATACATCAAACCTTTTAGCTGCTTGGTTGGCTCCAGGTGGGGAGCCATGTAGGGATTCTCGAACGTTGAAAATCACTATTCTAGGACTGGATGGTTATGACACATTGAGTTATTTACTGGGGAGATTCATGAATTTGTTTTCCAAGCAGTGGATGAATCGGGGAAACCCCACTGTTTGGGTGGTGATTACTTTGAAACTGATATTTCAGGGGAATTATGGAAGTCTAGGCCTCCAATTAAAGATTTAAGCAATGGTACCAACACATTTTACCTTCAAGTCCACCCAGATTTTGCTGGAGACTTACACTTTTACTATAATCTTATTGTTTCGACACTATCAGGGATTGAAATTCTCGCCCGAGAGATTTTCATTCGACAAAGTGCTTCGTAAAATCCCAATCAAATTTGTCAAGTCTTTTGCTCAATTACCAGAAATAACACAATGCCAGAAGTCTGATCTCACTAGAGACATTTGGTTGGGTCAATAATGAGAGCTGCAATATTAGCAATGATGGTCGATATAGGTGCGAAGAACCAAACTTTCCATGTCAACATCCATGGTGTTATGGTTCTTTAGGTTTGCTAGAGAGTAATGGTTGGACATACTCAACTCATTGTTCTTTCAAACTATTCGATTGTGAAACAGCTTGGAATTGTTTGAACAACCGCTGGGTTTTCTTCTGGGGTGATTCAAATCGCTGTGATACAATTCGGAACATCTTAAATTTTATCTTGAATGTGGATGTCAAAATTGTCCCTAGACGATTTGATAAGAATATCACCAACCCAAAAAATCCAATGCAAACAGTTGGAATTACTAGCATTTTCAATGGTAATCCGAATGAAACTGGTAACTATCAGGGGTTGAATTCGCTGTACAATGTAACTTATAGAGAAATGTTGAAACAGTATTTCTCGCAAGAAACTGTTCCAGACACTCTAATCATGAATTCAGGTTTACATGATGGGGCGTTTTGGCCTAATATTAGGAGGTTCGCAAGGGGAGTGGAGGATGCAGCGGTGTTTTGGTCTGAAGTGTTGGAAAGGGTGAGGCGGAGGGAGTTGGTGGCACCAGAGATTATTTTTAGGAGCACAGTTGCAACAGGTGGCTATGCACGGAGATTGGCCTTTAATCCCAGCAAAATGGAGGCATTTAATGGGGTGTTCTCGGAGAAACTGAAGCAATTTGGTGTGGTTACGTACTACGGTCATTGTCTCATTGATGACTTTGATTTGACATATCTGTGGCATTTTGATAACCGATGCAATGACGGGGTGCACTATGGCCGTGCTCCGGCGAAGATGCAGTGGCGGGATGGTCAGATTGGGCACCAGTACTTTGTGGAGCTCATGCTGTGTCATGTGGTGCTCAATGCGCTTTGTGCAGGGTAGCTTTACGGCAAAACGCTAAAACTGTTGCTAGTTGTGCACGGTAGCTCCGGATTGTAATTCATTATGTTTGGCTGCTCTGCTCAGAAACTGCTGAAAAGTTCAGCTGGCTTTGTGAGATAGCAAGTTGGGATGATAAGAATTTGGAAGTAGAGACTGGTCTTGTGGTGCTAACCAACAGAGGTGGATCTTTGAGGGGAAATTATAGCTGGTGGAGTCTAAATATGCCATGAATTACTCTGGTCATATGTTTATGTAGTATGATTTTTCTTTCTTCTTTTTTTCCTTCTAAAATTTAACATGTAGAATTGAAATTGAAAATGTAGCTGGTATATCAATGGTGGTCACATGGTGTATATATGCAAGTGATTAAGTGAATATAGATCTCAATTCTTTATTTATTTTTAAATGAATAGTTTTTTTATATGTTCTTTTACTCGATCATCCCTTATACTGTTGATGCCCCATGTATCACAGTTTTGATTCACATCCAAATGGGTTTGTTATGTAATATCATTGCTTTTAAATTCAACTCTCCATAACAACAATCATCTTCTTGGATAATATTCGTGAGAAAGTTATTTTCAAGGACAGTTGCAGTCAATTATAAAATATGGAACCAAAAAAATAATAATCTTAAATTACTTTTAACCTATATTGTTAGTAATTCCAGAGATAGCTTTTAAATTTCAACCATAAGGGCCTAATCTATAGAGACCTTTGGGAAAGAGATAACCAGGTTATGTTTGTGAATTTTAAAATTAATATAAATGGATGAAACTTTTAAGTTTTCATTCAAATTCTCCTGTTGGTGAATTTTTTGACAAACAAATATATAAAATGGAAAAAAATACATTTTTCTTTCCTCAACTTTTATTTTCATAATTCAAAAAATTTACTATGATAAAACTTTTATACATTTAAATTGTCATTTAATGAAAACACAACATAATTATATAATACAGTTTATCCTCTTTACAAACAAACAAAAAGTTTATCAAATTTTCTCTTGTAAACTCACAAATAACATAAAAAAATGTATTAAATTTTTCGTTATATACTTTTTTCATTCATTATTTCTCTACTTATTTACTACATTTATTATTATTATTATTATTATTATTATTATTATTATTATTATTATTATTATTGTTGTTGAATGCTTGTTGAAGCTACTTGGGTTGAATGCGCTCATGTTAAGTTACATTTTAAATAAGAGTATAAACGAACCGAGTCGATCCGAGTATGAAGTTGCTCAGATTTGGTTCATAAAATTTATCGAGTATAAAATAAAGTTTGATTGAATCTCATTTAGCTACCGAGTCGAGCATGATTCCGAATAGAGCCCGAGCAGTTTGAATTTTTCAAACGAATATGATCCGAGTATCAATAGAAAATTATAATTTAAAAAAGTTCGAGTAATTTATCGAACTTTAAAATTTGCTCATATTTGACTTATTTGTATTTCGATCGAATTTTTAGTCGAGTTACTACGAATTGAGCTCGAATTGTTGCTAATTTTACAGCCTTAATTTTAAACACCGTACATAGAGCATATAAAAAAAACAAAAATAAATAAATAAATAAATAAATAAATAAACAAAAAAAAACAATATCTTCTTATCTGCATAATTGATAATTCTAATCCATTCTACCAAAAATTCTACAAATTTGTACACACACAATATTGATTCCAATTGTAAAGTTTTAGCTGCTAACATTTGGGCGTGAGAGCAAATCTGGCAAACTTAGAGGGATTGAGGCCTCGCTTGTCCTTAAAGCAAGCCACAACAGAGGATCAAGACGAGGTGGAGTGCAGACTGGTAGCTGTCGTTGACACTCCTAAATTAACCTCACTTTCACTCTACAATTTACAATAATTAGCACAGTAGCAAGTAAGGATCGATCCCACAGAGAGTAAAGTTGTTTTAGAATTATTCTACTATTTTAATGAGAAAATAAAGATGGGGTTTTGAAAATTATTTTTTAAACTAAGAGAACAAAAATTAACGATAAAATTAACCAAATATGTAAAACTTGATTCTGTAGATTCGGTTTCACCAAGTACAACAATCAATTAATCAAGTAATTATTATTTTTCCTTCAATGAAATTATTAGCCCTAGATAACAATAAGCTCTGCTTATCCGATTCTCCTTAGATTATCCTTTGTATATAAACAAGCTCTCCACTGATTCTAACTAGCATATAACCTAGAATAAGCTCTCTAGATTTAATATGATAGAAACATTAAGAAATAGAAAATTAGGCTAATCCAAGCAACAAACACATAAGCTCGATTTATTTAACTTGTTTTCTAATAATCTTAGCAATAAACAAAAGTTTGTCCACAATTATTATTACCAAGTTGCTACTTGTGATGAAGAGAGATATCAATTACACGTAATACCAATCTTAATCTAAGATATGATAATGATCAAATTAACTCAATTGGCCATATTAAATTAATTAGATCAATTAGCATGCAATCAATGAAAACAGATTATCGTAAGAAATTTCACACAAGAAGGAATAAATAATAATATTCAATTAATTAATTACTTGTAACAAGGATTCACCTCCCTTTAATCGAATAAAAAGAACTACCTCGACATGCTTTCTTGAGCCTTCACTCCAATAGAGGATACTTGAATGTTGAATATTGAATGAATAAAACCTTGACCCTCATCCTCTATTTATAGTCTTAGACAAAGTCCTAAATCCTATAGGATGTAGAAATCCAAATCCTAAAAGGATTTACAAATCATAACTAATTTCCATAAAGAAATAGAATTCAATTTGGAAATAAATCTTATTCTAAAGAAAATCCTAAAGCTAATAGAAATATCAATCCAATTCCATGTAGAAGTCTACCAAAATCTGCATTTAGAAACTTTCCAAAAATCCAAGATTTCTTGATTTTCCCGCTCAAATTCGCTGGGGTGAATTTTCATTTCCTGCTGCGACGTCCTTTGGTAAAACGAGCATAACTTTTGATCTAGGAGGAGTTACGGGGTCTGCTACCTATCAAAACGAAGATATCGACGAGATCTACAACTTTCATTCTTTGAGAATCGACAGAATCGCTCTGCATCAAGGTCGAAATCGGCCTCCAAGTGACTGCTGTGTAAATTACAACTTCCAAACTTTGAGGTTCAACGTTCGTTTAGTAAAAATATCATAACTTTTTCATATGAACTCCGATTGGGACGATTCAAGATGTTTCGGAAAGCTAAAGAAGAGCTCTACAATAAAATTCAAGTCCCAAGCTAAGAACATGCATCCAACTTAATGCTAAAAATTCTGCAATTTTCTCTTTTTCCTCATTTTAAACTCCAATTCTTCCGAAATCATTAAATACCTTAATAAGCTCATATACCCATGAAACATGCAATAAAACTAAATATAATGGAATCAAAATAAATGAATAATATGCACTCATCAAATTCCCCACACTTAGCCTTTTACATCGCCCCGTGTAAACCAAAAGTTTGACTTCAAAAAAAATTCTATTCAACCATAGTGTCAAAAGTTTTCAAGATACAAATAATGACTATCAACACTAAATTTGCGTAAATCTAATCAACGCCTTATCAATTAACTCACAATTACCAACTTTACCATTTCACCAATGAATTTCATTAAATCAAATTGTAGCCACATAAGTAACTTTCCCAAAATCATCATACTTTACTCAACTTAGTTACCATGGAGCAAAACCATGCACACCGACTCATAACCAAGAACAAATTTTTCTCGCTTTTAATTTTTTTTTTCATAGAACCTTCTTTTTTTAGCATGAGATGAATGTATTTTCATGCTTCTTCTTTTTTTTCAGTATTTCTTTTTTTTTTTTTTTTTGACTTGATATGTGCAATGTCTCCTATTCTTAGGCTTTTCAGAGTTACCCATTAAGCGAACTTTCCACCAACGACTCCCAAAACCGGATGATCTTAGGGCGCTAGGTGTAGAGACACCCTACCAGAACTTACTTATTCAAGTAACAAAGGCCACAAAAGTCGACTAGTCAAGCTGCTTTTATCCATCGCACTTTTCAGCGTGAATACCGATGCTTCCCGAGGCTTAGATACCCAGTTATTTCGCACAATAGACATTGAAGCATATTTTTAATTTTTTTTTTTTTTTTTTTTCATTCATCATTATTTCACATGGTTCTGTAACAACATAAGCAAGTTAAACAGTTCTTAAGTCGTGAAATCAGTGCACATAGACAACTCCACAAATAACTTAGCCAAATAAACATGCTTCTCATATTCAAGTACTCATGTATCACAAATTCAATTCAAATCAATTACTATGGATCATGGCTTAGTTGTCATCATTCATTAACAAATTAAGCATCAACAGATTCTGAATTTTAGCATTAATTTTCAATCTTTGACTTTAACCTTCGAACACATAAGCAAATAGAACCATAGAACCCAAGTTTTTAGTTTTTTTTTTTTTGTTTTTTATCAACTTTCCATCAAAATTGGATTATTATTCCTACATAAAATAAAACCTAAATCTTCCCCCACACTCAAACCTTACATTGTCCCCAATGTAAAGAAAATCATGCAAAGAAGAAAATACTACTAAGAAACATGCAATAAAAAAAAAAAATAAAAAAATAAAAATAAAGGGATAGAAAAATCAAATCGAGATCTTGAGTTGCCTCCCAAGTAGTAGTTGCCGTGTTTAATGTCTTTGGCTCGACGTCATACCTCTCTTCTCGCTTTTCATATATCGGATCGTCTAGCTCCACCATCTCAATATTTTCCACGATGCCCCTCATAGAAAGGCTTTAATCTATGTCCATTCACCTTAAAGATCTTGTTTGTGCTCAAGCTTTGAATCTCAACCGCACCATGAGGAAACACATTAATGATAACAAAAGGACCAACCCATCTAGATCTTAATTTACCGGAAATAACTTAAGCCGAGAATGATATAGCAAAACTTTTTGTCCCACAAGAAAAGGTTTTCCATGATCTCGCTTATCATGAAAAGCTTTGGTCTTTTCTTTGTAAATCTTTGAACTTTCATAGGCTTCATTCCTCAATTCTTCTAACTCTTGTAATCGCAATTTCTGTGTACTCCGGTGCCTCCAAACTCATGTCAGACCGCTTGATTGCCCAAAAAGCCCTATGCTCCAATTCAATGTGTAAGTGGCATGATTTTCCAAACACAATCTGTATGGTGACATCCCAATAGGTGTTTTGTACGCCGTTCTATAGGCCCAAATTGCATCATCTAATCTCAGACTCCAATCTTTTTTGCTCGGGTTGACTACCTTCTCCAAAATGGATTTTATCTCTCGGTTAGACACCTCAGCTTGACCATTACTCTGCGGATGGTAGGATGTAGAAACCTTGTGCAGAACATTGTATTTCTTGAACAAAGCTGCTAACACCTGTTGTAAAAAAGTGGGTTCGCGATCACTAATGATGGCTCGTGGTGTTCCAAACCCCGACAAATATGTTAGTCTAACAAAATCTGCAACAACTTTAGAATCGTCGATTCTAGTGGATTTAGCTTCCACCCATTTTGAGACATAATCAATGACCGAAAAGAATATATAAATTCCCAAAAGATGAAGGAAAAGGTCCCATAAAATCTATACCCCAAACATCAAAAATTTCAACAACTAATATAGGAGTTTGGGGCATTTGATTTCGTTGAGAAATATTCCCCGTCCTTTGGCAATTAACACATGTTTTACAAAATAGATATGAATCTTTAAAAAGCGATGGCCAATAAAACCACTTTCCAAAACTTTATTAGCAGTTCTTTTTGGACCAAAATGTCCTCCACAAGCATGAAAATGACAAAAAGAAAGAATATAGTTGAAATTCTTTGTTAGGCACACACCGCCTAACTATCTCGGGTCAAAGACAAAATTTCCATAAATATGGATCATCCCAAACATAGTGTCAGCATCACTTTTTAACTTTTCCTTTTGGGGTTTGGAAAATTCTTTAGGAAAATGTGCACCTACCAAATAATTTACCAAATCTGATACCAAGGAATCTCGGCATGGATGGAAAATGGCGCTCATCCGGAAAGAATCATGTAACGGTAGCTCCTCCTCATCTCTCAATAACCTACTCAAGTGATCCGCTACTAAGTTGTCCGCACCTTTCTTATCCTTGATCTCTAAGTCGAATTCTTGTAGTAGCAGAATCCATCGAATAATCCTTGGTTTAGAATCTTTCTTAGTGAGCAAACCGAGAGGAAAGCATGGTCGAATAAACTATAACTTTAGTACCAAGCAAATAAGATCGAAATTTATCTAAAACAAAACCACAGATAAAAGTTCTTTTTCGGTTGTGGAATAGTTTATATCCGAGCCTCATTCAAAGTCCTAAAAGCATAGTAGATGGCATGAGCGGCTTTGTCAATCCTTTGTCCCAAAAACAAAGACTTCATCGTGATAGTTCTTTGCGTCACACATGATCTCAAATGGCAACTTCCAATTTGGCGGTTGAATGACGAGGGAGCGAAGTTAATAATTTCTTTAAAGTATCAAACGCCCTGCATTCATCATCAAACCGAAAGTCCACATCTTTTTGCAAAGAACTTACATAAGTGGTAATGCCATCTTCGAGAAGTCCTTGATAAATCTTGATAAAATCCTGCATTGACCAAGAAAAAAGAATCTCCAAGACGCCGACGGGTAAGGCAAAGCAGATATAACATCTATCTTAGCTTTATCAACTTCAAGACCTTTAGATGACACAACATGACCAAAATACTATTCCTGTTCTACCATGAAATGACATTTTTCCCAATTTAAAACAAGATTAGTTTCCATGCATCTATCACAGAACACGATTTAAATTATCTAAGCATGCATCCAAAGAATCTCCATGAATTGTGAAATCATCCATAAAAACCTCGATGCATTCTTCTAAAAGATCGAAAAAATGCTTACCATGCATCGTTGAAAAGTACCGGGGCATTACACAATCCAAAAGACATCCGTCGATAAAGCAAAAGTACCAAAGGGACATGTGAATGTGGTCTTCTCTTGGTCCCTAAAAGGTGCAATCACAACTGGTTATATCCCGAAAAACCATCTAGAAAACAATAATAAGTGTGCCTAGCTAATCTCTCCAACATTTGATCAATAAAAGGAAGAGGAAAGTGATCTTTTCTTGTTACAAAGATTCAATTTTCTATAATCTATACACACTCTCCACCTGTTTGCATTCGTGTGGGCACCAACTCATTATCATCGTTCTTGACAACGGTGATTCCGGATTTCTTTGGGACTACCGCTTTGGACTCACCCATTGACTATCGGAGATGGGATAGATGATACCCAAGATCGAGTAGTTTGAGCACTTCTTTTTCACCACCTCCATCACGTGGGTGGATTCAATCTCCTTTCACAAGATCTCTCATGAAGGCTTAGCTCCATCCTCTAACAATATCCGATGCATGCACATGCCAGACTAATACCCTTGATATCCGCTATTGTCAACCAAAAGCGTAACATGGTCCCTTATGACTCTCATCAATTTTTTCTTCCCGCACCTTGGTTAGATTACTAGCAATAATTACAGCAAAGTGTCATTAGTCCCCAAATATGCATATTTCAAATGAAAGCGGTAATTGTTTCAATTCTAGAGTTGGGGCTCAGACAATGAAGGTAATAACTTTTGATGAGAAGCAGGAAATTGAATAGAATATACCGATTGATTTATTTGAAAATTTTGGCAATAAATGTAATGCACTACATTCTCTTTCAATTCACGGGTTTCATGTAATCTCTTCTTCTCTGTCCATGTCCAAACTGTTGTTGATTGCAATTTCCAAATTGTCCCTATGTAGTTGTTCAAAAGCTCTATGCACCAAGTGAGTCTCTCACATCGACAAGCAAAAACTTGTCTATATCACTAGGGTACCTCATGGCATCATAGATGTTAAACCTGAATTTTCTCACCATCAAACTCCATAGTCAAGGTCCCATTATGCACATCAATCATGGTTCTCATTGTTTTT
Source organism: Panax ginseng (assembly GCA_020205605.1). NCBI lineage: Eukaryota > Viridiplantae > Streptophyta > Magnoliopsida > Apiales > Araliaceae > Panax > Panax ginseng. The sequence continues at coordinate 128,209,122 of CM035135.1, read as the reverse complement.
TAGGAAGGGTCTTCCTAACAAGATGTGGGAAGGATTTGGTGATGTATCATCTTCCATATCCACAATGTAAAAAATCGGGAAAGATTAGTTCGTTCACCGCAATAAGACATCTTCAATTACCCCTCGGGGTAGGTGTTAAAGACGATCCGCCAATTGGATAATCACACCAAGATTTTTTAAAGGGCCTAGATTTGAGGAAGCATAAGCAGAGATAAAGGCATAACATTAATTGAAGCTCCTAAATCTAGCATGGCTTTTTCAAATCTGGTGTTTCTATTTTGTAATGGGATTGTGAACATTCCCGGATCTTTACATTTAGGAGGCATTTTCTTTGAAGAACAATAGATACATTTTCTCAATTGTGACTCTTTCATCATTTTGCAATTTTCTTTTATTAGTGCATAATTCTTTTAAAAATTTAGCATCCGTGGTACTTGTTTAATTGCATCAAGAAGAGGGATGTTCACTTCTACTTTTCTAAAAGTTTCCAAAATTTCTTTTTCTTTTTCATCGTTCTTTGAAGTTTTAGAAATTCGGAAGGAAAGGAAGAGGAATGTTTTTTAAAGTCGATGAGGAGGTTTAGGTTTTACCTTGGATTTTTCTGTTCCTCCTTAGTCGCTTCCTTCTTGAACTCTACGGGGTTGGTGGTGTATCCAATTGTGTTCCATTCCGTAAAGTTATGGCACTTGCATTCTCTCCTTGGGTTGACTCTTTATTTGAGATGGTAATTTTCTGAGCCTCTAGATTCCAATATCCCCCCACAGGTTGTAGCAGGTTGTCTACTTGGTTCCTCAAATCTTGAACCGAAGTTTTGTCTCTTCTTTGGAAGCTGCCGTGGTTCGATTCATGAGCTGTTGTGTTCATTCCATGAATGCTTTGAACATATCCTCCAATGATGTTCCAAGAGAGTCATGGACCGCTGCTTTTGGTTGATATTGAAGTTGGGTGGTTGGAAGCCCTCGCTTTTGGTGGAAATGCAGTGGTGGTGCCGCTTGCTTGCTCCCATAACTTTCGGACTTGGATGATCCCTCCATCCTGGGTTATATGTGTTTGAGTACGGATCATACTTTTTACGAGGTGGTGGTGATAATTTCCCATTGTATTAGCTTGTTGCCTGACCTCGTCATCTTGTAATGTTGGGCATTCATACAGATTGTGATTTGGTTGTAGACATATTCCACAAACCTTTGTAATTGGCAATTGACAGTAGCTAATTGTCTCAACCATAGTGATTAATTAAATTTGTTGACCATAATCACAAGTGCTTACCTCATTTACCCCTTACTTCGGTGCATGATTTGTTCTAAGTGCCGTATTATTTGTGAGTTTTACGCCATGTTTGCAATTAAATTCCTTGCGCAGCTTCTGGGGGTCTTGTCAAATAGTGCTCCTCCGCATTGTTGCATCGATCATGCTTCATCCATCGGTACCAACCCTTCGTAGAAATCTTTGGATCGAGGTGTTGTCATCTATTTGATGCGGTGGACAATTTGGAACAAAGTTTTTGAATCTTTCCCAATACTCGTATAATGTCTCCCCATCGAATTGTCTAATCCCACAGATCTCCTTCCTTATGTTGGCTACTCTTGAGGTGGAAAGTATCTCTCCAAGAATAGCCGCTTCATATCATTCAAGATCAGATTGAACACGAGGGTAGTAAGACAACCAATCCTTTTGCCAAATCTGCTAGGGAGAATGGGAATGCTCTCACTTTGATTTGTTTCTTCTTGATGATTCCGTTTGGTTTCATAGTAGAGCACACCACATGAAATTCCTTCAGATGTTTGTAGGGGTCTTCACTTTGTAAGACCACGAAAAGTAGGCGATAAATGGATTAGTCCAGATTTAAGTTCAAATCTGACATCTAAATTAGGATATTCAATGCATGAGAGGTTGTTGATTTAAATTAGAGTTGCCAACTCCACGAGAGTTTTATTGTTGTTTGGAATCGCCATCTCTTCTTCTTCTTTAGCCGGATTCGTTGGATAATAATTCTAAAGCTAAGTTGAGGCTTTGTGATGATGCTGAAGCCTCGTCTATATATACGCAGTAAGACCTGTTGAACTTTAAGTTTTTCCTTCTTTAGCCTCCTTGCAGTTTTTCTCAATCTCGGATCAAAATCTAATATAGTATCACGAGAAGATCGAGTCATAAAACAAAAATAAAACAAATAATAGATAAAAACAAAACGCCTAAATTACTCAAGAATCTGCGCGCCAAAATTTTAGTAGTATCGTTGACACTTCTAAATTAACCTCACTTTCACTCCACAATTTACAATAATTGTACAAGATGGCAAGTAAGGATCGATCCCACGAGAGAGTAAAGTTGTTTTAGAATTATTCTACTATTTTAACGAGAAAATAAAGATGGGGTTTTGAAAATTATTTTTAAACTAAGAGAACAAGAATTAACGATAAAATTAACCAAATATGTAAAACTTCGATTCTGTGATTCGGTTTCACCAAGTACAACAATCAATTAATCAAGTAATTATTATTTTTCCTTCAATGAAATTATTAGCCCTAGATAACAATAAGCTCTGCTTATCAAAATTCTCCTTAGATTATCTTTGTATTTAAACAAGCTCTCCACCGATTCTAACTAAAGATATAACCTAGAATAAGCTCTAGATTTAATATGATAGAAACATTAAGAAATAGAAAATTAGGCTAATCCAAGCAACAAACACATAAGCTCGATTTATTTAACTTGTTTTCTAATAATCTTAGCAATAAACAAAAGTTTGTCCACAATTATTATTACCAAGTTGCTACTTGTGATGAAGAGAGATATCAATTACACGTAATACCAATCTTAATCTAAGATATGATAATGATCAAATTAACTCAATTGGCCATATTAAATTAATTAGATCAATTAGCATGCAATCAATGAAAACAGATTATCAGAAGAAATTTCACACAAGAAGGAATAAATAATAATACTCAATTAATTAATTACTTGTAACAAGGATTCACCTTCCTTTAGAACTGAATAAAAGAACTAGCGACGACGTGCTCTTGAGCCTTCACTCCAATAGAGGATACTTGAATGTTGAATATTGAATGAATAAAATCTTGACCCTCATCCTCTATTTATAGTCTTTATACAAAGTCCTAAATCCTATAGGATGTAGAAATCCAAATCCTAAAAGGATTTACAAATCATAACTAGTTTCCATAAAGAAATAGAATTCAATTTGGAAATAAATCTTAGTCTAAAGGAAATCCTAAAGCTAATAGAAATATCAATCCAATTCCATGTAGAAGTCTACCAAAATCTGCATTTAGAAACTTTCCAAAAATCCAAGATTTCTTGATTTTCCCGCTCAAATTCACCGGGTGAATTTTCATTTCTCTTCATGACGTCCTTTGGTAAAAGCGAGCATAACTTTTGATCTAGGAGGAGTTACGGGACCTGCTACCTATCAAAACGAAGATATCGACGAGATCTACAACTTTCATTCTTTGAGAATCGACAGAATCGCTCTGCATCAAGGTCGAAATCGGCCTCCAAGTGACTCTTGTGTAAATTACAACTTCCAAACTTTGAGGTTCAACGTTCGTTTAGTAAAAATATCATAACTTTTTTATATGAACTCCGATTGGGACAATTCAAGATGTTCCGGAAAGCTAAAGAAGAGCTCTACAATAAAATTCAAGTCCCAAGCTAAGAACATGCATCCAACTTAATGCTAAAAATTCTGCAATTTTCTCTTTTTCCTCATTTCATTTCTAATTCTTCCTGAAATCATTAAATACCTTAATAAGCTCATATACCCATGAAACATGCAATAAAACTAAATATAATAGAATCAAAATAAATGAATAATATGCACTCATCACAGACCTTGGCGTCGCAAACTATCAATGACGTTCAATTGGCTCTCTTTTTTAAGAATTACCTTTCTCCTCCTCCTTATCGCCGCCATCACTACCGCCTTTGTTACTCTCCCCGTTGAAAGGTTCAATTTTTACATTTGGGCCTCATCTATTTCGTTCCTTTATCAGCTTTAGCTATTTTTTCATTGATTAATTTTACTGGTTTATTGTTTTTCTTTTAATCGGAGTAGCTAATTTGTATAATCGGACTCAGATTGTTTTGTATGTCTTAACACTATGCTGTTCCCAATTGATAGCTTGTTTTGTAAATTGTAACCTGTTCGTATAATCTTGTACTTTTTTTTTATTAATTTCAGTGAGTTGTTTATTGGGCTTATTTATTTGTTGTTGAAGTTGTCTTGGCTGTCTAAGTTTTCTAATTTATAATCTTCCTAATCCTAGGGTTGTTTGCATTTAGATTTTAACAAGATAAAATGGATATATGAATTTTTAATTGTTTAATAGTATTACTTACTGTATTTCTTGCTCTCCTCATCTGTGGAAAAGGTTCAATTATTTCTTGTTGTTTACTTAGCCACATGGACGTGTACGTTGCTGATACAAGGAAATAGCTAGTTTGTGATAGAGGACCAGTTTCCTTTTCATTTGCTAGTCTGTAGTATCTTTCCTGGTTGAATTGTTAGTTCTAGTGGTTAGGTTTGTTATTTCCTTGCTGCCTCTACGGGATAGGCAAAGTATGTTTTGATAAGTTGGTCAAACTACCAACTCAGTTATATCTTCAATCTACTGTGTCTTTAAGGGTTAATGTCTTTTAACTGTACAACATTGTGTGAATGATGTTGGATTTTTGACTTGGATATTGAGAGCATGTGGAGTCTAGGCTAACTGTTATAAATGCAGGCAGTACAGGTATATATTTACTAAATGATTTTGTTTAAATTTATATGATATATCGTGTCTTACATTCTTAAGGGATTATTGTTTTACAGATATTGAAGGACTTCCTGATATGGGTTGAGCAAGATCTTGGGCCTTGGGGTCCTCTAGTGTTGTAAGTAGAGCTTTGACATTATGCAACTCGTTATTTATTTAGTTGTATGTATGTTCCTGTTTCTCCTCGAGTGTAGTTAATAAATCCTGTGTTTCTTTTGGGTTTTGACTATCATTCAATATTTATGGTCAGATGTGTAGTCAATTCTCCTCGAAGGAGCTTATTAAAAACGATTACTTGCTAATGTCTATGATCTTAAAGAACTCATTTTATACTTTCTTATTTTGCGTTGCTTATATATGGGCTTTGTATAAGTAATCTATAATTCTATATAGCTCAAGTAGTTGAATCTGGTAGGTATAAAAGGAGGATGGACACTAAATGTATACCAAACAGGCATGAAAGCCTGCTTTTCTATGTTTCCTTTTTAAACTAGAATATAATAATAACATTGCTATTTGCCGTAGTTGTTTTCTAAATCTTTGGTTATATATGACTAGACTACATTTTTATGTGACATGTATTGCCATTGCTTAATTAACCGTGCCGTGTATACATAATCACTATGTTAAGTGAGATCTGGATTGACAATTTGAACTTTAATAGCACCTAGGGAATTTGTAACTACTAAAAAATTTCCAATGATCTAGCTTGCATTTCTGGAAACAAGATAAATACGAGCACAAAATGGCACGGATTGCGATTTATACGTTAGATCAACTTGTTTCCTATACTTTTTATTTCTACTTTACATGTTGAAGTCTTAAATGTAATATTTGCAGAATTCATCAAAGTATAAATGAGAGAGAATTTTTTTAATAAGTTAAAGAGAGATAAAATACCCTTCATGCTACTGGAAGAGCAAGTCAGCAATTTGAGTTGACCCTTGGGAAACATTAAAATGGACTAATTCATTCCCACTCATTTGCCCCCTCTTTTGAAGTCTCTTCTGTTATACACTTCAGGTTTGGTTCCAGGGGGAAAAAAGGTTTAAGCAATTAAAATGTGCTCTGGTACTGAGTATAAATCTGAATGTCCAACCTATTTTGCAATTTTTACTGGATGGAACATTATTATCTTTCTATGGCTAAAAGTAGCAGATTATGAGTGGTATGTTGCTTTACATCTATTTAACTTAGTTCAAAGTAATTATGATACTGATTCAGGCAGAAATAGAATACTTATAAAAAATAAAATAAATAAATAAAAACAAAAACTGATTCTGGCAGAATTCATGCTTGTGGATATTTCATGTCTTCTTAACAACCTAGAGAAGCATATTAAGATGTTAGACACAAACATTTATTTGCAGAAAGAAACCAACTTTTATGTGCTTACTAGGGCAACAATTGATTATCAAATAATATCAAATTTCCTTTTTTTTTCTTGGGTATTTGAACTTCTGTGTCATTAATGGGGTACATGCTTTCCGAATTTGCAGGGCTGTTGCATACATTCCTCTAACGATTTTAGCAGTTCCAGCGTCAGTACTTACTGTAAGAACTGATACATGTTCGCTGCACAGATCAATCTTGTTTTTTCCATAACATCTATGCCAACTGTAACACTTTATTATTAATACTCGTCCAATAAAATCCTTGTTCTTGTCATACTTTTAAAAAAAATTAAAAATCCTTGATGTACAGAGATTTTAGGCCATCATGACTTTCGAAGATAAGGTTATGCTTAGATTCAAGAAGTTGTGCATGCCATAATCATCCCCCCCCCCCCCCACCCCCAAACCCCCAACCCCCTGCGGTGTGTATATGGTAACATGTAGAAGATAAAATTTATTGGTTGATAAATATAAGGAGAAAAGTTTGGACAAAGCTAGCAAAGTAGCTGGAGTTTAAATAATCAGAACTCCTGAAAGTCACACTGGAAGATTGTCCCAAAGAAAGAGTGACAGAGATAGAGAAAAAAGAAAGAAAAAAAATGACGCTGTTCAACCTGCAACCAGATTTTTGTGTAGCGGAAAACTTATTAGTTGTCATTGCTGACTATTACCAGCTATGTAAAGATCCTTCTTTTCCCATTATCATGTGATTAATTATTAGAAGTCATATTGCTGGAAGTATATATGGTGTTTTTAGCCTTTTGAAATATTCAATACTTTTATAAAGACATAATGTCTGAGTGTCACAATTTTTTAAGAAACTATGCAAAGAAAACGGCTCTTTTCAGAAACTTGGTGGATATTCTCTTTTCTTGTTTTCAACTAACTTTATGTTATGTTATATAAAATTGTGCAACTTTATGGGACCCTTTTTTAGAAAAAGCACACTTTAAGGGAAGTTGCTTTTACCTTCTCCCCCCCACCCACCCACCCACCCACCCACCCACCCACCATTTAGTAAATATTAAATCCGTTACCTCTCTTCCAGCTGGGTGGTGGTTATCTCTTTGGCTTGCCTGTGGGTTTTGTTGCTGACTCTATTGGTGCCACTGTCGGTGCAGCTGCTGCATTTCTTCTTGGTAGAACAGTAAGTGTTTAAAACCACATTCTCTCCAGCAAAATTCTTCATAGAGGTTCATATTTGGAAATAAAGCATCACTGTATTACTAAGATATATGCATGATACTCTTCCCTTCCCTTCCCTGCTAAGCAGCAAGTATAGATAGTAGCTTGTGCAGTTTTCAAATAGCATATCTTCCCCCTAACTGGATTTGATAAGGTTTAGTAGCAACACAATCTTTTCTCCTGGAACTATCTTTTGGGATCTTAAATTTATATTGAGTAATTTCTCTCATAAACTGTTAATATAATCTCATTTGAAATTTCTTTTCAGATTGCGAGATCATTTGTCATTTCCAAGTTAAAGGATTATCCGCAGTTCCGGGCAGTTGCAATTGCTATTCAGAAATCTGGATTTAAGGTTTGTATGTGTGTGTGTGAATTCCTAATCTTCATAAACTCACTTCTATTTTATGTAACAGCATTCACTGTTACAAGTAGGCGGCTGGATTTAGGGTAGTATATTTTTTTATCAACCTTGAGGAGAGTTGGTTTCATGATCACTAGTTCAGTTATATCATTTGTTTGAGATAATTTTGAAATTTTCAATGTAATACTTGGACTCTTTTGCTTATAAAGCTCCAGTTTGTATTTCTCTTTAATTAATTTATCTTCAAATGTTGATTGTTCTCATTTTGACAGATTGTCTTGCTGCTTCGGCTTGTTCCTTTACTTCCGTTTAACATGATGAATTACCTCTTGTCAGTGACGCCGGTTCCATTATGGCTACATGCTGGCTTCATGGTTGGGAATGATGGTATTTGCATCTTCCTTGAACTACCATTTTATTAATGATTTTTGCCAGTAACTATTCTGATTTTTTTGTTTCTGATTAATTATGCACCACAATTTTCTATGTAAACCTTTTTTCTTTTGTTTTGGGGGGTTGGGGGGTGGGGCGTGGATATATGCGAGGTTATTTATGCATAAGATCTATAATCCTCTACTTGTTTTCAATTAATCTATTTTTATTCTTATAACGTACTTACCATTAACCTGGTACAGCCAATTACTCTTGTGCTGGTATATGTCGGAACAACTCTCAAGGATCTTTCTGATGTTACTCACGGATGGCATGATTTTTCGAAAACTCGTTGGGTAAGAGCCACGTGATTAATTTTTCCGTTTTAAACTTATTTTTGTTCTATTTGATGTTCTTTATGCTTATGCAAGCGTTAGTTTTCCGGTGAGGATGTCTGTTTATAGTTTATACATAGAGGAAAGGCCGATACGGCATACAATTTTTTTTTCTTAATGCATACACTTTAAAATAATGGGCTGGCTTATAATTGCCTTTAACCCAACACATCATTGTACAGTTCCATTTTGTATGGTTCGAGCCAAAGAAAATGAAGTGTCACCATGTATGGTTTTCTGATGCTCATTTTGTTCTTTTTAAGTATTGACATTTGTTCCTTTGTTGTGGATGCAGGCACTTATTGTTTTGAGTCTTGTGGTATCTGGTGAGTTTCAACTTATATACATTTATTCTTGTTCTTTTTTCTTTTCTCTGGAAAGTACAAAAAATAGTTGTTTCATTTTTTATGTAATACATCATTTTTCTGTAACTTTGTGTTAGCATTAGTTTTACAATCCTTGAATTAAGCTTTCATGTAAGGAAATAATGTATTTAAAACACAAAAAGGTTGGAGTATGCAATATAACCCTGCTGCACAGTGAACAAACAGGAAGATGAGTGATATTATGACATGCCTAAATTTTCTCTGACAATATATGTAGTACACCGCAAGTTTTATGCCTCCTTTTACCTTTCAGTATAGTTGTAGCAGTTTTCCTTACAGCAGCAGCTTATGCGAAAATAGACTTAAAACTAAACACTTAAATGTGGGGTGCGTGTTAGTTTAATTCTTCAAGAGTTCGTCTTCTCATTAACACTATTTTGGTCCTCCTTCCTTAGCACACAACATAACTACTGAATAATATGGCTATATTGCACTATAACTCACCCAGAATTTCAGTGGACTTATAAACATGGACCATGGTATTTGTTGACCGTAACATTGACAGTAACTGATGTACTCTTATGCTTCAAAGTTCAATCCTTTTTGGTTTTGCATGATTGCCCTTTTAATACTTTCAAACTCACTGTAATTATCCCTGGCTTTATTTGCAGTGATCCTAATGATTTGTGTTACCAAAGTTGCAAAGTCTGCTTTGGATAAAGCGTTGGCTGAAAACGAGGACATAGATGATATTGTAGCCTCACCCCAGTTACCCATCATAGCTGATCTTCCTGTGGATCTTCAGCAGCCACTAATAGTCAAGATAGATCCCTCTCCGGACAATCATGAAAAGTGAAATTGATAATCTTCAATTCTTCAACTAATTTTCTTAGAGTATATATATGTACATTTACCTTTTATTGTTGGCATCTGTGTAGTGATGCTTCTTGTTCATCTGTACAGTCACATTAACAATCATATGTAGTTTTGGACAGAAACCTTGTACTGAAATGGGTTTCAAGTGTATGTTTTGATGATGATGAGTAGGCATATTTTTTTATGGTAGGCCAGAATCATTAGCACTAACAAGTTGCTATGTTTTGGCAGGGAATTAAGAGGGAAGTGTTTGTTCAAGACTTGAAAGAAAAGTTACTGAAAAAGAATGAACTACAATTATGAAATGTGAAGCAACATCATATGAGACCTCATGATGAAATATGAAGCTTTTCATGGTTTAGTTTTTCTTTCATCCTTTTAAACTAACAAGAAAAAGTTAGTTGTTACCTGTTGTTGATTTGCTCCTTTTAAACTACCCCATTGTCTTCTTTTGTTGACTGTGGAAGTCCATTGGATGGGACCCAACCATTATCTTGGTGAAAGAGTCGATCAAGGCTTAGTAGCTGGAATCCATAATTCTGATGGTCTTTTAAATTTCTTTTATTTACTTGAATGCTTCTAATCCTAAGTTGAAGAAGTATTTTAAGGGTTTAGTATAATATCCTTAGTTATTGTTACGTGTTTGTCCTGGTATATTTATTTAGGATTATATTTTTTTATCATTCTTATAATTAAAAAAATTGGCTGGTAAAAATAACAAGTATAATTTACCAAATAGAGTCCATTAAAAATGTATTAAAATCTAAAAAATTATTTATCGATGCCCAATTTCTTAATTTTTTTTACAATTGTCTCATTTTCAATGGTATTAAATATCTCTTTTCGAAAAGGTACAAGTCCTGAAGTTTTTATAAATTGGGTGGTGATCGAAGTGGTTACCCTTGATCCGCCCATGTTAAATGTCCTCTTCATTTTAAGATTGAAAAGAAGAATCACGTACCAAGAGAGATGAAAATGTTGTCATTTACAGGGAACATTTACTCCCTAGTAACAAAATACCTTGCTAATTATTCTCCTTCACCGTATTTTTTACTCCAATCTTCATATATATATATATATATACTGTATCTTTGCCTATAAGATCAGAAAGCAGGTGCACGTACGATCAATGGTGGCCTGCTCTATGACCCACAACCTAATGATCACAATCTCTCATCAACAAGCATAGAATATAAGGGAGACTCCTTAAGTTAAGGTGTTTATGTTTCCCCAAAAAAAAGTTGATTGAATGATCTTTTATAGCACAAAAGGATGAGGATGCTAGTTTCATAGTTTAATATAATGACCAGAAATTTTGAGTCTTCATCATCCTTGACAGAAGAAATGCCAAGATTCGGCCTTTTATCGCTTGTTAGGTGCTTCAACGGATGTCGTGATCAAACTCAGGTCATGGGGCTTGGCACAAGGATTTGGAATCTTAGCGACAAGCCGGTGGAGCTTCAGATTAGGGTTGGTTCAATGTTGAAGAAAGCTCACACTTTGAAGCCAGGTTCCTCAAAGAGGCTGAAATGCAAGAGCATTTACAAGGCTTATATGCCTAGTCATGTGGGTAGTGGTAGTGGCACTAGAGGTGGTGGAGGAATAATAAAGAGCTTCTTGTATTATTATGATGAGACTTGCCACCCTTATATTTGGATACATGACACTGGGGCTGATTTCTTTAGGATGGTGAAGCAACAATATATTAGTCTTGAGGACTTGAGGGATTGCTCTGAGATCACAATTTTCAGAGATCATCAGAAAGGTTGCATTTCGATTCGCAAGAAGCTGAGGCCAGAATTTTGTTGAATGTTTCCTTTCACCCATCTGTTGAATTTAAGTTGATGAATGAATGGATTATAGAATCTTTGTAACATTGTATTTTCTAGTTTTTCTGTTTCTTTCAGTTTTATCCTTTTCTTCTTGTGGGGATTGTGTGTTATGGCATACAGCAATATGTACTAAGCTGATTGTAAAAGGAGGGAATATAGTACAACTTTTGGGTGTAAGTTTGATTCCATGTGGAGTTTTATTATCTAAGCAAGGAGTAACAGAATTGGAAAGTTTCATATTTAGGCTTTTTCAATTTGTTGGAAATTTTGATTATCTATTTTCTAATGAAATGGTAAGTTTCACCTTTTATATGAATTCATGTAATGAGCTCATATAAACATAAAAAATAAATTTCTATTTGGAATTCAGAGAAATATCTATTTGAACCAATTTACCACCCTAGCTATAAGACATCAGAGTTCCACAGTGTACATATACCGGAATTCATAAGAAATTGACTGCACAAATAGGTATTGATAATTGCATTCTAGCTTTATAAACTAATCTCCACTGCAGAACAAAATTCAGGGTATTAGAGCTCAAAATGTGCAATCTTTGAGCTCAAATCTTCTTGACTTCACGTTGGCCTATATAGATGTGTATGTAACAATGTATATAGATGTGTTATAACTTTTAAGATAAATTGGTATCTAACAATGCATATAGCACCTCCTTAACTGAATTGTAAAATAGTACTACCTCCATTCCATAATAATAGTCTTTTTAGCTTCATGTGCACATGAATTAAGAAACTCATTTAATACTATTATTTAAGAATTAAAATTTATATGAAATTTCATCACTACCCCTTTATGTGAAGTTGAAAACTATTAATACAAGGGAGAAAATTTCTTGGGACAATGAGAGACGTTAGGGGTGATATAGGAAAATAAATAATTTCTTCTCCTAAAAAGTTGTAAACGATAAATAAATTGGAACAAATTTTTTCTTCTAAAAAGACAGTTATTATGGAATGGAGGTAGTACTGAAATAACTAGAAGTTTGAGCTGATTCTATGATCTACTTGAATTTTAGCTTCATTCATGATTCCAATGAGCTTGTTTTAGTAATTTTATTGACCTTGTGTTATAATATAAATTCTTACTCTTACAAAATTAAATGTGAGAAAAAAAACAGGAAAAAAAAAAAGGCATGATTGATTTCCGTCTTAACTTTCTTCCATTTCCATTTTCTCTTGCAAACCAAACTTAGCAAGTTGTCATCAAGCTTGCTTTTTTCCTTTTCTTTTCCCTTCTGCTAAGTTTTCTTTAATTATGTCTTAAAAAAAAACTTAGTTTATAATCAAGAAGGGACCCGTCCAATACTATTTTCTTGTAATTTTGCACAAATCAATACCTTCAATTTTTAACTCATTACTGCAATCCTGCCAATCCAATTTCCGCACTCAAACGCTACCAGTAAACCAATATTCTTTCTTTTCCCCTCATTTCTTCCCCTTTCTCTCTCCACAAACACCTCAAAATTTGATCTTTCTCAATTCCCATTATTTTCTCTCTCTAAAGAAAATCATGGGTATATTATGGAGTAGCAGCAGCAGCAGCAGAAGAAATAATTACTATCAAAACCCTCACCCACCTTCTCAATTCTTCTCTCCTTCTCCATATTCTTACTCCCCTGATCCTTATACTGCGCCCACTCCATACCCTTATTCTACGCACCCTCCGCCGCCTCCTCCACCGGCTAACCCCATGTACTCATCTTACTACTATTCTGGTGGGTACAATGCTTGTAATTACCATAATCCTGTCATGGGTCGGTCCAATTTTGGTCCTTATTATTATCCTTATCAGAACAATGGGTGGACAGGAATTCAGCCGCTTATGGTGGCGGCGCCGCCACCTCCGGCATACGTTGAGCACCAGGAGGCCAAGAGGGTAAAAAATGATGTCAATGTACATAAAGATACATTAAGGCTTGAGAGAGATGAGGCCTACCCGGATCAGCATTTGGTTTCTTTTGTTTTTGATGCATTATTTGATGGAAGGTAAGGATTTTCTATGCATTTTCTTTGCCATTTTTTGAGTATATATTGTATTGAGTAGGAACTTTGATTTTATGCTTTTGATTGTAGATCCGATTAGTTGATTGCTTTGAGTTAGAGTTTGATTGTGAGGCAGATTGTTTTTTGGTTTTTAAAGTAGGAACGTTTTAGATTAGATGCTTGTAAGTCCTATATATTGAGTGAAGTTAAAAACAGGATTAAAGGCATATATAGATTGATTGCAAGGTTCATGATAGAGTTGGAACCTTTTATTTTCTAAAATCAACCATTTATAGTGTCTGGCTGGAGGTTTACTGTTGAAGTGTTTTTTCCTTAATTTTTGATGTTGCTATTGCTGTTGTTGCGAGCGTATGCATATTGGGTTGGTGCAGGGCAGGAGAGGTTGAATTGGTGATGTTAGATTGGTGGTGAATAAACTAACTTAGAATTTAGATCGTGAGCTTCTGGTTTTTCTATTGTGGCTTCGTTTGGTAGTTATTCTTAGTGAGAGGCAGGCATAGTATTTGATGACTGATTACAAAATGTTGATGTACAACTTCAAAAGGTTGGGCTTTCCCAGTGATAACTTCTTTGTACTCTATCAAAAGTTTTGTTTGTGCTCAAGATATGTTTGTGCTTGACATGGCTCAGGGCATGATGATTTTGGTTCCCACAGAGCATGTCACAGAAAGTGGGTTGGAAAAAGTTCCAAATTAGATTAATGTTTTTATGAGGTGGTTGTAAAAAATTGTTAGGTACGTAGGTGCTAACAAGTGCAATCACATATTGGGATAAGGTTGCTGATTTTATTTCCCCACTCCTAGAGGCCTGGTGTTGTTGATCATACATCTTGTACTATTCATTGAGTTTTATTACTAATAATATCCTTGAAAACAATTGTTGTCTTGCAATGAGGAAAGGTAAAGAAGTGATTTAATTCATAACGTCTAAGCAGATAAGAAACCACATTATTATCTCCCTTGGATGTGCGCCTCAATGTCTCAAACTACTTGCAACTTCTAGCTTCCATGTTATCTCCTCCTACAAAGATTGTTCTCTTATTCTTCCTATAAAAAGATATTACGAAATTACCATTGCGATTTAAATGATGCACGAAAATGTGAACTAGAGAAGCAATGGACAAGATTAGAACAAAATGGGAACACCCATCAGTGACGGAACCAGAATATTTTTAGAGGGGTCAAAATACATCAATAAAAAAAATTATTTATTGACGCTTCCAATGCTTCTTTCAAATTTATTTTGCCCAATTATAATATTTCACAACATTATATTCCAACCATTGTAAACCTATGAGTTGTGAGTCTAATAACTTTAAATATATATATATATATATATATATATATATATATATATTAATATCCCCCGAACTATGAGACTATTAATCAGACTTTGAATTTTTTAGTCAACTGATTAGCTACTTCTATAGATAAATTACAAATTATAATATTATATATTCAAAACCTTATATTGTGATTCTGGTTATCTTCTTTGGAGACAACTGAGAGTAGCCACTCAAAGCAAGAAAATGAATTAAGTTATTCTCATTTACAAAAAAAAAATGATACCAATGTATGATTAAGTCAGTAAGGCAAATGAGTGTAATATTAATTAATTAATTATCAAACTTATTTAACATTATTTTATCTTATAGTAATATTGTTAATTTATTATAGGTGAAAAGACATGAAAAAGTAAATAAATTAATATCATTTCATAACAAAGATCAAATTTAACTAATATTAACATGCTTCAGATTCCAGGGTTGGGGGGTCATATGACCCCCTCGCCCCCTAGTTCTGCCCATAACACCCATACAACTTATTGATTGTTCTTATAATTTAAACGTCTGAACTCCAACCTTTTCGTTTTCAACTTTGAGCTTTAAATGCATCACTACAACAATGATATCTTCTGGTTAAATATGCTCTCTTCAATATATCTGCATATATCTCTGGTAATTGGTTATGTTGTAAATATTCTACGTGTTGTCTCGCATGTCTCACATCTACTAATATCACTTATGTTGATCAATCATAATTATAAAAAAGACCACTACCTAGCTCTACCTACCTTGTATCTTATATCCTTTTTGGGAGGATCTCCACTAAACATGTGGAAAATACTTGCCTCTCTCCATCCTTGCGCCTTTTGCATGGCTTTTCTCTTTTTTAGTCTTGTTTGTTGGATATTTTCAAATCAGTATTTTATTATTTTTGTTTAAAAAAATAATAATAATAAAATAATATATATATATATATATATATATATATATATATATATATATATATATGAGATTACCTGTTGCATAAGTCCATGACTTGCATGAAGATTACCTTTGCATAAGTCCATGAAATAGAAAAAAAAACCATTGCAATCTATTGGTTAATTTGCATGAAATTGGTCTAACTGTTTTTCCTAGAAATTAACCATTGCAACTTGCATGAAATTGGTCAAAGCAATTGGACCGCTGCAAATTTGATGTATTGATTAAATTGAACAATTGCAACTGGAAATCAAATAACTTTTCAAACAGGTGTGATCCAACATGAAATCAAATGCCCATTCAATGGTGTTTGATGCCTATTCTAAAGGGTATTTGATAACCTATAAATAGGTTACAAATCCACTCAAAATACTCACATTTTAAATCATTCAATTCTTCTCAAGTTCTTAGAAAAAGTATCATTTTAAATAAATTTTTTTATTATAATTTTCTTCTTTCATTTATAATTTAGCACTAGATTTGTTCCTACACAACAAATTCTAGTACATAATAAAATTTGGACATGTCTTATCTTGGGAGACTAATTCGCAGTAACCCTATGTAGCAAAAGTAAAGGGCGAATATAGTCTTAAGGAAAGAGTGGTTAATCATTCGATTCAGGCGGTAATATTGTTGTTATTTATCAAACCACAAGTGGGTTACAACATTGTTTTCCTTCACCTCGACATGAAAGTTATAATTCCTAAAAAAAGGAGCATGAAGCATTGTGTTAGGAGCTAAAGGGGCCCCTCCCATGGGCTTGCCTCTTTCTCATTCATCTATGGTGCAGTCCTTTTATGTCATGAATTGAACGGTATTGGTTACTGTGAGTTCTAAGGCCCTTTTCTTTATCAATCCCCTCACCGTGCTCCCTTCTCCTGAGTGAGCTTCTTTAAAATTTAAATATTGCTGTTGAGAAACTTAAGGTTTGATCTAGAATGGACGAAGGTTTGAGGAGTTGCTTTTGGGTGTTTGAGTTTTGTTGCGCGTGTGTTGCATAGAGTCTAATTTCTTTTTCCAATTATTTTTTTATTTGATTCTTTTGCAAGATTTGTCTCATTAAATTGGTTTGTTTATGTGAAGATGGTAGTCTTGTAGGCCAAATCATGAAATAATTACAGATTACTTATGAAGGTATATCTGTGCTCTTTTCTACTACTTGGCTAATATTTTCTTCTCCACAAAATCTTTATACTTGAGCATCTTATCCACCATATGCTCATAATTTAGAGAAGTTCCTGTTTAAAAAACTTTAATAGTGCATCCATCCTTTATTAGTAGAGAATGAGAATGGGATACTCAATTCCACATTGTTTTATCACTGTCATACACTGATTATAGTGTTCTAACCAGTTTCAATCCTAAATTGTTGCTTCCTTTCATGTCGAGATGGGATAAAGGAAGAGTATTAGCGATATAGATAGAAGATAACAGAGAAACCTGAAATTAGTATGATTGAAAAAGAAGACACTCACACCTTCTTAGAAACTCCTAGGGTAGGTCTTCAATCCTAGACTCCTTATAGTGTGATCAATAAATGAAAATGGGTAACTGGATTCATCTTCTCTTCAATGAAAAGAGAGTACCAAAAGCTATATCCTCTGAATACTTTGAGTTGAACAAAAAAAATTAATCCTCTACTTGGACTGAAAACAAGAGAAAGAAGAAAGAAGTGATGGATTGGGTTTGTTAGGCTCAGCTGGTATATATTCACACTTATTTATAAGTATATACATATATATTAGTCCAAGTTATTCCTGGTGAGACTGAATACCTTATTTTATTTTGCATTGTTTAGACCGAGAATAGGGCTTCACTTTGAGGATTAAATTTGTCTGAAGCTTTGATCAAGTTTTAGTGAGAAATTGAATAAACAAGTCTGGATGATTAGGACATTAAGAGATTTAGTGCCGTAATTATAGGAAAATGTAGGTTTGGTTTTAGGGTTTAGTTCTTAGGTTAACAATCACCAGAGCGGCAGAGCCTTTAGTTGTTGTCTTGTAAATGGTGTATTTGAGAAAGTACTATTGATTCTCGATATGATTGGGACTGCTAAGGTTGGAGCAAACGATGGGGATCTAAGTATATGAATATAATGGTTGAGAAAACGTTTTGGACTTGATTTTAGAAGCACTTCTTTTTACACTATTTCGGAGCCTTAGGACCATGGAGAAAATGTACATGTGACCCTTGTTTCAGTTAGGCCAAAATAGGTGAGCAGACTATAAAGCGAAGAATAAGAGAAGAAAATGAATGAAAAAACCTTCTCAGTAGAAAAAAATAGTGGAGTCTAATCATTAAAAGAAAGTGAACTCTACAGAGAATTCATTGGGAAATTCATTCTTCTAAGTGTCAATACAAAGCTTGCTTATATAGAAGCAAGTAAGCCATCAAAATAAAATCTTCATTCTACAAATTCAATGTCATTTTTCGAATCTTTGGTTCCACAGTTTCCTTGAACCTATCCTAGTATCCTTTCAACCATCATAATAAGAAATAATGGGGATTTATAGATTTCTTGATTTTGAGATCTGAGGTCATTTGGCTTTGTAGATCTATGGTTAGATTTTAGTGTTTCTTCTAGTTTTTTGCGTTGACTTACCGTAATGTCGCCAAGTATAATGTCATTTTTCTGAGATAGCTTGTTTGATATGTCAATTGGGCTCAGATTATTTGGGTGGACTTAACTTGTTTAATTAAACTGATCATATAAGGTTCAATTGGTGGACAGACGCCTATTTTCTAATGTGATTTACCACTGGCATGAAACTGCTGTATAAGGCTAATTCAAAACCTTTAGCTACATGTCAGGTTTGAGTTTTGCTTGCATGTCATGTCAAAACATATGCAACTCGTAATTGAGAGGTTTCAGCGAGCCAGACAACTGATGACTAACATTTTTACTATTACAAAATAGAATGTTCAGCCTTATGTAAGAGTATTTGCTATTGTTGGCTTCTATATGAAACTATCTTTTTGAATGAAAGATGTTCTTAATACCAGCAATTGAATAGACAAAGCTATCATGTGGAAATACTTATCAGTCATGTCAGACCTCTGCAAGGAATGTAGATCCTACTTTCTGTGGAGAGAAACCACATTTGTTTTTGTCATTTGTAATCAGATCTGTTTTTCCTGAGACCCAACTCCATATCTGTAGACTTGTCATTATGTAAAGCACATGTAAGAACATATTCAGAGTCTCAGACGAGGCACCTCTCAAAAATTAGGTTTTCCTTTATTGTTCTTATATTATTTTTACTCCTTTTGGTATTGGGCAATAGAAGGACTGAATCAATATTTGCAAGAAACTTAGCCAGTTTGAGCTATATCTTATTGATTGACATAAAATTTGCTTACTGATTTAAGAAGCTTTATAGTCAATATTCGGTAAAAGAAGAAAGTTAACCATTTTGTTACAGCAGCCTGATTTGGTCTAAAGCCAGATCATTGTTTTTTGTAACTGACATAGCACTTGATTCTCAAAAAGTAATACTTCACGAAAATCTGAATTTTGTATTTGGAATTTGAGATTTTCTTGGCCCCGGTATTTTTCTTGATTCTAGAGGATTTTTTTTACCATCAGAGTAAGGAGCAATATAAATGCATGTTGAAGGTTGAGTCTTGATTTACTTAATTGTTAATCTTTAATGAATTGTTTCTTTTGTATTGAGTTAGTATGGAAGACATCCGTTTTCCTTTTTATTTTATTGATTCTTTGTTTCTTTTTATTTTGGTATACAGCATCACTATATTCTACTTTGCGAAGGAGGAACCTAGTTGTAAGGTAATTCCAGTATTTCCTGAATCATATATGCCAGTAAAAATCCCTTTTCAGAAAGGACTTGGCCAGAAATTTCGTCAGCCTTCAGGAACAGGCATCAATTTGGGCTTCTTTAACTCAGATGATCTTTCAAAACCATCTGGAGAAGATGTATTTCCTCTTGTAATTTCTGCCGAAACATGCTTGCCTTCTCTTCCCATGGATGGATATCTTAGCTATCCTTCCCCAAATACATCCCCCCACATGCAGATTACTCAAGCTGTACTGAAGAAGAACAATGGGGACCCTTTCAAAGTGAGAGTTATCAAGCAGATATTGTGGATTGATGAGGTTCGCTATGAGCTGCGTGAGATTTATGGAATTGGAAACTCAGCAGAAGCCTTTAGCAACAATGACTCTGGGAAAGACTGCGTTATTTGCATGACCGAACCTAAGGATACAGCTGTACTTCCATGCCGACACATGGTGAGAGACCATCCAAAATACATCCTATCTTGAGTTTTATAGTATAAGATAATCTTGTTCGATATCAAGAGGTAACAGGTATATAAGCATGTTTTTAAGTTTAAGCAACTAGAGGAATGATAAAATGGGTGCAAACTAGGTTATCCTAGCTTGTATTGTGTGTGCAAGTCACTGGACTAATAGATGGTTCCAAATGAATGAAATCCAGACATAGCCTTGAGCTGGCAAGAGTTTGTGCTTGCAGTCCTTGATTGGTTTATTGGGATATCCACCAATTTTCTGTCATTTATTTGGTATACATTTCCCACGAATTATTTCAAAATTGCAATACATAATCTGCAGAGAGTATGAAATAGTGACTTTTGGACAAATAGTATTCTTATTTGTTTCCTTAGATTTAATATGCAAATTCTAATCAGGTCTATCGATTACATATTATCTATCTGGCAATGACAAACTCGTAAATCTTGCTTCCTTTTATTGACTTGGTTAATTTTTTGACTGAATGTAAAAGATCCATGTTTCAGTGTATGTGCAGTGAGTGTGCAAAAGCATTGAGGATTCAATCAAACAAGTGCCCAATATGCCGTCAGCCCATCGAGGAGCTCATGGAGATCAAGATCAATAACGTTGATGAGTGAGAGATCCTTTGCTTCGTACTAAATTCTTTTGTATAATACAGTTTTACTTTTTTCCTTTATGTAGTCTTGTTCTATATGTTGCTATTAATTAATCGTATATTCCCTTTTCCCTTTCCTTACCCTCTGTTACATGTTGATTTATATACACAAGACCTCTTGGCCTGTGGCTTATTAATGGTCACAGGCAGGTGTCTGATCTGAGCTTCATCATCTTTTCCCTTTCAGTTGTTCTAGAACACTCTTTGTTTTTTGTTTTCTTGACATTACACTTTTTGTTTGATTATTCAGTTTGTTGAACTTGAAATATAGTATTTGTTTTTTGCTTATCAGGAAATGTAGTCTTTTTTCTTTCTCCTTTCTGCTTTTATTGACTACAAGTGTTGTGGGAAGTTTTTCGAGGAATAGTTTTTAATCTGATTAAAGTTTTGAAATTGTTTGCTTTTCCTTTATTTAACCTCCTTTTGAATTTTTGGTCACCTTGCTTGCTTGCAATTTAGTTTACATACTCTTTTTCACCTTTGGGTGGTATAGACATAGAGCATGAAGAAGATTCAAAAAGAAAGAAAGAAAGGAAGAGAAAGATGTAGGGTTTCAATATTTGAAGGAGGTTTACCCTTTTTTCTTGAATGTTACTAACAGCCAAAAAGGAAGGAGGGGTGGCATAGGAAAGAATATTGCCATAGAAGTTAGCAGCAATAAGAGAGCATCTTCAAGCTTGGATGTGGGTTCCCTTTGAACACGAGTTACAAAATTGTGCAGTAATATGAATATTATGAAATTTGTATTTTTGTGGAAATTTTTCTTGTTTTTGTATAAGGTGTCTGTGAGGGGGACCATCACTTATATTTTGTGGATCTTTGTTAAATTCTTGCCACCCAATTATTCAGTCTCAACTTGAGTATCATTTGTTCTTGATACCAAACAAGTGAATCTAAAATTTACCATGGAAACAAATGTGAATTAGAGGGATGGTTTAAGTTAATAAAACTGTTGGGTTTTCCATTTCTATTGAATCATCATCATCCATCCCCTCAACATGTTTCATCTATAATAAAAATCCAAGCTGTATTGTATTTACCTGAAGCTGCAGAAATTAAATTTGTTTGGGGTCATATTAATAATGTTTTTGAGCCTAACCTTAACCTGGTGCACGAAGAAACTTGACAGCTAACAGGAGGAGGATGGGTGTGTGTCACACTCATTGGACCAGCTTGTATTGTAGTGGTAACTGCTATCATTTGCATTATTAATGCAGATATTTTTTTTTTCCTTCCGGATTCTAAGTAACTTTTAAGGCCCTCTTGCGACGCAAAATGCCAACAAATTTAAGCATACATTTGCTCAAAAATTTGTGTGTAAAATGAGCTGTTACTGTTATACTTCATCAATTTGCTGGCACTTGTCTTTTTCAAACTTATGTTCATGTTCCCCCCCCCCCCCCACTCCACCCCCACCCCCACCCCTAATCATATATATATATATATATATATGGGTAACAAATATTTAGCATTTTCGAAACACAAATGCAGATAGGTAGATGGATAATATATAAATAGATAGGTGGTAATGTATAAGTGCCTTTTCCCTTCCAAATCTATCTTCTTTTCTTTTCTTTCATTTTAAATCACCATCCTAAGCATGCATGTGATATTTTAAACATAAATGGCAATGCCACTGTATAATGCATTTCCTTTTAGAACCATGATGACAAAGCAGCATGTAAAATCAAAAACAGATGCATTATATATATAATATATAATATATTCATGAGGGCTTGTTCTTGAATAAAGTGTTATGATAAAACAAATTATGTTTTGAATAAAGTGTAACAGAAGGTGAAATATAATTATTAATTGTCAAAAGAATACGGACAATAATGTCATTTCCTTACCCAATTACCTTATGCATACCGTATCACATCATGAGAAGGATGGAATGGAATGGAGTGGCATATTTTTGAGGCCCTTTCTCATTTTCTTTAACAAGTAAAGAGGGACCCCTAAAAGTGTTTTGAGAAATGAAAATAGGGTGGGTGAGAAGAGAAGGACAGTTGGGCAGGCACAAGGGTTTCATCATGGGTTAGGCTTTTAAGGGAGAAAACATTTATTTTCTTACAAAAGAAAAATAAATGTGCTACTACTCTACTCTACTACTACCCTTAGAAAATTAAAATTAAAATTAGTTTTGTCTACTTTACTTTTTCACCAAAGCAACTCATTAAAAATATATCTACATTTGATACACAAAATTACTAATACGCCTTTCAATAATTTAAATTTTTATTTAATTCTTACAAGTGAAATGTATGTATAGTGTTGGGATTAATTATTTGGGTCTAGCCATGGTGCAATTCAGTCTATTTAATGGTTCGGATCTGATGATGGCCCATATGTATTTATTGTGACAGTGGAGAGTCCTTATTAAAATAGGATTGTGTTTCCTTATTTGGTGGGATAAGAAAGTTTAATTAGGACTCCTACTCTTAATTGGATTCAGTAGTTATAAGGTGATTCTACAAAATGAGTCATTTTCCTAGTTGGATGCGGATGAAGGTGACTTCTATATATACGGCTACAAGCTATGATTTGGGGGACACAACACACACAAGAGATACAACGCAAATACACAACTTGTACTCCCAATGAATTACTCTATCTCCCTGTGGTTTTTTCCCAATTGGGTTTTCACGTAAATTCTTGTGTTCATACTTTATATTTCTTTATTTATGTTTATGTGAGTGTATTTCGTGAGTTTGATTTCACAACAATTACTCCATCAACCGTTGGCGCTATTTTGACATGTTGTTTTGGTGATTTTAAATGTCGGTGTACAAAATCGGCGTTAACATTGGCGTAATCTGTGGGAACCAAGACACTTGTTTACAGTGTCAATTTAAAATCACCGATTCATAGAAGAAGATAAGTGATTCTTTTTTATTTACTGAAATAAATATTATATATATATATATATATATATATATATATATATATATATGCTGACAAATTCATGACTTTTAAATCAATTATTATATACGGATCTGCTCTAGTCTCAACCCATGAAAAAGAATAGTAATGGAATATATGACTTTTTGTCAATTATTATACATGTGGAGTAATGATAATGCTACAATTTAGCATAAACTGATTAATTAATATGATGAATACCAATTTGTATAGAATGTGTTTCATCATTAACATGATTAATATTATAAAACTCATGCCTTGTATGCTTATTAATGCCTATGGTTGCCTTGTGTGCTCAGGCTTAGGGTAAAGCCCATGTACTTGTTTTTAAATAAAAGTAATGATAAATAACTGTGCATGATGTCAGGTCTAAAGGCTTTGACTTAGCCAGAATTAAGAAATGAACAACAGAAAAGTGGAGTATTGCATGCTAGTGTGGAGACTGCAGTTGAAATTAGTCGAAAAAGGACGTACTTCTGTTGAAGGCGGTCTTAGAACTCGAAAGCAATCGAAGATTCTAAGCATTACGAAAAAGCGAGAGATCTTCAAGAAGAAAAAGGGAAATTGAAACGGAGAAGATCCAGCAAGACATGTTTTAAACCCTCGTGGCTCGTGGTCGTGTGACTCAAAGACGTGAAACTTTGCGATTAAAAGACGTGACTCGCGACTCAAAGCACGAAGCTCGTGACTCGAAGCACTTGGTTCGTTGCTCGTGGCTCGTGGCTCAAAGCACGTGGCTCGTAGCTCAAAGCACGAAGCTTGTGGCTTGAAGCACTTGGCTCGTTGCTCGTGGTTCATAACTCAAAGCACGTGGCTCGTGTATCAAAGTACGTGGCTCGTGGTTCGTGGCTCGTGGCACGTGGCACGTGGCATATGGGTCGTGGCTTGCGGATCTTTATGTATATCTTAGAAATGAATTGAGGAGTGGGGCGAAAATATTGAGAGTCGCAAGTTTCTGTTTAGCGTATGATGTTTGGGTGTGACAAAATTTGTATACTCTCTTATTTTAAGTTCCTTATAAATAAGAGACTAGGGGGCAATGTTGAGATTGATTATTTGGGTCTAGCCATGGTGCAACCCAGTCTATTTAATGGTCCGGATCTGGTGATGGCCTATATGTATTTATTGTGACTGTGGAGAGTCCTTATTAAAATAGGATTGTGTTTTCTTATTTGGTGGGATAAGGAAGTTTAATTAGGACTCTTACTCTTAATTGGATTCAGTAGTTATAAGGTGATTCTACAAAAGGAGTCCTTTTCCTAGTTGGATGCGGATGGAGGTGACTTCTATATATACGGCTACAAGCTAGGATTTGGGGGACACAACACACACAAGAGATACAACACAAATACACAACTTGTACTCCCAATATTATTATAGTGGAATACTCTCTCCCCGTGGCTTTTTTCCAATTGGATTTTCACGTAAATTCTTGTGTTCATACTTTATATTTTTTTATTTATGTTTATGTGAGTGTATTTCGTGAGTTTGATTTCACAACAATTACTCCATCAACCGTTGGCGCTATTTTGGCCTGTTGTTTTGGTGATTTTGTCAGACGTACAAAATCAGGCGTTAACATATAGTGTTCCAAATATATTAATATTATCTTCTCATTAAATGTTGAAGGCTCTATAATTAATTAAAATATCAAAGCGCTAATTAATTAAGATGGTGTTTGTTTGTTTCTAAATATTTTTTAATTTACCTACATTTAATTCAGCCAGAGACAAATATTGTTTGATAAAAAAAAATTGCTTCTTAATACCTCTTAATTGTTAAGATAAAAACTCAAATCTTGACTATTAAGAGCTGTCTCTTAATAGTTTATTTAAAATTCATTGACAAAAATAGCCTCAATAAATATTGTATTTTAATTTTAAATTTTAAGATCATTCAAATAAATTTTTTAAATAAATCAGAGGGTTAAAATGGTAAAATAATGATATTAAAATGTTTTACACTTATAGTTATCAAATAATTTTTTAAACTCAAATATTATTTCATTTAGATGATCTAATTTATTAAGATTTTAATTAAACATCACCTAAATCACTTTAAATGGATTAACCCCTTAAGTGAAGGTGGATGAGGCAAAACCAAAAAGAAAACCCATAATATATTGGGCCAGGCTAATGGGCTTTAGTTATACTATAGAGTAGGGCTTTAGTATGTAATGCAAATCTATTTGCCGAAAAGGGTACAATAAAAATTACCGAAATTTATTACTATATCCCATTTTTGGCGAGGAAATCTGACATCATTATTATTCACATCTGCTGGTGAATTGAATTTTTACATATTCAGTTACGCAAAAGATTTATTAAATGATCACTATAACAAAGAAAATTTGTGAAAAATATCAAATTTTACATGAGAAAATAACAATTCTCACTCATATAGTCAGATTAAATCACGAGAATTGATATATTTTTGATATTTTCAATTCATCCTCACTCACATAAGCATTCAGTTGGTCCCACCTTTATGTAAAAATATTAAAACCACGTGTGAAAATAGTGTTCTCCCTTTTAATGTCCCCAACTCGAGGGCTATTAAAGTACAAAGTCACATGCTAAGAATTGAAGTGCAAACATAATATGCAAACTCACATCCTAAGAATCAAACCTCAAACATATTTCCCTAATTTCTTTTTTATTTGTCGTTTTAGAGAGTGGAATTTGTTCTTTTTTATTTGTCATTTATAAATTTTGAGAAAGTATTAATGATTGAATTTCTCATATTTCCCTATATTAAATATTAACTTATTTCTTTTTTATATTTTTCAATGAATTTTAAAGAGTATTATTGAAATTTTATAACTATTTTTGTCAATTAAATAAAGTATTAATTGTATTTTTTAATTTTTATGCTTTTTTTTAAAACACAAACTAAAAAGTAGGTAATATAGTTTAAATAGGGAAAGTGATAATTTTTCAAGTTCGCCCTGAATAGTAAATGAGTCTCACTTTTTGAGATATCACTCTCATATCAAGACAAGTTAATGTTTATGTAAATTGGACAAAATAATTGAACCAGAAGAATAAAAAGAATTTATTCTAATGAACAAATGAATTGAGCTGTCCAGTTGTTAGTGGGAACAAATTAATTTTGTTATTTCGGTCTAATTATCCTGTCTAATCTATAGAGTTATTTTATAAAGTATTATGTGCGGTTGGTGTTTACCAATTACACGTCCTTGATCCTACCATCACTAAAAAATAATAATAATAAATCTCATTTATAACAGATAATAATAATCATAATAAATCTATATAATAAAAAATAATTCATTTTAAATCTTTCATTTGACAAACCACAAGAACGGTTCAAATTCATTCTAACTTAATTCTTCCAACTTAATCTAAAGACTCATATTTCTTCTCGCCTAAATCAAATTCAGTCCTACACCCTACTCTCTCTCATATTCACACACAAAATCTTTCTCTCTCCTTTCTTCTTCACACACAAACAAATAATAATAATAATAATAATAATAATAATACAAATAATAATTATAATAGTACTAATAATAATAAATATTATTATAATAGTACTAATAATAATAATTATTATAATAATAAAAATAATTATAATATCTATATAATAAAACATAACCCATTTTGAATCTTTCATTTGACAAAGCACAAGAACGGTTCAGATTCATTCTAACTTAATTCTTCCAACTTAATCTAAAGACTCATATTTCTTCCCGCCCAAATTAAATTCACTCCTACACCCTACTCTCTCTCATGTTCACACACAAAATCTTTCTCTCTCCTCTCTTCTTCACACACAAACAAATAATAATAATAATAATACAAATAATAATTATAATAGTACTAATAATAATAAATATTATTATAATAGTACTAATAATAATTATTATTATAATAATAAAAATAATTATAATATCTATATAATAAAACATAACCCATTTTGAATCTTTCATTTGACAAAAAAAGAAGAATCTTGATTCATTCTAACTTAATAATTCTTCAACTTAATCTAAAGACTCATATTTCTTCCCGCCCAAATCAAATTCACTCCTACACCCTACTCTCTCTCATGTTCACACACAAAATCTTTCTCTCTCCTTTCTTCTTCACACACAAACAAATAATAATAATAATAATAATAATAATAATACAAATAATAATTATAATAGTACTAATAATAATAAATATTATTATAATAGTACTAATAATAATTATTATTATAATAATAAAAATAATTATAATATCTATATAATAAAACATAACCCATTTTGAATCTTTCATTTGACAAAGCACAAGAACGGTTCAGATTCATTCTAACTTAATTCTTCCAACTTAATCTAAAGACTCATATTTCTTCCCGCCCAAATCAAATTCACTCCTACACCCTACTCTCTCTCATGTTCACACACAAAATCTTTCTCTCTCCTTTCTTCTTCACACACAAACAAATAATAATAATAATAATAATACAAATAATAATTATAATAGTACTAATAATAATAAATATTATTATAATAGTACTAATAATAATTATTATTATAATAATAAAAATAATTATAATATCTATATAATAAAACAGAACCCATTTTGAATCTTTCATTTGACAAAGCACAAGTGTAAGACCCTAACTTATTATAAATAAAATTAAATTTTCTCTATTCATTATCTTGAAATAGTAAAGAGTTAATTTGATATAATGCTTTGGTTATGAGTGAAATGTGCAAATTTTACAAAATAAGCAAGTGGTTATAAAATATTTCTTTTGTCGGGGAATATTCGTTTGATCGTGAAATATTCTTTTTGTCGGAAATATCCGTACGACGGCACAGTCATTCGTGGGCCCCATAACAGGATAATTGTCGGATGAAGAAAACGACAAAGTATGAGTTTTTATAATTAACAACGTAATGGTTCTGCAATTAACCTTTGTTGGAATACACGGTGGTTAAAATACGAGAATATCCGTAGTTAAGACAAGAAGACACTCGGTATTACATAGTATAATTGAATTATTGATTCTTACGTAAAAGTGTAAGACCCCAAATAATTAATAAATGAAATTTAATTTTCTAATTATTATTTTGAAATAGTAAGGGTTGATGTGATTAATGTTGATAGTTATGGGTAAAATATAAATATTTCAAAAATAAGCAAAGTGGTTATAAAATATTCATTGTTGTCGGGGAATATTCGTTTGGTCGTGGAATATTTAAATCTTTGTCGGGGAATATTAAATGCGGCCACGGCGACCGTATGTGTGGGCCCCATAACTAAAGCGATTGGAGGAAGAAAACGACAAATATAAGTTGTTTAAAAATAACGACATAGTTATTACTCATTTTTAATTGTTGGAATACCCGGTGGTTAAAACACAAGAATACAGCGTTGTTGTCAGACAAGAAGATACGGTGTGCGCAATTATTGACTCTTCTTACGTAAGAAGGCACTACTCAATAATGGTTACGAGAATTACTCGCTCGAAGATTTTATTGGTTCAATAATTGTTGCGTTGATATTTTATATCTTTGTTATTTCAATAATTGTCATTACTGGCGATATTTTTCATTATCGAAGCAATAATTCATATTATCCGAATAATATTATTAGATAACATTATTGGCAATGTCTAGAAAATTACATCTAAGGAGATGTTTGGTCACCTAATTGCGGCCAGCAAGTAAGGAGAAATTCTTATTGGAAAGCCCCTCTCTTTCTTTAGAAGGCGCGCACGGTTGTCAATAATGTGATTACGTAATATTATTTGTGAATAATTAATTATTGATTTATATGATTAGGAAAATATTAATTTTATGTGGATATAGATGGAGAAAATTTTAATGTGACAATTGTTGAAAATTAATATTTTATCTTTTTCTCGATAAAATAATTCATTTAAATATATTATTATAATTTAATAATATAATAATGGTGATATTTTTATAATGAATGTGGGATATATGAGTATACGAGGGAGAAAAGTATTTTTGTTGCAATAAATGTTTAAAACATGTTAAACATGTCGGTGGACCCCATTTATTCGGTGAAATTTGATTATAACCTCTAAAATCACCCGTTTGTGGATTTCGGTCCAATTTTTACATTTGGAATTTGAAAAACTTTCTTACGCAAAGTTGTAGAGAATTGAATTTCCTATAAAAATACGCGAGATTCAATTTTCTGACAAAAGGGCTATTTATTGTGAATTATTGAAGTTCAAGTTCAAATAATTGATTTTTGGAAGTTTTAAATATTTATATTAACAAAAACGTTTTTTACATTTGTTAGCCTCATGAATCACATGTTAAGTTGCTGAAATCAGAAGTCTAAGTGGGCGTATGAAAATTTTAATATAAATTAATATTATATTAAATTTTTTGCTTTGGTGTTCTAAGCATTTTCCTATAAATAGGGTGCTTGGGTTAGAATTGAAAATTACAATTTAACTCAAGTTTTCTCTCTATATTATCGGCGTATTCTTGTGAGTATTTTGAGTATACTTTGAGTATTGCTATCTGGTGCAAATTCAAGTTATAATTTATATCCGAAGATTACAGTGAGAAAGATTGATCTTTCGAGGTAAGGGATATTTTTTTTTTCAGTAATGATATTATTTCTTCAATATCATTATCTTTGAAATATTGATCTTAAATTTTATCAAATTTGAAACTTTTGGTGTTGAGTTACTTATTCACGATATCTGGCCTTATTCACGTATCACGATCTTATTCACGATACTTGATCTTATTCACGAATCGAATCTGAGACTATTCATCGAAAAATGAAAATTTTCTTTTCGTCCAAAATATCTATTGTGGATACTAGTTTTGATTGTATCCATGTTTTGATCATTCTTGAATTTTACACCACTATGATTATTTTGAGGTATTTTTGGACGTGGATAAAACAAAGTACGAATCCTTAATCCTTAATCTTTGTCTTTGTTTCACTGGATTCGTTTCTTTAAAAAATATTTTTCATCATCCTCAGTCTTAAATGATGATATTATTGAATATCTTTGGCCTGTAGTGCAAAGATGAATGATTTATGATGAATATCTTTGGCCTGTAGTGCAAAGATGAATGATTTCTGATGAATATCTTTGGCCCGTAGTGCAAAGATGAATGATTTCTGATGAATATCTTTGGCCCGTAGTGCAAAGATGAACAGGTGTTTAGATGAACATGACCAACTGGTGAATGTCCTTGGCTTGTAGTGCAAGGATGAATATTTGATCCCAGATATATATTGATTGATGTTACAGGGATAAAAAAATAGACGATGAACTTTAAAATTCATACATAGAAGATAGTAGTTTGCATTCTCTACTTAACTCTTCTAATGAATTATTATTTCCATTGCGAATATTGATTTAAAACTTGTTGTCTATTGTATTCTATTATATTTTTCCCTGTTGAAGACTAACGATAATTTTGTTGTATATTATCTTAGTCATAATATTCTTTCTTTGGGCTAGTCGAGCTCACCCCTTTTCTTTTTGTTCCATTTTTCTTCTCAGGAGATGAGAATATAGCGAAAGACAGTCGGGGTATGGAATGAAGGTTCTAGGGAGAGTTGTTTAGTAATCCTCACCATTGTTGTAAAATAATGTATCAATAATTATGATGAGGATTTATTTGTATGTGGATATTGTCTAGATGGCAATATCTGTATTTAAACTCACAGTTTTACTATTGTAATAATTAAGTTGTAGTTGTTTCTGTACCGTGTATTGACAACTCAGAATGGGTGATGTAGACCTATTTTGGGAGTGTCACAAGAAGGCACTACTCAATAATTATTATAGTAGTTACTGTTCAATATTTTATTTTATTGATTCAATAATTGTTGCGTTGATAGTTTATATTATTGTTGTTTTAATAATTGTCACTGTACAGTATTTCCCATTATCAAATCAATAATTCATATTATTTGAATAATATTATTAGATAACATTATTGACAATGTCTAGAAAGTTACATCGAGGAGAGTTTGGTCATCTAATTGCAAGGCTGCCAAGAAGAGAAATCCTTTTCGGAAAACCCCTTCTTTCCTGGGAACGGCCTGGTTGTCATAATTGTGATTTTGTAATATTATTTGGGAATAATTAATTATTGATTTATATGATAAGGAAATATTTATTTGATGTGGATATAAATGATGAATTTATTTATTTTATATGGTTATTAATGAAAGAATTAATGCTGATATGTTTTATCAGTATTTTGTCAGATTGGAGGTATTAAAAATCATCCGTTTATGAATTTCGGATATTTTTTGTTTGAAATTTGGAAAAACTTTCTTCTGCAAAGTTGTAGATAATTCGCTTTTGTGTGAAATAGACATAAATTCGTATTTTTGTGATAAACGAGCTATTTTCTATGAATTGTTAAAGTTTCTGATTATTGTTTAAATGATAAAATATTTTGGAAAATTATAGAATTGGTTGGTGAGAAATGTGCTCAATTGAATTTTAAATGTAGTGGGTGGCAATAGTAGCAGGTAAAGCCACCAAGTAAGAGGTCAAGTCTACTTCGGCTTGCTAACATTTTCCTATAAATAGAGGGCTAAGTTAAAATTGAAAATCACACCAGAAACAAAGTTTTCTCTTTTTCTCTCTCTATATTATCGAGCGTATTCTTGTGAGTATTTTGATACTTGAGTGTTACTATACGGTGCAAGTTCCTTCAGCACTATATCCAGTATTCAAGTCAGAAGTACGGTTATTTTGAGGTAAAGAATGTTATTTTCTTCATATATGATATTATTTCTTTCAATATCATTATGCCGAAGTATTGATCTGAACTTTTAATCAAATTTAGAACTTTTTGTGTCTGAGTTCTTATTCACGATACTATATTTATTCACGATATGGCACTTATTCACAAATACTAAGACTATTAACCAAAAAATGAAATTTTCTCTTTTTCTTCTAGATGTCTTTTATGGTTACTATCTTTGATTGTATCCATGTTTTGATCTTTATTTTTGAATTCTACTTCACACTTGGTTATTATGGAGTATTATTGAATTTGGATAAATCGAAATACTGAATTCCTAATATTTGTCCTTCCGTCTCATTTGGATTCGTTCTCAAAATATTTTTCATCATCCTCGATCCTTAATGGTGATCTTGATAAATATCTTTGGCACGTAGTAGTGCTGAATGAATGATTACACGATGAATATCTTTGGTCCGTAGTGCAAAGATGAGCAGTGTTGAGATAAACATGACCAATTGGTGATCTAAATGAATATCTTTGGCCGTAGTGCAAAAAGATGTATATTGATTGATGTTACGTGGATAAAATATTGATGATGGACTTTTAAATTCATAGATGATAGTAGATTTCATTCTCTACTTAACTCTTCTAATGAATTGTTGTTTCATTGTAGTTGTTGATCTAAAACTTGTTTCTATTGTACTTTTATCAGTTTTTTTCTGTGAAGACTAAGGATAATTTGTTGTATATTATCTTAGTCATAATGTTCTTTATTGGGCTAGTTGAGCTCACCCTTTTCTTTTTATTCTATTTTTTCTTCTCGGGAGGTGAGAGTTTAGCGAGGACTAAAAGGGGGTATGGAGTGATGGTTCAAGATAATTTGTTTTAATAGTCCTCACTATTTTGTAAAATAGTGCATCAATAATTGTAATGAGGACTTTATTTGGGTGTGGATATTGTCTAGAAGATAATACTGTATTTAAACTCACAGTATGTGTTGTCGTATTTTACACGACAATTGTATTAATAAAGTTATAGTTGTTTTTCTGTAACATGTATTTGGCGACTCAGAATGGGTAATGTATACCTATTTTGGGGGCGTCACAACAAGAATGGTTCAAATTTTATCTCAATTCTTCCAACTTAATCTAAATGCTCACATTTCATCTCACACTAAATGTAAGACCCCAAATTTTTATAAATAAAATGAAATTTCCTCTAATTATTATTCTTGATTAATAAGGTGGTAATTTGATATAATGCTTTGGTTATGGGTGAAATGTGCAATTTTTGCAAAATAAACAAGTGGTTATTAAAATATTTATTTTGTCGGAAATAATTCGTTTGGTCATGGAATATTCTTGTTGTCGGGGAATATTAAATGCACGATACAAGTATGATCAATTTTGGCCCCATATGAGAATAGCATCGGATGAAGAAAATGACAAGTTTGAGCTTTTATAAATAATGGTGTAGTTATTCTGAATTAACAACATTGGATTACACGGTGGTTAAAAAATCTGATGAATCTGGCGTGGTTATAAGAAGATGGCTTGCGGTATTGCGCAGTATTGTTGAATTATTGATTCTTACGTTAGAAGGCACTACTCAATAATTATTACGGTGAATTCTTTATTCAATATTTTATTGATTCAATAATTGTTGCGTTGATAGTTTATATTATTCTTGTTTTAATAATTGTCAACGCACAAGATTTTCCATTATCGGATCAATAATCCATATTATTTGAATAATATTATCGATAGTATTATTGGCAATGTACAGAAAGTTACATCTTCAAGGAGAGGTTTGGTCACCTAATTGCGCGCCAGTAAGGAGAAATCCTTATTGGAAAGCCCCCTCTTTTCTGGGAACTGCCTGGTTGTTAGTAATGTGATTCTATAATATTATTTGTGAATAATTAATTATTGATTTATATGATATTGATTTTATGTGGATATAGATGGAGAAAATTTTTAATGTGACAATTGTTGAAAATTAATATTTTATCTTTTACGATAAAATAATTCATTTAAATATATTATTTTAATAATGTATTAACTCTGGTGATATTTTTATAATGAATGTGGGATATATGAGTATATGAGGAGGTAGAGTATTTTGTGGCATTAAATGTTTAACATATGTTTTGTGTGTCGGTGGACACAATTCTTGACAAAAAATTGATTATGAATCGTAAAATTGCTTTCATTTATGGATTTGGATAATTTCATTAATTTGGAAAATCTTCCTTACGTAAAGTTGTAGAGAATTGAATTTCCTATAAAAAGACGCGAGATTCAAATTTTCGATAAAAGGGCTATTTATCATGAATTATTGAAGTTAGGAGTTCAAATAATTAATTTTGGAAGTTTTAATTATTTTATATAAGAAAAACGTTTTTTGTGGTTGTTGGCACATGGGTGGTGATGTTTTTGACCAAAGAAGGCATGCTAGAGTTTTCAAAACATGTGGGTAGAAATTTTGAATAAATAATAATATATTTTATTAATTTAGTCTCCTTTGGCGTTCTAACATTTTCCTATAAATAGAGAGGCTAAGTTAGAATTGAAAATCACACCAAAACTAAGTTTTTCTCTTTCTCTCTATATTATCGAAGCGTATTCTTGTGAGTATACTTTGAGTGTTCTTTATACGGTCATGAAGTTTCACAAGACTATACCAAAAATACAATCGTAATACGGTTATTTTGAGGTAAAGGGATGTTATTTCTTTCATAAATGATATTATTTTCTTCAATATCATTATGCCAAAATATTAGTTGAACTTTTTATCAAATTTGGAACTTTTTCATGTCGAGTTCTTATTCATGAGTTATTATTCACGAAATTACTATTCATGAGTTCTTATTCACGAAACCTTATTCACGTAAAGCGTGAAGATGTTTTTTTTTTATGAAATTTCTATCATTTTGTGTCTGGGGTTATTTATTCACGATACGGCCTTTATTCACGAATCTGACCAAGATTATTCATAGAAAAATGAAAATTTTTCTTTTGTCCAAGATATCTATTTTGGCTACTATCTTTGATTGTATCCATGTTTTGATCGTTATTTTTGAGTTCGCTTTAAAATCGTTTATTATGAAGTATTATCGATCTTGGATATTTGTTATGCGAATCCCTAATATTTGTCCTTCTATCTCATTGGATTCGATTCTTAAAAATGTTTTTCATCATCCTCGGTCCTTAATGGTGATACTTGATGAATATCTTTGGCTTGTAGTGCAAAGATGAATGATTAAATTGATGAATATCTTTGGCACGTAGTCTGCAGATGAATGATTAAACCGATGAATCTCTTTGGCCCATAGTGCAAAGATGAGCAGTGTTGAGATGAACATGACCAATTGGTGATACAAATGAATATCTTTGATGCAGTAGTGCAAAGATGATTAAAGATGTATATTGATTGTTGTCATAGGATAAAATATTGATGATGGACTTTTAAATCTTGTAAGACAGTAGAATTCATTCTCTACGTGACTCTTCTAATGGATTCTTCTTTTCATTGCATTTGTTGATCTAAAACTTGTTATACTATTGTATTCTATTAGATTTTTCCTGTTGAAGACTAACAATAATTTGTTGTATATTATCTTAGTCATAATATTCTTTATTGGGCTAGTTGAGCTCACATTTTTCCTTGTTGTTCCATTTTCTTCTCGGGAGGTGAGAAATATAGCGAGGATCAGTCCTGGGTATGGAATGAAGGTTCTAGAGAGAGTTGTTTAGTAGTCCTCACCATTTTGTAAAATAATGTATCAATAATTATGATGGGGATTTATTTTGCGTGTGGATATTATGCAGGCGACAATATCTGTAGTTAAACTCACAGTATGTATTGTCGTATTTCACACGACATTTGTATTATTGAAGTTGTAGTTATTTCTGTATCATGTATTTGGCGACTCAGAATGGGTTGGGTGGAATGGACCTATTTTGGGGGCGTCACACTAAAAATTTCCGCCCAAATCAAATTCACCCCTAAAAATTTCCGTCCAAATCAAATAACAATAATATTAACAATAATGATAATAATAATTATTATAATAATAGTAGTCGTAATAAAAAGAAAAATAATAATAACAATAATATTTATAATTATAATTATAATTATAATAGTAATGATAATAATAATAATAATAATAATAATGATAATGATAATAATAGTAATGATTTTAATAATAATAATTTATTACAATAATTATAATAATAATAATAGTAATAATTTTAATAATAATAATAATAAAATAATAATAATAATAGTAATTATAATAATATTAATATTAATAACAAAAATAATAACAATAATAATTATTATAATAGTAATAATAATAATAACAATAATAATAACAACAATAACAACAACAACAACAACAACAACAACAACAACAACAACAACAACAACAACAATAATAATAATAATAATAATAATAATTGTTATTATGGTGGTGTGGTGAATTATGAAAATTGTTATTGATGATTTTTAAGTTTTGTAAATAGGTTTAGATTTTTTTAGATATCTATTTTTAAAGAAAAATTAATTATTGTGAAAGTTTGATGAATTATGATAACTATTATATCTAATTGTATATTATTTTAGGTTATAAATTTTTTTTAAGTAATATAATATTTTTTGAATTTTAATTTAATTTTTCCTTATGTTGTAGACACGGACAATTACTACTATCATTTATAACAAGACAAACTTTGAAGCCAAGCGAAGCCAAGAAACCAAGTTGATTATTGGGGGTAATTAAGAGTGTAATGGCTAGTTGAATTAAGAAAAGCAAGTATATAAACTGCCAAAACAAGTGTAATTGCCTCTCACTTTGTGCCAGTCTTGTATGCCCTTTGTTTACTCACTACCCCTTTCTCTCTCCTCTTTCTCCTCCTCACTAAAAACTCTGAAATAGAGGAAACAGAGACACACAGAAGTTTAATGTCCACCCACCGCCTCTGAGCTTTTTATCTCTCTTTCCTCTTCCTTCTGTGATACTGAACCTGTTCTATTACTTTCTTTGCTTAGACCCATTGCTCCCCTTTCATTTCTCACCCTCTGTTAGTTCGGAAAAAGCCCCAAAACAAAGAAACAGAGAAAATTAAGCCCCGTCTCCATTTTTCTTTGTAATTAATATCCAGACTCCTATTTCTTTGCTGATCCTGCTTCTATCAGATCTATCAACAAGAACCCCCTATCCTCATTCCATTATTGTACCCTTTCCGTTGTTCTATTTGAGCCGAGTATAATGAGTAAAGAAGAGTTCTTGAAGATCCAGGTAGTTTATTCTGTCATTTTTTTTGTGTCTTAGTTAATGTGTACATGCCTATCTGTTTTTTGCTTTAAGGGCGTTGCTTGTTTTGAAATCTAGCTCATTGGGTACTATTAGCTTTTGTTAATTTTCTTTTCTCTTCTCTATATTCCCCCATACGTTTGCAATAATTTCATTTTTAATGTATTTCTTTTGGCAAGTTTACTTTTTTATTTTAATCTTCCCCCTTATTTGAATGGTGAATAATGTTTTCTTCTGAGCTCTGGCTTTATTCTGTTGTTTTACTTGTGCATGCAGACTTGTGTCCTGAAAGTTAACATACACTGTGATGGGTGCAAGCATAAAGTGAAGAAAATCTTGCAGAAAATTGATGGTATGTACCAAATTGCATTTCTTTTAGAATTGATCTTGTAGATTCTTTTGTACCCGGAAATAGTTACTTTAGGTGAAATTGTTTCTTACCGTATTTTCTATTGTTTTGTAATTGGGTGAAATTGGCTTCATTTTGAATTATATGGTTGAGTTTCTATGAATTTTGTTGGGTTTCTGCTAGGTGTTTATACCACCAAAATAGATTCAGAACAGGGCAAGGTTACAGTTTCGGGTAATGTTGACCCGGCCACACTGATCAAGAAGCTTACAAAGAATGGAAAACATGCAGAGATATGGGGTGCTCCAAAGGCCAACAATAATAACCAGAACCAAAATCTCAATAACCAGTTCAAGAACATGCAAATTGACCATGGCAAAGGAGGAAATAACAAGGGTCAGGGTCAGGGTCAGGGTCAGGGTCAGGGTCAGGGTCAAAAGGGTGGAAATAACCAGCCTCCTCAAAAAGGTGGGCCGCAGCAAATTCCAAACCAGCAACAACAAATTCATCAACTTCAGCAGCTTCAACAGCTACAACAAATGAAAGGGTTCCAAGATCTGAAGCTGCCTCCTCAATTTAAGGACATGAAAATGCCAGCCTTGAGCAAGGACCCTAATCTGAAGGCTGCCAAGTTCTTGCCAGAGGAGGATGATTTTAGTGATGACGAATTCGATGATGAATTCGATGATGATGATGATGAATTCGATGACGATGATTTAGATGATGATTTGGATGATGCCCCTCCCAATAAGATGAAACCCATGATGGGTAATGGTCAAGGGGGTGGTGGTCAGATGCCTCCAAATATGATGATGAATCCACAGCTGATGAAGTCTGGCCAACTTCCACCACATCTCATGAATAATCCACAGCTGATGAAGCCTGGCCAACTTCCACATCTCATGAAAGGTGGGCCTCCTCCTGGTGGTAATAACGGAGGAAATGGAGGTGGAAACGCCAAGAAAGGTGGTGGTGGTGGTGGCGGCGGTGGAAATATTCCTATTCAGATGAATGCTAATGGAGGAAAGAAAGGCGGTGGTGGAGGCAGTCAAAATCCAGGAGGCGGTGGAGCACCCAAAAACGGTGGTGGCAAGCCGGCAGATGGTAAAAACGACGGAGGTGGTGGTGGTGGTCAGAACAAGAATAGTGGTGGTGGTGGTGGTGGTGGTAACAACATTAATGGTAATGGGGGAAAGAAGGTTGTAATGGATGATGGAGTTCATGTTATGCCTAACATGATGGGCATGAGTGGTGGCGGTAGTAGTGTGGGCCATTTGGGGAGTATGCCAATAGGACAAATGGGCCAGATGGGTAACATGCCCATGGGCCAGATGGGTCAAATGGGTAACCTTCCGGCAGTCCAAGGCCTTCCGGCCGTGAGCGCCGGTGGTCCTGGTGGTTATTTCCAAGGGGCTGGCCCCCAGGCTATGGCCGGAAACCCTTACTACCAGCAGCAAATGGCGGCGATGATGATGAACCATCAACGGCCAAATGGCAACGACAATTTCCACCCTATGATGTACGCCCGTCCACCTCCGGCGGTCAATTACATGCCGCCGCACCCGTACTACCCATACCAGCAGGCACACCCGGACCCATACACCAGTTTCTTTAATGATGAGAACACATCAAGCTGCAGCATTATGTGAATTCATCCCCAAAGTTCCGCTTAATGCCCTAAAGTTTACTGATTTTCTGGTGGTGGTGCTTTGAAGCTTCAGTTACAATTTTAAATGACTTGCTAGTCATGATGATGCCATATTATACATGGAAATGGGTTTTTATTATATTTTATTTTTTGACTTTAGCTTTAGTTACCCCTTTAAATTTTCATTCTCTTCATCCTATAAGATATTTAGTTTTTTTTTCTTTGTTTTTAATTATCATAGGAAGTACCTTATGATGTTATAGTAGTAGATTATATATATATATATATCAAAAGCTTTAGCTTTAGGGTGAGAATGAGAATTTAAGTGTGGGGATGATGATGGTGGGCTTTTCTTTCTAAGCGAGAAGTTTATAAGAAAGCTGCAAACAGAAATAATAATATGAAAGAGAAGGGGGTTTTGTAAAGAAAAAGCCCCCCATTTCTCTCCTAAAGTTTCCTTCTTTTCCATCATTCAAACCTTCTATTTCTATATTTGGAAGTTTGTGAATAAGAAATTACTCATTTATCAATTTAATATAATTAAAATTAAAAAAAAAATCATTTGTACTTTGAGAGTTTATTCTATTTAGAATTTCTAAATTAATTTATTTTTAAGAATAAATTGTTACAAGTCTTCTATTAGTAATTAGCTGCCTGCCTGCCACAAACGAGGCCTGGTCATGTGGTCTTGTTGTTTGACATTTACTAGATGTACAAATAAATTACAGTCGTTGGTTCGTACCCCATGCATGTGTAGTAGGTAGTGTGATAGATGGATAGATATGATGATGGGCAGGCCCCACAAAGTCATGATTTATAAGGGAAAAACGAAAATAGTTGGTCCCACCACTGGTGAAGTAGGACCCACGAGTGACTATTAATTTGGCTGGTTGTTATTCTAAAAATAAAAATATATGAGTGAGAGAGTATCTATCTATCTGTAACAGGGCACAGGGAGATGTATGTATGTTTTACAAGAAAGAAAAGTGAGAAATTTGTGTCGAACGTGTGAAAGAGACAACCTAACAACTTTAATGTAGTATTTCGGAAAATCTAACGGCGTTGACACTTGACACGAATTTTGGTAATAGTCTAGTCTAATCAAAAACAAAATATCATATCCATACATATAATTTTTTTTATTAAAAAAAACACTAAAAATAATAATTACTATTATTATTATTTTAAAGTTGCGTCGCTCGGTAAATGTCTGTGTAGAAGTAAGTAACTAACTAGTCGGTAAATTATGTTAGTGGGACATATGAGGATTAATAGGGACCCACGCCACCATACATGTGTCTAATCGGAAGGTTACCCTAGGGAGTACTTTGTAAAAGTACTAGTCTGTTTGGCTCCGGTTACCGCATCCAATAAGTTGTACGTAAATCCGATGGAATTCTCTTGTTTGGTTACAACACTAGTTGAGCAAGTACTATTCTATTCTTCCAAATAATTAGCCACCCCCATTCTCAATTTAATTCTTTTGGATTTCAGCTAGCCCCTATCAACCCTACCCTCCCCTACAATAAGACCCTAGTACTAAATTTCAAATCGCATCCCAAACTTTAACTCTTAATTCAGTTTACACTTTTAAACTTTATTTTAAATTAAATTATTACTACAATTTAGGAAGAAAACAAAATGTACAGTCTGCATTATTTTGAATTATTTCTGGGGGTTAAGGAGTAGTTTACTACCATCGAACGGCGTAAAGGTGCCCAATTTTTCTTATGTTCACACTCACAACGCAGCTGTTTAATACTACACTACTATTTTTGTACAAATTAATACTAGTTGAAACTAAGCTTTAAATTTTGAACATAACTGAAATTCATGTTCAGAATTATTAATGTATACAAAAATTATACTATCTGGGATTCAATTATTTGTCCTAATATAATTTAATACTACTTTGAATTATTTAATTCTTTGACTAATCCCCTAATGTGAGACTATTTAGTCCCATAAAATAATTTAATAACATAAAATACATGTGAGAAACTATTAATCTCACATTCATCATGTATGAGATTATATAATTCATCATAAGAATAACAAAAAATAGTCTAAAATAATATTAAATTAAATT
This sequence comes from Panax ginseng, assembly GCA_020205605.1. Classification (NCBI taxonomy): domain Eukaryota; kingdom Viridiplantae; phylum Streptophyta; class Magnoliopsida; order Apiales; family Araliaceae; genus Panax; species Panax ginseng. The sequence continues at coordinate 128,167,335 of CM035135.1, read as the reverse complement.
AAATAGTCAAATCACGATTATATTTTTTTTTACAAACAAACATAGCTTAATTAAGACACCTTTTATTTGATCATTTAGATAGAGCTTGATTTGTTTGTATATAATTAATACTTTCAGAAGAAGATCAATTACTACTGCACCGGTGTAGTGAAAATGCGCATATTTGGGTGAGGCGTAAGAATATATGCAGTGCAGCAACACGTAGAATTCCAATAACTTATTATATGGAGTGCTGTCATTGAATTCACGTCTTGTTTTCTACTTGGATATGATAATTAATTTGGAAACAAAACTTACCAACAAAACACACACACACACTCCTCTAAATTTATAGGAACATGCAGGCATGCTCATTAATGCTACAAGTACTTGACTTTGAATATATATATATATATATATATATATATATATATATATATATATTGCTCAACTTTCTCAGACGAACTAGAGTGAACGAACTAAAAACAAATTGATTACATCGACACTTTTTTCTATCGCTATAAGATGAAAATCGATTTTTTATGCTATAAAGCAATGAGAAAAAATCGTCGCATTATAATTAGGTTCGATTCTTGGTTCGATCTCCAATTCGCTAGAGAAGCGGATTATATATATTCACGGAGAAGCGGATTATATATATATATATATATATATATATATTAGTGTGCCTTTGAATTTATTTTCTTTATTAGCAATAATCCTATATATTTTAATGGACTTTCCACCCACCCACCCACCCACCCACCCACTTACTTAGGCTTAAAATCAACACTACATTAATTTTCCCCGGCCTTCTCATAGCATGATAACAACATTTTCTTGGTAATTTTTATAATTACAATTATTATTATTAAGTGAGTAGTAGGTAGGTAGAGAATTAAGCACGCAACTGGAACGTCGACCTAGCTAATTAACATGGATCAAATCCGGCATGCAAAAAATCAAGTTAGACGATAATTAACGTTTTAAATTGAATTTATTAAGAAGGTGTAGGTGATATCATTTGAGTTATACTATAAATTAAACTTGGTAATATATTATTATCAAAAGTTTTTGTTAGTTATATATGGTGTAGCTAGTACGTGACGCGTTTCGTGTTTGTAAATTAATTTTCATTTCTAGAACTAGAATTAAGCTAGCAGTGAGCCCTAAGTAGTTAAATTCGTTCGCTTTTCAACATTCAATATAATGTCTTTTTGTGCATAAAATTAAATTTGGAATCCAATTAATTCTCTGGTATTACTTTTACTGCATAGATAGATAGCAGCTGGATCTGGACCTGGATCTGGATCTGGATCTTGACTCGAGGAGTGATGAACAACTTTTTCAAATACTTAACACTTGGTGCATGTAACACCCCCTTTCCCAAAAAAAAAGGAAGGTCACGTGCAAAGCACAACAAACCTCAAAATAAGTAAGCAGAAAGACTAAAAGTTTCAAAATATGTAATAATGATATTCATCAATGCAAGATTAATTACAATTCTCCAACTAGAGTCACAATAATCAAAACTTAAAATTTCAAACGATAGCAGGCGCCAAAAGGCAACTCTCTCATCACACTAGTACCGAATCACCCTCGCAAACTCGCTTAGGAAGAAAAACACAAGATGAGCCAATTGCCCAATACGGATACTGAGATATACAAAAGATATACAAAAGCGATATCTGAAAATAATCGAGACAAAATCTTGAACAAAACCTCAAGTGCAAATCTGAACAAAATATAATATCCAAAAATTTGAATGGAATATATTTGAATCAACGTAATGAATATATCCGAATCAACGTAATTGACGAAACCAATAAAAGAATAAAGAAATAACGAATCAAGTAACTAACTCAATGACTTGAATCAAGCGAAACCAACAAAACTAATCCAATAAAATAATAGGTTGAAACAAATGCATTTGGAGTTATTTTATACCGAATGAGCTCGAAATACACATTGCCACTTGCATAAGTCAAAATAATGCCACACAGCAACCAAAATAATGCCACACAGAGCAAATCACACATTGGACCGCGAATCCAAATGTATGCAAATCGGATAGGTGTGTTTGGCACAACATCACAAATTCGCAGAACAGAAAACTAGGGTTAACCCATACGCCTCCCACAACAAAACACCAAATGGCCCACTTCCTCCGAAGCTCAAAATGGAGACGTCGTGGACTAATCACACCGCCACGGAAAGTGTCACGTCTCTCGTCTTTAAGACGACGTGTTCTGTGGTACTCTACGGGTGGTTATAACTCGGGTATACTTCTACGGTATATTCTAACAAAATATCATGTCACAACACATGCGATATAATACCAACAAAAGGGTTCTATATGTACATGTTGCCTTTGAATCAAATTATAGTCACAAGGTTTCAAAAGGAAGGTAAGAATACGTATATCACCATTGTGACAATTATCAAAATAAATAATACTAAACATGATAATCTAATTCAAAGAGTACAAATACGAGTCATAACGTATCAACTCTAAAATGAAACTAATATATTTATTTCACAAGAAACAATTATGTGAAATCATAATAGAATCGAAATAAGGAAACAAACGAACAAATCAAATTTAACAAAGGTATCATTTGAAAGAGTACTGAATCCAGACACGATACTTCCAAACCATTTATATAGACACTCCACAAAATCTTACCTCAAATGCCAATGATATCAAATACGAAACGTTATTCATCACCTAAACATATTCACCTCAAATTAAAAATAATCCAAACTAATAATTCTAAAATAATTCATAATCTATTTAATATGCCTTTAACCATCGCTTTATATCAATTATTAATACTCCAAAATTTATATTCCAAGTATAACTCTTTAAATTCTCTCCGTCCGATCTAATAAAAAGTAATAATAATACAATTATAAGTTACCTACTAATTATAATTTATATTAATATGAAATTAATTTCTCCAATTATATTAATTTTACAAAATAACTCGAATTAAATAATAAATATACTTTTAATCAACATTTTTTTAACGAATTAATATACTCGTGTATATAATAGATATATTTATATATACAAAAAAAAAAAATTCATCCATAACTTGCCCACTTTCTCGCTTTTTATATTGCCAAGTTTAGTACTAACATATAAACAAGTATATATATATAATATAACTTTAGCTAAGTCATGATCTGACTAGAAAAAGACAATACCTCAATTCACAGTAAAAGGCCATTCACAGTAAACCTCAATTCCTTCGGTTTATAAATAAATTACTTTACACCCTCCCACACACCTAGGATAGATATCATAATATTAACCTTATAATTTTTCACCACGCGAGCTCCTTGTACTGTTAATAACCAATATACACATGAATGACCCTTCATATTTACGGATTTGTGTTCATTATTCTAATGTACTCATAAAATTGCAGGATACATTTTAAAACAATCACTTACCGACAAATTGAGTTTTTCTCTTCCGCCACTTCACGCCCACTTCGTTCCTCAGTTCGCATAAAATAGTTAGGTTTTACTTGTTTATTAATTTATATATCTGATGAATTCCCTAATTTAAATAGGATTCAAAATTACACAAATATAAATTAAACCCAATTAATTTTAGAGGCCCAAATTAATGTGACCCTTTATTTATTATAATTCACATACATTAAATATAATTGGACCCAAATTTTAACCACATAATATTATCTATTACTTTTTAATATTTATTAGCTCACATAATTTAAATACGAATTGACTCAAATAAAAACAAAGTCTAATTAATATATTTTAAAATTAATTTTTTTTTTCCGGATATTACGGTGCATGTCTTGTTCTTAATTATATTTCCACAAGGGGATTGCCATTGGGTGCCCCCTCTTTTTACTACTACTGTTTGTTTGAAATTGAAAGTCAAAAGTGCAGACTGCACCAACTCAATTCACATGAATTTTAAGTGGACACTCGTCAAACACTTTACTTTCTTTGTATGTGTATGTATATTTATATTTGAGTATATTAAAATTTGTTTAATTATTGAGTTGAGTACGATTTTGAATCGAGTCATAGTAAATTTTTTGAACCAATATGATCCGAGTATCAGTTGAAAATTATAATTTGAAAATATTCGAGTAATTTATCGACTTTAAAATTTATTTATATTTGAATCATTTATATTTCAAATCGAATTTTTAATCGAACAACTAAGAATTGTTTATTAATTTTATAAGTAAACTTATTATTTTTAAAAACAGTCATGATAGGCTCATAACGCTCCCACGGCCCCAAGGCAAGACATTTGACAATAAGCTCATTATGCTAACCAAACGGCACCTTAAATTTATTGTTTCTTCATATATTTCTTTTTATCAGACCATTCCCAAAGTCCCAACTGTTATGAAATACTACTATGATACATTAAAATGAGGAGTAAAATATAGTACACGGTACAGAATGATTCTCTATATAGAGAGTTGTGTTAAAGTCGATTAAAGATCAAATAATTAAAGATGACAAAAAGCTGTCAATTTCTTACATTATTTGACCTCTTCATTTGATGACATTTTTTTTTTCTTTTTTCTTCTTCTTCAGTTTCATGTTTTGTTGAATATTCACGTGCCTTAGCTAGGTTTTGTGTGTGTGTAGGTGTGTGTGTGTGTGTGAGAGAGAGAGAGAGAGAGAGAGAGAGAGAGAGAAATGAAAGAGAGGTAGAGTACCAATGATGTCCATGTAACAATGATTACTTTGATAAAGAAGCATATTTAAAGAGACTACTACTAAACATATCTCTTCAACAAGATTGGTATGGTATGGAATGGAATGGTGGGAGTGAATTGAATTTTATGATAAGTTTATTTTATGTTTAATATATTATTAATATGCAGATAGAGATATTAATTTTTTATCTGTATATTAATACTTTATTAAATATACAAAAATATATTATAAAATTTATTTCATGTTAATCGGATCCGGTATGATATGTTACCCATTATTACTCTCACTATTTTTTTACTTTACAAGAACAAATCCTCTGTTCCTAAATTTTATGTCTTTCTTGTGTCCCCCCATTTAAATTTTGATATTTTTATTTAATTTTAAAATTAATTAGTGTTAAGTAAGAGACTAGATATCAAAATTTAAATAAAAAAATACAAAAAAACAAGAAATTTAGTGACAGAGAATCTGCCTTGTGTTTTTACCACCTCTTTTTTTTTTCCTACTTACTAAGAGTTAATTTACGTACTTACGAAAAACCATACACCCACCATGTTTTTTACCCTTCTTAATGTAACGTAATTATGACAATATATGCGGTAACTACCTACCCTACCTACGTATGTCACAACAAAAATGTTTTCTGAATTAGTTTTGTTAATATCAATTACGTCGTGATGTGCTTATGTTATAGTTACTTTTTATGTATGTACTTTGTAATTTTTTGTATTACCTTCATTTAAGAATGAGGTTATATATGTTAAATTTATTGTATTTTTTTTAACATATACTTGGACATAATTTTTTTCAATATTAGTTTTAATTTAAAATCTTCACGACTACATTCTTATTTTAAGAAAATGATTTAATTAAAAAATTCAACTTTTCTCTTCTCTCTATTCTCTTCTCTCTTTATTCTCTCTCGACAAAAATCCTTCCTTCCATCCTACATCTGGATAGGGCTCTCCTTATTTTACAGAGACCCTCCCGCAGATATCTCGTCTCGTTGCGAAACTTATTTTCTCCATATATGACTGATTTTATTTATTTTTCTTTTATGAGATAATTTCATTATCATCTCTCGAGGGAGACTTTGTTTTCTCCAGATGAGAGATTTGTTTTTCGTTCATAACAATTTTTCGATGCTTAAATCGTTGAAGATAGATTGTTCAAATTTGTGTGTGGCCTTATCATGACGGTTGATTTTTTTTCTGCTCGTATTGAATAACTATTCAAATCTACATATTCTGGTATGTAATATAGACAAATATAGAAAAAAAGAAAAGTTGAGAAAGAAAACGGAGTAATTAATTACTCCCTCCGATCCTAAAAGATTGTTGTTTTAGAAGAAAAAATTTGTTTCAAAATATTTGTCGTTTACAACTTTCAAAAATAATAAATTATTACTTTCTTATATATATATTAGCCATACCTTCTCTTATTGTCCCAAGAAATTCTCTCCCTTGTATTAATAGTTTTCAACTTCCTATAAAGGGTAGTGATGGAATTTCAAACAAATTTTACTTGGTAAATAATACTTTCTTAATATATATGTCAAAACTTTAAACGACAATCTTTTAGGAACAGAGGTGATAAGAAAAGATTTAATTAGTGCAGTACAGTACATGCATGCATGGTTCCCTCTCTCTTTTCTTTTTTTTTTTTTTCTTTTCCTCTTCCTCTTTCAATGTACAGTACTGTATTCTAGACGAATGACAAATGAAAATCACAATTAATTAATTCAACCAATTATTTAATTGATAAGTTAATGGGCAATGTGATGTGTGGGTCAGATTTGAATGAAGGCCCAAACAAAATGAATCTCTGCAAAGTCCAAAAACTTGCAGGGTTGTGAGGTCGGGTGGGTAGGAGGCTGAAGATTAATTGATTATGACTGGCTACATGCATTGTGGTGGCTGAAATATATTCAGAATTAATTAATTCAGGACAACAACTGGGTTTGGTTGAATTTCTTGATAGTTGATATATATATATATATATAATATGTATGGTATGGTGCGCTAATTTACTACATATATATTCATTCATAGTAACTCTCTCTCTTTTATATCATCCATTTTCTATACAGTACTACATTCTGGATATTTTTTTGATTTATTTTTCTTGAAAAAAGTTTATTACTACTACTTAAAAAGAAAAAAATATAAATGAGAGAGACCCGCTATCTCGTTTTCAAAATAAAGGTCTATTTTCCAAGAATATTTAAATTAAACACAACATCTTATGCACCAAAATAAACAAGGCTCTTTTCCAAGAAATAATAAACATCTCCTTAATTATTCCTTATCTTTGAAATACTCCACGTTTGTATCATACTTTAATCTAAAATAAGTTAGCTAGCTTAACTCACATGTTGTCAAATTTTGTAGGATATAAAAATGGAGGCTCAATCAAACAAACGGACACACCGTGTATATATATATATATATATATATATATATATATATATATATATATATCCTCGCTTCCTTAATATAAAAATCGTTTTTTAACTTGTATATAAGTATTAAGAAAATAATTTTATAGCATTAAATATAATGACAATATATATTATCCTTATAGTAGAAAAAGAGAGTTATTCATTAAAATAATGAGAAAAACAGAATTATATTTAATATTTTGAGTAATATTAAAAATTAAATAATTAATGTTTACGTGAAATTCTCACACGATAAATATTAAAAAACAAAAATATTTTTCTAGATGAGAGGGAGTATATATATATATATATATATATATATATATATATATATATATATACTCACGGAAAGGATCAAGCTAAGGGCATACCCCTTGATTCTATATATCTTGTATACACTTTTTAGTGACGGATCGAGGGATGATTTGGTTCGTCGTTATAAGTTTGACCCGTCGATATATGTTATTGTCGTTGAAAATTAAGATTTTGCCTTCCGATATATGATGATTTGAACTAATGCCTGGTTCGTTGTTAAGGGAGTGAGCATAGTATATAAAATATGTGGGTGAACTCTTGAAATAGAATATATATATATATATATATATATATATATATATATATATATATATATATATATAGTACTCCTAGGCAAGGCATCCCACAATCGAAAAGTGTGAAGATAAATTGTCTATTCATGCATATTCTTGGCTCTCTATCCTATCTCTTACAATGACTTTCAGTTGATATAATGGGCCTATGATGTTTCTTTAAGGATTAATATCTGTGTCACCAACGTGAATTTGGTAAAAATAAAAAAAATAGAATTTGATAATTTGACAGGCTTGACTTTTATTATAAAAATCTTTCATTAATAAACATATTGGTTAAAAATGAGACACAAATTAAACAAATTTTAATATTAGAAGTACTACCAGTAAGTGTGGCTTCATTGCATTATATAATTTGCTCCATTTTAAAAGTCAAGTGAAGCACCAAGCATAAAAAATTGATTGCATTTATCATTTCTTCCAAAATTATACTAGAAGAAAAGTAATGTAATTGTGAGAATTTACAACATAAACATGAGCTCAATGTGATGCATGATTAATTATAAAGAGAAATATATGCAATAATAATAATAAATTAGCTGACAAATAAGTTTAATTAATTATATTATTGAACACAGTTTAAATCTCATCACGTATAAAAAAAATAGTAACTAATATTTTTATAAATAAAAATAATAATTTTGCAAGATTCTCCATACATACATGAAAAATAAGTAAATTTTATGATCACGTAAGAAAATAAAAATTATTATTATTATTATTCGTAAAAATATTATTTCGTAATCAAATTTTAATTAAGTTGGCTACCTTATTCCTAATGAATATTGGACTCAGTGCAAGCAGGCTGAGCAGGCAGTAGCAGCAGCATATATACGCGCACAGACATGAGACACTAGACAAGCTGCTGCTGGTGCCTGCACCCACATTCAGTAGTCATTCATGCGCCCTATACTATATATATATATATATATATATATATATTCACTCAATACTGCCCTACTACTCTACGTACGCTGCCCTACTTGTACTAGTAATATTCTCTTAAACGTATTTACTTGGCTACATTTCCTGAATCACTCCTCATGTTTAATTATTTATTTTAAAAAAATAAATAAATTAGTTTAAGATATTTTTCAAAATTTAAATTTACATATTAATTTAAGTAATAGTCAACGTAATTATGAGATCAATAAAACTACATATTATATATATATAATTTAAGATTAAATATATCTCAAATTAATACTCATTTTTTAAAAACAAAAAATAATATGTACCTGTTGGGGACATATTTTTTTTTCTCTTTCTGAAAGAGGAAGAGAAAAGTGTGCTGAAATTGGGATACTATATAAAATTCTATTTATAGCAAGATTTATTTTATAAAATTTATTTTTTAATCGATAGTATTATAAAATAACATAATAATTTTAAATTTATCATTATAACATCACTTTTAAGATTAAATATGAAATAAAGAAAACAATATTAATATGTAATAAAATTCTTTTTTTGTAAATTATGAAAAATAATAAAATAAAGAGATTGAGATGAATGAAATAAGTGTGTGAATATACTGGCGATGCTACTAGTAGTACTAGTATATGCGAATAAGAGGAGTATAACCAGAATATCACGTGGCCAGGTCAGCCCCTACATGAATACTTAGGATTAAAAAAATAATTATTATAAATCAATCGAGTCAACTCATTATTATAAATCGAGACAACTCAATAATTTTTCCAATTGAAAAAATCACTTTACGTGTTTTTATATGTAAGGGTTAATTGTATCTAAATAAATTGGACAATTATATGCATGCGTGTTAATTTAAAAAAATACGGGAGTTACAAGGTTCGAGTATGTATAGGCTATGCATTTTAAATTTTATTTTAATTATATAGGAAAATACAAAAAATAAGCATTATTATTATTATTATTATTATTATTTCTCAGTTCTCACCACTCTGAATAGAGTTATATATTAAAATATAAATTTTCAAAAAAATTTAACATATTATTTTTTACTCTTTGATTGAGTATATACTATCATGTCCTCACATTATATTTTCAAATAGTATTAAAATATAATATTCTTTTATATAAAATTCTTATTTTACAAAATATATTTTTAATATTAGAAAACAGGAATTACTGGATAATAATAATTATGCCCCTTTGACTTTATAGAATTACTAGAACTACTTTCATAACCTTTTCTTTTTGTTTAATTGTTTGGAGAATACAGCCAAGCAATACTCTGCTGAAATTAAATTGGTTGCTCATTCCACTGCTATTCTCTTCCTCTTATTTTTAGGAAGATATTTTCACATAATAAAAAATATTATTATAAATGTATAACGACAGTAAAAATATTATTTTATTATTTTTATTCATAATTATTAATAAAATTAGACGGAATTAATATTATTTTTTCATGAAAAAATTGCTGAATGCTCAAAGTTTTTCTAAAGTGGGAAGGGATGAGTAGCTTCTATGATTTAAAAAATGGAAAAATATTTAGGAAGCGATTCAATGAATTCACAACCACAACTTCATAATGAGTAAAAAACACACTCATGCTTCAAATAATAATGACAATTTGCTGAGACGTGGGCCTCCTATCAATGTCATTATTGGATTATATATAATGATAATGTTACGTGTTTTTTTTTGAGGATTAATTTGTATTGTAAAAATTTTTTGTCCAATTAATATAATTAGATATCTCTTAAAATATTATCAATCATAATTATTTACGTAATTCACAATTAAAAATTAACATATAAAATTATAAGATATATATTATTATCTTATTTTTAAATTTTTTTTCTATAAGTGTCCTAAAATGATACATTACATTACATGATGAAGAAAATTAAAACCCATAACATTACATTATATATATATATATATATATATATATATATATATATATATATATATCAAGGAGTTCACAAAACTCGGGGTTTAATCATGCATTTTTACTTTAATTATTTATTTAGTAATTTAAGACAAACAAGAATTTATGAAGAAACTGTAAAAAAAAAAAAAAAAGAAAGAAAGGAAAATTTAAGAAATGTGATAATTACCCTACTACATGTTAAAAGCAAATAACATACGGGGATGGCGGATGTAATGCAATAATGCCATGTAAATAGGATTTGGATTCATTTGGGTAAGAAGGGCCCATACTTAATAATTCAAAACAGCCCAACAGAATTAATGGGTCCAAAAACTACTGTGTACTGTCCCATCATTCTCACTTTAATATTAACATAATAAATTAATAATGTAACTTTCACCGTCAAAATAACAACAACAAAACTGATATTTTGATATTTTCACGTGAAAAAATAAATAAATCTTAAAATCATGCGAAAATATTAAAAACTCAACAAATAACCTAACCAACAAAAAGATGAGAAAGAAACTACTCCACTATGTAATGTCCCAAGACCAGTAAAAAAATGGAACCATAATTTGGACTTTCTAGAGATAAATAAATACAGCTGAAATGGTACTTCTATTTTTATTTTTTTTTAAAAAGGTTTATTTCTGCAAAATAAAACCGAATCCACTAGTGTTCGGCACAAAATTTGATATATATATATATATATATATATATATATATATATATATATATATATACATGTACTATGTACTTTGTAGTATTGGCATAGATTCTTTTCCTTTCTGGGAAGTCCCGTATTAACTGGGCCCGTAGGCCCATAAATAAGTTGGGCTTATCTTGATCGTGATTATGTAGTTTTGGACATTTTATGAACAGTTGTTAGATTATTATTAAGGCCTTTTTGGGCCAAGGGCACTATTTTTACATAGCCTTTTGAGGTTGTAATTGGACCCAATTACATTTGTATATGAGCTAAATATTTGGTGTGGGCTGATATCTAGCCTAAGACTTCATCAACAAATCTTAATAATTGATACCGTCGGACCATTCTCACTGGACAACAGTCTAAAACATCATAATAAAACCAGTCTCTTACTTGATATATGAAATAAAACTATCAAATAAGTGTTAAACTTGAAGGATTTTACCACATTATTGTGTTGGCAATACTAGGGTCCAATTATATATGCAAATGTTAATTAAGCCTGCCCTTAAAATAAAGGATAAGTTGGGGGTCATAAAAATTCAAAAAAAAAAGTTAGGGGGTATCAAAAATTTTATTTCAAATGATATGTTATTACTAATTATGTTATAAAGTATCATTTCTTTGATTCAATGACACATTTACATTTACTAAGTTTATATGATCGATTGACATTTGTTTCACCCAAAAAAAGAAAAGAAAAAAGAATGCATATGCACCCACAATTATGTTTTTTTTATTTTTAATTTGAAGTCTCACTTTTTTGGGTAGTAGAATATAATTCATAATCAAACACATCATCACTATTACTAAGTTTGTAAAATAAACAAATAATTCTGATTCAATTCATACTCGCTCTACTATATAACCCGAATCAAATTCCGAGTCCAGAACAAATCTCGGTTCAAAACACGTAAAAAACACGTCCAAAACAAGTTTAAAACGCATCAAATACGCGTCCAAAACGTGTTTAAAACACGTCCAATCCACGTAAAAAACGAGTCCAAATCGCATCCAAAATGCGTCCAAGTCGTGTCCAAAACGCGTACAAAAAGCGTTCAATCCGCGTCCAAAACACGTTCAATCTGCGTCCAAAACGCATCCAAATTGCGCCCAATCCGCGTCCAAGTCGCGTCCAAAACGCGTTCAATCTGCGTCCAATCTGCGTACAAAATGCGTCCAATCTGCGTACAAAACGCATTCAAAACGCGTCCAAGTCGTGTCCAAAACGCGTTTAATCCGCGTCCAAAACGCGTTCAATCTGCGTCCAATCCGCGTACAAAATGCGTCCAATCTGCGTACAAAACGCATTCAAAACGCGTCCAAGTCGTGTCCAAAACGCGTCCAAGTCGCGTTCAAAACACGTCCAAGCCGCGTCCAATACGTGTCCAAAGCTCGTTTAAAACGCGTCTAAAACGCGTCCAATACGCGTTCAAAACGCGTACAAAGCGCGTCCAATACTCGTTTAAAACGCGTGCAAAACGCGTCCAATCCGCGTCAAATTCGCTTTCAAAATGTGTCCAATCCGCGTAAAAAATGCGTCAATTAAGCGTCCAAAACGTGTACAAAACGCGTCAAATACGAGATCAAAACGCGTACAAAACATGTCCAAATCGGGTCCAATACGCATTCAAAACTGAACTACTGAACCAAGTCCGAATCGAATTAAATCCATCAAAATAAGGCCTCAAACCACTGACCCAATAGTATCTAGCCGAGCTTTCAAGAGTCGGCTCTAATACCATATGAAATAACCCAGATCAAATTCCGAGTCCGAATCGAATCAAATCCATCAAAATAAAGCCTCAAACCTAGCCCATTACATTCTCACCCAAAAGGTCATGACTTGAAGGTACTATTAGTAATAACTTATTTCCTTATATGCAGACAAATTTTTCTCCTATCTTTCGATGTGGGACTGAAGTGTTACAGACTAAAAGTTTGATTCGAGCTCGACTCAAAATATAACTGATTCAAATATGAACAAATTTTAAAATTCGATAAATTACTTAAATCTCCTCAATTACAATTTTTTATTAATATTCGGATCATATTCGTTCGAAAAATTCAAACTACTCGGGCTCGATTCGAAGACGTGCTTGACTCGATAATTAAACGAACTTCAATCAAACCTCATTTTATACTCGATAAATTTTGTAAACCAAATATAAACAACTCAATATTCGACTCGACTCAATAACCAATTAAGCCTCACCAGAAGAAAGAAATACAACTCAAACTAAAAAAGCATTACATAAGGAGAAAATTCATTTTCTTAAAGAAATAAATAAATTCATTTAAATTAGAATAGAACCTCATACTTAAAAGTCATAACAGCTCGGTCTTAAGACATCATCAGCCCAGCCCACATTATGATTTAGTTATCAATCATCGTATCAAGTTTTTGTGCGTCGTATATCGGCTGAATTGATGTAGTTAAGGAAAGGGGGAAAGAGAAAAAGTAAATAGAAAAGAAAAATAAAATAGGAAAAAAATTAAGAAGAGAAGATGGAGTAAATACCAACTTCAATTAATTTTCGGATATATTAAAAACTGAATTGATATATTCAAACATAAAATTTGTATGCAAACTTTCACAACTCACATCAGCCTAGTAGCTAATCTCATCTCATTTATGTAGCATAAAATTGCCAAGTATAATTTCGAGTATTACCTACTTAAAATAGTTCTACTTGACTCGATTACCATAAAAACAGCAAATCGCCTCTGCTAAGTGCTAGATGAACTTTCTGTCTTTGGCCCTGTATTTTGAAAAAGATGAGGGGCAAGGATTTGATATAACAGATGAAGAAGCATAAGAAGAGTTGCACTGGCGAAAACAAGAATTACAACAGCAAAGAACAGAAGGAAAAATGTATAATACAAAACACCGAAGCTGAAGCTTGAAGGTTTCAGTTTCACAGAAATAGCTTTGCTTGGACAAAAAAAATAAGAAGGAAAAATGCAGTACTGCTTAATACACCCTCTTCATGCCCCCTTCACATCAGTGCCCATTAGTCCCAATATCTTTAAACTTCTACGATTTCTAATATCAGATGCATTTTAAATTTAGTATTAAGTGCATCCATTGTAGTATTACCATCCATTTCACATCCTAGTATCAATGTAAAAACATTTCAAAGAATAAAAACAGTCGATGACAAAATCATTCTCATTTTAGGCTAACTAACATTTTCAGAATGTGAAAATTGAAAGGATACCCTAAACAATAATATGGACATAAGAAATCGAAAGCATTCGGGAATATCAACTATTTACAAAAAATTATGTACCTCGAAGAGATTTCTCAAAGTCCTGTAGCTGCAACAAGAAACCAGAGTTAGGACATGCAACTGGTCGTTTACTCCTCACATGTTCCAAAGCTTCACAAAGCCTCATTCCACGCTTCTTCATCAGGTAAGCAACAACAATAGTCACACTGCATTATTGAACATCTGTTGGCCTTAGTTCGCACTATTTGATTACCAAGTGTTAAGAAATTAAGAAGGCGAAAAGGACCTTTTGAAGCAATGTTTCTGCATGTGTTTTCAAGCAGTTAAAAACCTATGGGGAAATGGCAGTGTAGACTTTGTGTAGCAAGTACTCACAAATATACTAGCACAATGTTTGTATATTATTGGCAAAGTCAATTAAATCTAAACCAATTTACAAGAACTAAGAAGAAGATGAAACATTAGTCGACTAATTAGGCTAACTAACACCATTAATCAACTAATTCAACAAAATAACAGAAAGATGAAGGTGATGTTACAAAACCACCACTAACTACAGGTTTGTCATCACAGGAATGACTTGGAGGAGCTTTGCATTAACCATTATTTGAGTTTTCACTGAATTGTTATTTCTTGATGATCAAAACAAGGTAGAACCTGTTCTATAATATTTATTTTAACTACATATGAGAATTAGAAAAGTAACAATTGAGGGATGAGGTGCAACAAATGACCTTCTCGATCTTCCTGCAAAGCAATGAACCAATACACCACCTCCCGTTTCTTTAGCTTCACCAATAAAACCGAAACAATCATCAAAGTATTGGGATATATCTACGTCAAATCGGTCCGCAACTGCCTCAAACAACAAAAAGAAAAAAATGAAGAAGAAAGGAAGAGACATTATCAAACACGAAATAATTCTTCAATCATATATATAAAAAACAATATTTCTAATCCCAGAAATTGCTTATGTAAGAATTTAGAAACTCTTAAGAGGTAGAAAAAGGAAATTCACAGTCCCGCAACAAAAGCTATACCAGCAAAAATAAAATTTGAAACAGCTTAAAATAAAGATATGGTTAAAGGCAGTATTTGTGCATATCCTGTGGAAACAACTGAAATGAAGCTCAATGATGCATAACTATCAACTTATTTAAAAATAAAAAAAAAAAAAATACATATCTATCTAGTTCTAGATTACATGTTGAGAACAAAGAAAAACTGCCCTGAATATCATATACTCCCCTTCTTTTTCTAGTATTATATACAGTTCTTTTACAATAGAATTCAGTTATCAAATAAAAATCAAATTCTACCATAACAAATAAATAACTTATATTCAAGAACACTATATGGATCAAGTCAAAACTTTCCTACCAGCAACAATCTTGTATTTGAACTCATTTGGATAAGCAGGAGGCAATGAACTGGCCACAGTTAATATGTGTGTGATATTCAAGCTTTTCAAAGCACTTTTGTTATTTGCAGCTCCAAGGGAACCCAAATAAAGACCCTGAGAAATCCAATAAAAATATAACTGTTGTCAATTGCAAAATCTTTTAAGAAATAAAAAGAAAATAGGATTCCAACAAAATATCAATAAAAAAATAATTTCATATCAACTTGTACAACCTCTTCAATTTGACACGGAACACTATCATCTCTTATGCTTTTTGTTGCATATATAGCCTGCAAGAGTGCAGTTATTCGTTCCCTATGGATTTCATCAAACTGATCCATTGCTAGCAGAGGAATTTCTTTTGGATTTCTGTGGCCCTTTTTCATTCAAGTTAATATTAGAATCTCCTAGCTCTCAGAACTTCTCACCATAAAAATCTTCCTCGGATTCAGTATTTATCAATACCAAATTCACGCAGATAACTAAAGGAAATCTGCACATCCATACAAGACATGCTTTAAAAAGTAAGTGTAAAGGTAGAATACACCCATTTAAGAAACGCTAACTAATTACTGGCAAATTATTAGAACAACTCGGTTGATGTTTTTCACAACTACAATTAATTCATAACTGAAATTGACAGAGATAGCTGGATAAGGGGTTCTTCCTGCTTGTGGATATCCAAGTATAAATGTAGTCATTCAGTTTCACATGGTATACCTTATTCAAATTATTAGTAAATCTCAAAATCCAACACATACAGTATCCAATTAAAACAAAGTAAAGACAAAGTAGCACAAAAAAAATTCAGTTCTACCAGAGTTCAGATTTATTTTTTATTTTTTTCTTATAAGATTTTTTTAGTAAAGGTACCAAGGGAGTGTAGACGAGATACAAACATGAAAGATAATAATCCACCACACTATATCACCCCATCAAAGTCATATGTCAAGGCTAAAATCTAACAAATAATCAACAAGCTCAACAACTGAACCAGGATATGCCGCAGTCTCCCGAAAGAATAACAGACTCAAAAATAAGTATTTCACTTGTATAGATGTACCACTCCCTTTCCTCAAAACTTCTACCTGGCTCCCACCATATCACCCACCACAGACAATGAGGGATCTTTTTTCATTGGACATGATTCCTTTTCGGAACTCTCAAACCCCCCACCAACCACTCAAGAATTAGACCACTGATTCAGGTATCACCAATGCCAAACGCATCACCCATGCCAAACCCCATAGCGAGAAAACCGTTGTCCACAACTGACTTACAAAAGCGGAAGGAAGAAGCAGATGATCAGCTGACTCCTATTCCTACCAACACATGTAACACCGATTCACCAATTGTTTGTGCCAAAAGATGTTAAAAGGGATTGAATTATCAACATATCCCTTCAGGTCATAATATACATTTAACACTTACCAGCAAAGCTCAAGTAGAACACCTTTTCTTGTAGTTACTAGTTATTGTTTCAATATTCATAAATTTATTGATTCTCGACCAACAATCTAATGTCTCTAATCAAATTAATCAGAAGCAGAAAATATAAGGAAACCAAGCCTACTTGTTGTTTCAACATTCTGGATTTCATGTTTGTAGAGTTCTTTGACGGTAGAATGGAACAAAAGTTCTAACCTTAAGCATGAAAAAAAAATCGTATAGAAAAACTTTTAAGACAAAGAAAATGTTAGTATAGCAAGAAATAAAGTAAATGTAACAAGTAATACAAGGTATTTTCAATTCCTTGCCTTGCCAACCATTCAACAAGAATTCTCTTTTTCATTTGCTTCTTTTCGTATGAATTTTTGTCATTCTGTCATGTATTAGCTTAATACTAGTAGAGGGTTATATTAGTAACTTGCTTAGTTAGTGAGGGTTGGTTAGTCATTTCCATGTAACTACCTCCAGCTAGGCAGTTAGGGGGTGTTTGATAAAAATTGAATGAATTTGTTGGAAGAATGCATATTTTGATTTGATGTTTAAAGTAAATGCTCATGATTATATGTAAAGTCCTTGAAAATATATACGAGGACTTAGTGATAAATCAAAATTGTTAGGTTGATCTTAGCTTTTAATGTTCATCATTCTATAAGCGAATGTATAGATAAAGAGATCAAAGATGTTAGGTTGATCTATGACTTGAAAGAAATAAATAGGCCTTGAAAAGAATCACGATCTATCAAAGTGATCAACGAATCACGAGAAGCTAAAGGCGGGATCGTAGAAGCTTAGAAGATCATAGTGTATTTGCCTTGAAAAGCCTCTCTCCGAAATCGTAGATTGGTTTAGACGTTTGCCGAAGCTAACTCAGAGATCGTAGAGTGCTTTCGGAAACGTAGAGTCTGCAAAACGAGCAAGTGAAGATCGTAGTGTGCAAATCCTTGAGAGAAATCGTAGTGTTCTCTTCAGACCAAACACCAATGTGACAAGACACCACGATATGGATCGTAGAGTATCATCTGCCTTATGTCAAAAGCATCGAGCCCTACTTTTGTTTAAAGACAAATTCCAACAAAAGTGGAATGTGTTTGAAACGTTGAAGTCCTCTCCAGTCCCAACGGTACAAAAGATATCTTTAGTATTCAACAAAAGAAACATATTCAAGAAGCTAAGGAAAGGACCATAAGACAGAGGAAAAACACATTTTCAGGTGTTAGGTGAGAAAGCAATTTCTTTGTGTCGGGTGGGCGAATGCAATTCAGAAGGTGTGCAGAAAAATCTCCATCAAAGTTTGGAAATGTCAAACGCATTTAATGCTTCAACAAAAGGCTTCAACGGATAGATTTCAAGAATCACATATATGCAGAACATATGCAGATGAGGGACACCAAGCAAGCATTGAACAAAAGCGCACAAGAACACTCGGCGCTCGACTCTACGATGCGAGAAAAAGGAAGCTTGCTTTCATTTACTCAGATTCTTTCGAACAAGTGCTTAATTGCAACTGAGTAGCATCAATCACGAACTCAACAACTACCGACCAACTGAAGTAAGAGTTCCAAATCAGAAGGACTTGAAGAGTTCAAAGTGAACTGTGAAGAACCAAGTCTCTTTGGACTTGAAAAGTTCAAGAGTGAACTAAGAAGTGCCTAGGCTGCTGAGTGCAGAAGGAATCTGTGAGATTCGGAAAGTGTATGAGACATCCTTAGTGGATTTCTACTCGAGGAGTAGAAGAGTGGATTAGGAGCTTTAAGTGCTCTGAACCACTTAAAGCTAGCGTGTGTCTATTATATTTGTGCTATAAGCTATAAGCTATAATTTTATAATGCCGCTAACTCTCATTAATTGAGATATTTAAAGGAGATTAAACAAATACTCATTCCATTTGTGTTTTAATCACTATCAAAACTAACTAGTTAAAGCGAAAAAGTTTTTTTAAATATCTATTCAACCCCCCATAAATAACTATTGTGCCTCAGGGAACTAACAATTGGTATCGGAAGCGGGTTCTATAATATAGCCTACAAAGCTTGAGTAGATCGATGGCACACTTACCAAGCGAATCAAAGATTGGAGGAGGCGTGAAGCCACCTATGTGCAACAAAGATAAATTTGCTAAGCTGGAAGGTTAGGATGCAAGCTTATATGGATTGATAGATGAAGATCTATTTGGAAGCCATCGAGAATGGGCCCTATGTTCCTACAAAGCTTGCCAACTATGAGACGACCCAAATAGAATCTGGATCGAGGTCGAAGGAGAATGGACAGGAAAGCGAGAAGAGAGCATCCATTTCGACAAAAAAGGCAAGAACATCTTATTTCAATCCTTAGAAGATGATCCATTTGAAAGCGTGGTCGATAGCAAAACAATGAAAGGAGGTTTGGGAAGCATTACTCATCATGCATGAAGGAACAGAAGAAGTCAGAGAAAACAAACAATCTCTCTTGACTCAACAATATGAGATGTTTGCTCACGTTCAAGGAGAGAACGTCACTGCCACCTACGAGAGATTCAATGTTCTGCTCAACTCTCTAGGAGCCTATGGAAAGAACTATCAAACAAAGATCTGATAATAAAGTTCATGAGAGCCTTACCAAGCAAGTGGGATGCTAAAACCACTGCCATTAGAGAATCAAAGAATTTACATGAAATGGTATTCAGCGGTTATATGGCAACCTTCTCACATCTGAACTGGGTGACTCAGCGGCGAAACTTTATACGAAGGAAGAAAGAAGGATAAAGGTGTTGCTCTCAAAGCAAATGAAAACACCTCCAAAGTCAACACTGAAGTTGATTACGACTACGATGAAGATGATGATGAGGACTTTGCAATCTTTGGTGAAAAGACTAAGAAGGTTCATGCGACAAGGCAAAACCGGTGAAGCGAAAGAAAGTCAAGTGACTTCTGATGAGCGTGAGAGCAAATGAATGATATATCTACAATTGCAAGAAACCTGGCCACTTCATTGCCAACTGCAACAAACCTCTCAGAGAAGAACTCAAGAAGAAAGCACATTCAAAGAAGGAATACAAAGGCGATAAGAGGCCTCGGAAGAAAAGACAAAGGCCTTGTATTTGGAGGATCGTGGGTGACTCGGACAATGACTCAACTCCGAATCTGGAGATGATGAAGATCCTCAAATGGCAAATCTTTGCACGATGGCCAAAAAATGCAAGGGACAAATAGAACTCAACATCGTGAAGTAAGTATCGATGAGGTATTTGACTTGACTCTCTCGATGTAGATATTGATGACCTAAGAGCTTTGCTTTGCATGGCATAACATCTAATCTGCATCAATACATGAAGTGGTTTAGAGTTACATCTAAAGACTATTCACTTCTTCAAAGGAGAAAAAAAAGTTCAAGAAGAAGCTGGAAACAAGCCCTTCTCGATCTGACTCTCTCTCCAAATTTGAAGTTGAGAATAAGCTCTTGAAACAAACAAATGAGCTCAATGCAAAAGAGAGTCAAGTCTAAACTCTAAAATTGAGGATCTAGAAAAGGACAATCTCTACATGGAATAAATCCTCTTCATCCATGGACTCCACAATCACTAGCAGAGAGAAGTGTCTACGATAGAGCGGGGTTAGGCTTTGAGGAATCTACCTCGAGCCATGTGTGGAAAAAAATAAAGAAACTAACACTAGTAATGCCTCGGGTTTTAGTAGAGGCATTATATTTGTGAAATCCTCACGGAAGGATGAGCTGTCAAACCACTTTCGGTGATTGATTCATATTTTCGGGAGTAAGGGATCTCATGCAGAGTGCAGGTTTGAGAAAAAGAAGAGTAACCTAGCCACTTACTACTCACTGACCTCGAAGGATCGTAGAGTCGATAAGATCAACTCTACGAACCAAGCTAGGAAGAATGCAATAAAAGTAAGATATACTCCTCACAAATCATGAAACACGAGGACACATGGAAGAAGGAATATCGACAACAGGAGAATGACCAATAATCCACAAAAGTCCAAATGGAGGAAGAACTTTCACACACACACAAACATGCATCATATCAAATGTTTTTGTGTCTTCTGAGAGTTGGCCACAAAGGTACGCAAAATGTCATTATAATTCCATGCATGTGAGACCCAAAATCAAGCGATTTGGGTCCCCGAGAGGCACTAACAAAGTAGGACCCATGCAAGTATGGGTACCAAAATGAAGGTTTAATGTTACTACAGGAAAAGAGCTCCACGATCACAACTTGGTATCTGGACAGTGGATGCTCAAGGCACATGACAGGAAACAAAGCCCTTTTGTCTAACTACATAAAGAAGGAGGGTCCCTCGGTATCTTTGGAGACAACGGCTCTGGCAAGTCAAGAGGCTATGACTCAGCTGGAAATGGTGCAGTATCCTTCAGCAAAGTAGCCTATGTGTAAGAACTACAACACAATCTTTTAAGAATTAGCCAACTCTGCGACAAGGGTCATCAAGTAACATTCCTCAACAATCAATGTCAAGTTCGAGACCTAAAGACATCTGCTGTAAAGTTAACCGGAACAAGAGAAGGAAATGTCTACACAGTAAACCTTGGACAACTAAGCTCAGACGAGACTATATGCTTTCTGGCTAAAGCATCAGAAGAAATGAGCTGGCTATGACATCGAAGATTATCTCATCTCAACTTCAAAAGCATGTCCAAATTAGCTTCAAAAGATCTAGTTGCGAGGCTTACCCGAGTTCAACCGTTAAAGAAAAGGTCGTTGCGATGCTGTCGACTTGGAAAGCGGACGAAGCTCATTCGAGAGCAAAACCGCCAACTCAATTGACAAGCCTCTGCGATTTGCTACACATGGATCTGTTTGGGCCAATTCAAAGACGAGCCTTGGGGAAAGAGATACTCTCTGGTGCGTGATCGCGACTACACGATTTACATGGATGTTCTTTCTAACCTCAAAGGATGAAACAAAGCTCTGTTGATCAAGATGTTCAAGCTAGTGATGAGCGAGAAAGAGAGAAAATCAAGGCTATAAGGAGTGATCATGGCGAGAGAATTTGACTTCTCGAGAAATGGACCCGATTTTGCATGAGACAATGGCATTAGTCACAACTTCTCGACTCCACGAACTCCCTGACAAAATGGAGTAGTTGAGAGAAAGAACGGAGGACAACGATAGAAATTTGGAAGAACTCTACTAGCAATGACCCATCTGCTGAATACTTACGGGAGAAAGTCATTAACTAACTTTGCATCTACACTCGAGCAGATCGCTCATACACTCTACCATTAAGAAGACTCCTTATGAATTGTGGAAAGGAAGAAAGCCGAGTGTCGACTACTTTCATGTTTTTCGGTTGTGCATCTTTACATTCTCAACAATGGAAAGCGATCTTGACAAAATTTCAACCAAAGTCGAGACGAAGGAATCTTTCTTGGATATGCCACATACGATAAGGCCTACTGAGTGTTTAATAAGAAAACCTTTGAGTGTTGAAGTCTCGATTCACATCATCTTTGATGAGGCAGACTTAGACAAAGCGTGCTTCAAGACACTACGACCAGCGGTTCGAGACACTCTGAGCGAGGTCGTCGAGCTCAACACTACGATCGTAGTACCGGATAGTGAAATCGTGAAGCGAGGAAATGATGAGATCGTAGAGAGGGCTATAATGAACAACGAACCTCCACACCAAGAAGAAGAAATAGATCTTGAAGATCTAAGACAAGAAGGCATAAAGCGAGATGTCCCAGCAGGAAGAAGATGGGCAAGAGATCACACTCAAGATCTAATCATTGGAATCCAAGTGCAAGAAGTCAAAACAAGATTGCCACCCAAAATGAATGCTTTTATCTAAGCTTCACATCACAAATGGAACCTAAGAAGATAGAAGATCTTTATGGAAGACTCCAATTTGGATAGAGGCCATGCGAGGAAGAACTTAATCGATTTGAAAGAAGTAAAGTATGGAGATTGGTGCCAAGACCAAAGAATCATCCATTATTGGAACCAAGTGGGTCTTGAAACAAGATGGATGAAGATGGAGTAATAACCGAGGAATAAGGCAAGACTAGTGGCGAGGGCTACTCTCTCGGGAAGAAGGCATTGACTACGATGAGACATTTTACTGTTGCGGACTAGAAGCCATCGAGAATATTCCTTGCCTTTCTTTGCTCACATGAAATTCAAGGTCTTTCGGATGGATGTCAAAAGTGCATTCTTGAATGGTGAACTTCAAGAAGAAGTCTCATGTAGAGCAACCTCCAGGTTTCATCGATCCATCTCTTTCTAATTATGTCTTTAGATTAGACAAAGCCTTATATGGTCTTAAACAAGCACCTAGAGCATGGTATGAAACACTAACTAACTTTCTTATTGAAAATGGGTTCCTTAGAGGTAGAGTAGATACCACACTATTTCTTAGAAAGCATAAAGATAAAGTCTTACTAGTTCAAATATCGTTGATGACATTATTTTTGGATCTCTTGATGAAAAGTTATGCGTGAAGAGATTCTCAAGCTTATGCGAGCAAGTTTGAAATGAGCATGATGGGGAGGCTGAACTTCTTCCTTGAAGCGCAAGTAAAGCAAATTGATGAAGGAATCTTCATAAACCAAGCCAAGTACATTAAAGACTTACTTAAGAAGTATGGCATGGAATCGACCTCACCCATGAAAACTCAATTGCTCCTGCTACTAAACTTGACAAAGATGAAAAAGGTAAAAGTATTGATATAACTAATCTGAGGAGGTATGATAGGCTCTCTGTTATATCTAACTACCGATGAACTGATATAATGTTTGCAACATGTATACATGCTAGATTTTAGGCTAATCTAAAGAATCTCATTTAAGCTGCTTTGTAAAAAGATTTTCGGTATCTCGAGGTACACCTCACTTGGGGCTTTGGTATCCCAAAGGTCCTCATTTGAACTAACGAGGATACACAGATAGATGCTTTGATTTTCTGAATTTTGCAAAATAGATAGAAAAAGTACTAGTGGCACCTTCGATTGCTAGGAAGCAGACTTGTGTCTGGTTTAGCAAGAAACAAAATTGATATCTACTTCAAGCTGCGGAAGTTGAATACATTCTTTCTTTGGCATTCTTTGTGCTCGAGATCTATGGATGAAAAATCAGCTAGCAGATTATGGGTTTGAATTCAAATCCATACCTATTCCTTTATGATAAACAAAGTGCAATTGCAATAACTCATAATCTGTCATGCATTCTAGGACTAAGCATATAGAAATAAGGTATCACTTCATTAGGGATCATGTGCAAAATGGAACTATATCTTTACAATATATCCCTACCGAAAACCAACTTGTTGATGTCTTTACAAAACCTCTAGATGAATCCAGTTTAACAAGTTAATAAGTGAGCTAGGAATGCTTAACTTACTGACCATGAAAAATATGCTCTAGTTTGTACTAACTATCTCTGATTTAAAGGCTATGTTGAAATCATAGACATGATCAAAAGAAGTCCACGATCGTAGAAATTTGAAGTGTCATAAAAGACAACGATCGCGATCTGAACTCAAGCGATCGTGGTGCGAGACTCAGCGATAGCGAGCTTCATCAACAAAACCAAAGGAGCACCCTATGATGATAAAGTACAAAACAAAGCAATCTCTCTCGATAAGTGCCTCGGGGACAAACCTAACCCTTGATTCATTCGATGAGGTTGGCCCTTCTAAAGGTACCTTAAACCAAGAAGAATGCTAAGTTAAAAAGGACTCGGTGGGACTCGACGATTGTTATTCGGACTCGGCGATCGCAGGTCGGACTTCGGCGATTGTAGCTCGAACCGACGGCATTCTTTGAGCAGACTCAGCGATGGATGAATAGACTCGACAAATGTAGAAACAGACTTCAGCGATTCAAGGACCATCTCAACGATCGTAGTCCTCTCTGAAGAATATATTAGCTCGAGAAGAGTTAAAGGCAATTGATACAATCCTCTTGATTGATTCATAGAGCAAAAGCGAATTCGACACTATCCCACTAAGAAAAATGGAGAGAGGAAGTTACTTGTACCATTTGAAGGCGCCTTTTGAAATCAAAAGTTCAAAAGCTTCTCTCTCTTATCTCTCTGCAAGAAGAAACCCTAAACTATCAAGAAAGCTCAATCAACCATACACTTTGCAAAAGAAATCAATGGCAACCTCAGCGTCATCTCTGGCTCTGAGACTCTCTGTTTTGATGAGTTCAAAAGCTGCTGAACCCAAATTTCACAAAACTCTATCATTAATAAAGAAAATTTGGTCTCGAAGAAGCTCTGGGTATGGCCACATTGATCTACCTAAGCTAGTGAAAGAATTCTCTGAGAATAGTGTGTTCAAAAATGATGTCATCACCACTAAAGTCAGGGATGTGGAAATCAAGCTGAAGGCTGAGGATATCAACCTAGCCCTAGGTTTCAAATCTGAAGGGTACTCGTTCATAGATGGCATAGATTTCCATGAGGGACTTAAAAGGATGCATCATAAGAAATTCCCCTCTGTCAAAGGATACAAGAAGAAGGAGTTTCCTCAGAGGTATGAATTTTTAGCTGACATTGTCGGAAAATGCATATGCTGCAAAAGCTCAAGCCACGATTCTGTAAATGAGGTACAACTCAAACTCATGACTGCTATAAGTTGTGGAATACAACTTAACTATGGAGCTCTACTACTTGAATGGATTGGAAAATGGATTCTCAGCTCGAAGAAATCAAAAAGCACTGGGAAGATGCTCTACGGGCGATTCATCAACAATATTCTATAGTCCGCCTTGGGCGATAAAATTGAGGATGATGAAGGTGAACAAATAAATCGAACGGAAGAATGACCCAGCAATTGTTTGAGAAGCTAGAAGCGGAATCCGGTGAAAAAAGCGTGCGAATGATGTACGAGTCCGATTGGTAGGATTGTTGATGATGAAAGGAATCGAGGATTCGGGGAATATGTCGATTATCGGAGGAGAAGAAGAAGAAGAAGAAGAAGAAGAAAGAAACAAGGAAGAACCCCTTTACTGATCGAGAAAAAGCAAGGGCAAAAGAAAGCTAAAGGCTAGAATGGGAAGAAGAACCCGAGGATCCTGATTGATAAACACTGTAGAGAGTCTCACGACATTGAGACTCTAAGGATCTGAGAGAAGGAAACAATGATGGTGAAGGCGAAGAAGAAGCCAGAGCTACCATATCACGATTCTTTGAAGAAGAATAAAATCAGCCACAAATCCAAGAGGCCATATGTCTCTTCGATCGTAGAGTCTCTACCGATCGTAGAGACCAGACTGAACACCGAAGCTGCTGCATCAGATGTTCTAGTTGATCAACAGGACAAAGATGAAGCTCAAGAAAGTCCTAAGGATGTGACTCAGCCTAGAAAAACAAGAAGAAAACTGGTTAAGAAGTATATCCTTGTTAATGAAGGAGTACTCAAAAAGGAAGACAAAAATTTGGTTCTTTGAAAAGGCTATCAAAGAAAGCCAAAAGAACAGAGCTCAAGCTGAGGGGGAGACACCTGAAGTTCTACTCATAGAGAATACCCGGTGAGAGGAGATGCTGAAGCTCTCATCTAGAAAATGCTCGGTGAGGGGAGCTACTAATCGTCTTGAGGAGGATGATCATCTTTGAGGGGAGACTCATGACATCCCCATGAAGAAGAGGTTCTGCAAAAATGAGGAGAACCGGTGCAAAAAGAACATCATGAGGCCATTGATATAATGGAATCCTCAAGCGAAAAATAGAAAAGAGGATGAAGATGGCGAGGTCGAGATCATAGTTGTGGGCATTGATGGAGTCTGAAAAAGCTAACTATGAGCAAGCTGTTTTCCTATCTACCCATGATGCCTTTCCATCGAGCTCAAATTCTAAACTCACGGAATCACATGTTTTGGAGTTTCAAAGAATATTCGACCATCTACTGTGCTAGCTCATGGATTCCCGGGAAGTTTCAACTTTGCCAAGAAGTTGCTCACAAATAACTCCTCTTCAAAGAATGAACATGAAGTCTTTATACATCCAACCCTCTTTAGAGTTAATCACTTTCCATCATCCTCATTCAGTCAATTTTATGAATTCCCACAATGGTTGGAAGTGATTCTACATCCACTAAATCAATTCCCAGTCGCAGAATCCCAAAATTTTGTAACTGATGAACCAAATTTGACTAACTTTATGTTGCTCTCACCTCCTATCAGCTCTACGATTATAGACTCTAACCCCATTATAGAGTCCCAAGTCCAACTCGTAGAGCCACCTACTACACACACACAAACACAGGCCCCTCCATCCGATATTCCCTCCTCATCCAGTAATGAATACTTGACCTTGATCTTGCCCTCTACTCATTGCAAGATCAATTCAAAGCACACCACCTCCTTCACAAATTCCCCATCTCGATGAACTTACATCGGAGCTACCCACAAAAGTTGATTTGTCGACCATGTCCAAGAAAGTGATCGAGGAACTCGATGAGAGTCTTGAAGAACACACTTGAACTCATTCGGATGAGATTAACTACAATGATCAATGTTGTAAATAATCTCCCAAGCTCCCTAAGCTCTACGCTCATTAAGAAACTTAAAGAGCTCATCGAGGAAATGATTCGGAGCATAAAGGATGGGGATGACATTCATTTTCTCATGACGAAAAGACCACAGAGATGTTGTTCTTGTTTTGTAAAATACTCGGGAAGCTCGAGAATAAGCGATGATGGAGAACTTCCTCAATCGCAAAGCTGCTTAGTAAAGAGTTCCAACAATTTTACGTTAGCGAAGACAATGGGCCGACAACATCTTTGGCCGTTCTTCAACAACGGGAAGCTTTCGATCTAATCTGTTGATTCAAGAAAATCGAGAGGATATTGCTCAAACTCGAAAGTCGACTCAGCGAGCTTGTCGAGGAGTAACTTCGCCTTTTAGGAGGACATTCAGACCCTTGATCTTTGACATAAAGGGGAGAATAAAGGAAAGGAGTTCAAAGCAAGGAAGAGGTCGATCCAAATTCGAGGAATCTTCTGCAAGGGAATCCTCGACAGACTCCACGATTCAAACCCATCGGACTCCACGATCGATTAGCGGGAGTTTTAATGGGACATTAAGACTCATCGATCGATTAGCGAGGAAGTTTTAATGGCTCAACCATTAAGAAGTCAAAGGCCTTCTCCGGCTCTCATGAGGTGACAACAACGAGCCTAAGAATGCCAATTGGAGATCTGCATTCATGAATAGGCATGATCACAATCAAGACTAAGCCCAAGTGAAATTTGGAAGATCTAGCCGGAGAGGCGAAGCAAGAAGAAAAAGGAGAGTTGAGGAATATGCAAATCCTCCAAGAAGAAAAAGGCAGAAGAAATAGAGATAAGTTGAATTTTAATTCTTATTGATGTAATCAAACTTAAATGTAATATCTATCTTCATACATCGATAAATTCATGCTTATTCTTTAGAAATTTCATTAACTCTTTGAAATATTAAGTCATATTTACTTTCTTTACTTAGCTGCATATAGAATTTGATAATCATGACAACAAATCTCCTTGGTTATGTCGACATCAAATAGGGGAGATTGATGGAAGAATGCATATTTTGATTTGATGTTTAAAGTAAATGCTCATGATTATATGTAAAGTCCTTGAGGAATATATATACTGAGGACTTAGTGATAGATCAAAATTGTTAGGTTGATCTTAGCTTTTAATGTTCATCATTATATAAATGAATGTATAGATAAAGAGATCAAAGATGTTAGGTTGATCTATGACTTGAAAAAAGAAATAAATAGGCCTTGAAAAGAATCGCGATCTATCAAAGTGATCAGCGAGAATCACGAGAAGCTAAAAGCGGGATCGTAGAGCTTAGAAGATCGTAGTGTATCGCGCCTGAAGGGCCTCTCGAGAAATCGTGAAAGTGGTCCGGGGCGTTTGCGAAGCTAACTTCAAAGATCGTAGAGTGCTTTCGGAAGCGTAGAGAGTCAAAAGCAAGCAAGTGAAGATCGTAGTGTGCAAATCCTTGAGAGAAATCGTAGTGTTCTCTTGGACCCAAGCACCGATGTGACAAGACACCACGATATGGATCGTAGAGTATCATCACGCCTTATGTCGGAAGCATCGAGCCCTACTTTTGTTTAAAGACAAATTCAACAAAAGTGGAATGGGTTTGAAAGCGTTGAAGTCCTCTCCGGTCCCAGCGGTACAAAAGATATCCTTAGTATTCAACAAAAAAAGCGTATTCAAGAAGCTAAGGGAAGGACCATAGACGGAGGAAAAACACCTTTTTAGGTGTTAGGTGAGAAAGCGAGTTGTTGTGTCGATGGGCGAGAATGCGATTCGGAAGGTGTGCGAGAAAAGTCTCCATCAAAGTTGAGAAATGTCAAAGCGCATTTAATGCTTCAACAAAAGGCTTCAACGGATAAATTTCAAGAATCACATATATACTGAGAACATATGCGGATGAGAAACACTAAGCAAGCATTGAACAAAAAGCGAACAAGAACACTCGGCGCTCAACTCTACGATCGAGAAAAGAGGAAGCTTTGCTCACTACTCAGTTCTTTCGAACAAGTGCTTAGCTGCAATCGAGTAGCATCAATCACGAACTCAACAACTACCAACCAAGCTGAAGTAAGAGTTCCAGTCGGAAGGACTTGAAGAGTTCTAAGTGAATTTGTGAAGAACCAAGTCTGCTTTGGACTTGAAGAGTTCAAAGTGAACTAAAAGTGCCTAGACTAGCTCTTTGTGCAGAAGGAATCTGTGAGATTAGAGAAAGTGTATGAGACATCCTTAGTGGATTTCCTACTCGAGGAGTAGAAGAGTGGATTAGGAGCTTTAAGTGCTCTGAACCACTTAAAGATGTTGTGTTTATTATATTTGTGCTATAACTGCTATAACTGCCATAACTCTCATTAATTCGAGATATTTAAAAGGAGATTAAACAAATACTCATTCCGCTGTGTTTTAATCACTATCAAAACTAACTAGTTAAAATGAAAAGTTTTTTTTTAAATATCTATTCAACCGCCCCTTCTAGATAACTATTATGCCTCCGGGAACTAACAATTAATATTTTTTTTTTAATTTTTTAATTTTTTTTACTTTATTCAGCTGCTCATTCAGCCATTCAACCAAAAAAATCTGACTTAGCCATTCAGCTAAATCATCTGACTGATTCAACTATTTAGACCATTTTTTTCCAAAACAAACGCACTTTAATGGGCAATGGAATTGACCATTCAGATGTATTCGATCTAAACAAACATCCCTTAATGTATAAAGGAAGTCATCAGATGGCGATTTCGGATTTATGCAAGTTGTAAAACTCTTCTTTAATTCTGGAAGTTTCTCTCTCTTCTTTGTTATTGGCTTTTTACCATTTTTTTGTGTTCTTGAAGGATAACCTCCATTATAGTGGTATCAAAGCCTTTTCGGCCCAGGGGAAACGCTATGACTACTAACAACCAAAGATTTACCAATTTAGATAACGATCTTGGTGAACAGATCCACACCATTCATGGGTTGTAGGAGTCAATCAAAGGTATACAAGGAATGCATGATTCTCTACAAGAATCAGTTCGATGGATGCAAGGAATACAAAATGCGATTGGGAAACAATTGGAGAAACTAGTTAAAGGATTTTAGGTTTTTGTGGGTTTACAGTCAAAGGAAAAAGTTGCCGTTCACACAACAACCATAAGGGATCAGGTAACCCTAATTCTCCCATTTTGATTAATAATGAATTTGTGATGGGGCCAATACCTCACGTTCGTACTAGGGATATTCAACATTATTTTTCGGACTATTAAGTTCGAATTTCCTAAATTCAATGGAGAGAATCCCAGAACTTGGGTTAGAAAATGT
Organism: Panax ginseng; assembly: GCA_020205605.1. Taxonomy (NCBI): domain Eukaryota; kingdom Viridiplantae; phylum Streptophyta; class Magnoliopsida; order Apiales; family Araliaceae; genus Panax; species Panax ginseng. Next base: position 128,136,138 of record CM035135.1, on the reverse strand, counting down.
AATAAATTGTTCACCCATCATACTGTTCAAGATAGCCAGAAATTGTATTTGGCTACATTTTGGAAAGGGAAGCTGAAGATTAGTATTCTGGGTTTATTGGGTTTATTGAGTGGAATCATAATCTGACTTGGGAAGGGTTTATTGACGATATATTCGCAAAGTTTGGACCTGGGACCAACTTAAGTCCTACTGGGGAATTAAAGAAATTACAGCAGACTGATACAATGGATGAGTATCGAAAGAAGTTTGAGAAATTAAGGGGATGGGCTTTAGTGAAAAACCTTAGGTTGGATGAGGAACTCTTCATTGATTGTTTTCTGAGGGGATTGAGGGAAGAAATACAATTGGGAATTCAAGAATTGCAGTTAACATCTCTCAAGAATGTTATTAGATTAGCCCGAGTAGAAGAAGCTAAACTAAAAGCCGGGATGAAAAGGTGCAGAATGTCTAAACTCCACCATGCTAATGTTCAGAAATCTAGGGAATTATCTAGTCCAAAATATGGGGAAGGGAAGGGACCAATTGTTGGGAATGGGAACTTGAGGAGTTTTCCTATAAAAGGCCTGACTAGGGAACAAATTAGTGAAAAGAGGAAAAAAGGCCTTGGTTTTTCTAAGATGAACCCTATACTGAGATGAACAAATTAGTGGACCATAGATGAACATTTGTTTTCTACTGAGATGAGGATATTGCCTTTGGGAGGCGTGGATGCTGTCTTAGGTATACAATGGCTTAGACAGTTTAGCTCAATTACCCTTGATTTTGATAAATTACAGATAAGTTTCATAAAGGATGGTGAATGGATACAAATGCAAGGAGAAAGTGATATGGTTGCTCCTACAATACATCTCATGGAATCTGGAGAATTTAAGAAACTATTGGAGGAGACTACTCATGTTCAAGAACTAGACGAATCAACAGATTCTCCTTGTCCAGCTCTAGCAACTTTGTTATAAAAAATATGCTGGGATTTTTGAGGAACCAAAAGAGTTACCTCCTCACTGAAGTCATGATCATCACATACCTTTAAAGGATGGGACTCAGCCAATTAATCTCAGACCCTATAGGTACCCTTATGTACTAAAGGAGGAAATTGAGAAGATAGTGGCCGACTTATTAAAGAATGGGTACTATATAGCCAAGTACAAGCTCTTTTGCTTTTTCAGTATTATTGGTCAAGAAACAAGATGGTAGGTAGAGAATGTAAATTGACTACAGAGCTCTCAATGATGCTACTATAAAAGATAAATTCCTAATTCCAGCTATTGATGAGCTTTTAGATGAGTTACATGGAACTCACTGGTATTCTAAATTTGATCTTAGATCTGGGTACAATCAAATAAGGGTGCATCCTCCAGACATTCTAAAGATAGCCTTTAGAACACACTCAGGTCATTATGAATTCAAGTTAATGCCATTTGGGTTAACAAATGCCCCAGCCACTTTTCAATCTCTTATGAACACTGTGTTTAGACCTTACGTCAGAAAATTTATCTTGCTATTCTTTGATGACATTTTGGTATTTAGTAAGCACTATGAATCCAATCTCAGCATCTTCAATTAACTTTGGAAGTCCTGAAGCAAAATTCTCTTTATGCCAAGTTATCCAAATGTAAATTTGCTCAAACTAGCATTCAATATCTGGGACATGTTATTAGTCAAGAAGGAGTACTTACAGATCATAAGAAAATTAAGAGTATGATAGAATGGTCAAAACCTATGAATGTTAAGGGGTCAAGGGGATTCTTGGGCCTGACCGGATACTGTAGGAAATTTGTGAAGCGTTATGGAATCTTAAGCAAACGGCAAACCTCTTACTGATATACTCAAGGACAGATTTTTTGTGGTCTGCCAATGCTGAGCAAACTTTTAATCAGTTAAAGGAGGCTATGTCCAGAACACCAATGTTGACCTTACCTGACTTTTCAATTCCTTTTGTACTTGAAATTGATGTCTGCCATAATGGAATTGGGGCTGTGCTTGCTTTCTTAAGTAAAGCCTTGGCACTCAAACACTTGGGCTTATCTACCTATGAGAAGGAGTTATTGGCAGTGGTTCACGCTGTTAGCAAATGGAGACACTATATTTTGGGGGCCGAGTTGATTCTTAAGACTGATCATGAAAGCCTTAAATATCTGCTGGATCAAAGAGTTACCACATCCCATCAGCAAAAATGGATTACCAGGTTGATGGGGCTTGATTATATAAGAAAGGGAAAGAAAATACAGCAGCTGACTCTTTATCTAGACAGTTTGAGGATACCTCTTCACATTGTGTAGCTCTCACTGTGAGCACTCCTGCTTGGATTCAAGAGTTAGCTGATTCTTCGGCTCAGGATGCAGATTTGCAATCCTTGATAACTCAGCAAGTAATAGATCCTACAAGTTCTCAAGACTTGTATATGATCATGGCAGGTTAAAATTTAAAGGCAGGTTAGTAGTGGGCAAGTGTCCTGAACTCAGGAAGAAATTATTTTTTGAGTTTCATCATTCAGCCATTGGAGGGTATTCGGTATTCATGCTACATTCTCTAGACTCGGTAAGTTTTTCTTTTGGTCATCCATGAGACAAGATGTTGTGGAATTTGTAAGAAGTTGTGATATATGCCAGCAAAGCAAACATGAGCATGTCAGTTATCCTGGGTTACTACAACCCCTTCCTATACCTCAGGCCCCTTGGAGGGATATCTCTATGGATTTTGAGGAAGGCCTACCTTGTTTTGAGGGATACTCAGTTGTGGTTGACAGACTCACAAAATACAGTCATTTACTAGATTTAAAACATCCGTTTTCTACTGCTGAGGTAGCTAATGCATTCTTGGATTCTGTTTATAAGTTGCATGGCATGTCAATTACAATTGTTTCAGATAGGGAAAAGTATTCCTTAGTAATTCTGGCAGAGCTTGTTTAAACTGATGGAAACAAAGTTACAAATAGTACTGCCTACCTCCCTCAATCTGATGGTCAAACTGAGAGGGTAAATCAATGTCTGGAAAACTATCTAAGGTGTATGACAAGTCAAAGACCTAATCATTGGTTTCAGTGGTTGAGTTTAGCTGAGCATTGGTATAATACATCTTTCCATACTAGTTTGCAGATGACACTATTTGAGGCACTTTATGGGTATGGACTTCCTCATGTATCTTTTCATCAGTTTGGTACCATCATGGATCCTACTACTAGACAGTTTTGTCATGACAGAAATCAGATCATGCAGCTTCTCAAGAAAAATTTAACTCAGGCCCAAACTAGAATGAAGTTTTATGCAGATAAACAGAGAACGGAAAGGTCCTTTAAATTGGGTGACCTGGTATACCTTAGAATCAAGCCTTACAAACAGGTCTCCTTGCAACAACTGAAGTACTGTAAATTTTCTCCTAAATATTTTGGCCCTTACAAAGTATTGGAGAAAATTGGAACTATGGCATATAGGCTGGAGTTACCCCCTAATGCTAAGATTCATTCTGTCTTTCATGTATCAGTTTTATAGAAGAAAATTGGTGATAAATGTTAGTTTTCACCTATATTACCTCCATTGGATGGTCATGGGCAATTCATAGTTGAACCATTAGCTATTTTGAATCGGAAATTAATCAAGAAGAACAATGTTGCGGCTGTCCAGTTTTTGGTTTAATGGTCTAACACATTGCCTAGTGAAGCTACTTGGGAGGATTGGGACAATTTGAAGAAACGTTTTCCTACTTTCCAACCTTGAGCTCTACGATCGTAAAGTCTTACAAATAGCCTTGAGCTCTACGATCTTAGAGCCTTACAAATAGCCTTGAGAGCTCTACGATCGTAGAGCCTTACAAATAGGTGTGTTTGGATTGTCATGTATGAGCTTAATACTAGGAGATGGTTATATTAGTAACTTGCTTGGGCAGGTTAGTCATTTCCATGTAACTGTGCAACTACAGTTAGTGTATAAAGGAGGTACTGTAACTGATTTCAATCATACAAGTTGTAACTCTTCTCTAATTCTGAAACTTTCTCTCTCTTCTCTGTTATTCTCATTCTACCATTTTCTTGTGTTCTTGGAGGATAACATCCATTACAAATTCCTCCAAAGCCCCCCAAATTAAAACTTAAAAATTAAAATGTTTACTTGTATATTCAAAAGATATGTGATCTTACAACATAACACAGGAAATTAAGAACAATAAACTGAATTATTGCACTAACATTGCCACTGTTGAAGGAAATTAGGGAAAAATAAAAAACTTGAAAGTAATAACCATTGAAGAACCAATCAAAATCAAGAGTAATAACCTAACAGTTATTATCAATCAAACAGACCAAACAACAATCTGGGTTTTTGCAGAATCCCAGGACAGTAGCAGTAGGTAATAAAAACAGAAAACCCATCATCCTAACAATTATAAGAACAAATCAAATTACTATTCGTTTGATCGCATATAGATTATCAGAGATTTAGAAACTGGGGGTAAGGAAAAATCACCTCTTGACGAGTGATTTCAGTTCTGTTGCATAAGGCGGGTACGAACCATGGAACCACCTGCTCCAAACAAACTCGTGTCAAATTAACCGGGTCTGGACAAGGGCAGGAAAAAATGGGAAGGAAAAAATTTAAGTGAAGAGTAAAATAATGTAACAGCCCACAATAACAATAGGATAAAAATTGTTATTTTCACAACAAAAGTATTGTTATAGATTTTATAGCGATAATTTTCGTTATCTCTATACATCTACAACGACACTTTTATTGTGAAAATAACAAAAAAATATTATCCCCAATGTCAATAATATTGAAAACATTAAACCTTAATTTTAATAAAGATTAATTAAGACAAATATATCCTAACAAAGACAAATATATCGAAGTTAATATTTATAAAAGTAGTCAAAAAGAATTCACACTTTCAATTCCAAACGTAGATAGTTTGTTTGAACTAAATGTCTGTATATATATGTATGCTAAGGTTCTCTAGTTAATTAATTATTTGATGCCCACTAATTATTGTTACGATTGATCTTATTTCTGATTATCTATTACTTTATTTGAAAGGATTACGTAATATTTTAATTTTTTATTGTAATTTTTCATCTTTTCTAACAACTACATTTTTGATAAATTTTAGTTGTTTTTTTTTGAATTATTTGATAAAAAGAAGAAGAAGAATGTTCTCTAGTTTACTTAGATGGTTATGTTTGTATAGAGCTCAAATAAAGCTATTTCTTGAGCATCACATCTCCCATTGCTGTTGATAATTAAGTATGTCTGCATCCATTTATATATATGCTTTTGCCGGAGACTAATTAATGGGCAGCATGAATCAATAAAATTTGTGTGAATGAACTTCCATGTTAATATTGAACAAGAGTATAGGCATCACAAATGGCAGCCAAAAATTGGAATAGCTTAGTTGGTTAGATTGTGTGGCACTTAATCACAAGGTGTTTGGAGGTTCATGCTTAAAACTTAGCTTTTTCACTTCTATGTTACTTCTCTCTCTCTCTCTCTCTCTCTATATATATATATATATTGTTGGTTTATATATTTATGTTTTAAGGATGACAATATGTTTATGTACTTGGGTTATTTAATGGACTTTATTTTGAGTTAATTTAATAATATTTTATTGAAAATAATATAGTCAGTTTGGCCTCATCTATTTATTATTGCTGAATTTTTCTCTCTAATATTAGTAATATATATTATATTGTTAAAACAGTTTTTGAATGGGAGTCTACTATAGCAATCTGTTTTAATTAAAGTTCATCATGGAAAATTTAGTTATTCAAAGTTGTTTAGAGTATGGACTCTAACAAAACAAAATTGGGAGGGCGTTCGATCTTTCTTATTGATCAAAGTCTATCCAAAGTACTTTTGTTTTTTTTAAAAGTACAGAGGGCAGTCTTAGGTCAATAAGAGCACCGGACCGCCCCCCAACCCAACAAAACATCCTTCAACTCCTTTAATTTAGTCTGATCTATAACCATATCTTTGACTTGTTGTTTTGGAAATTTATTTTAAGGGTTAATATGGAAACAGTATTAGTATGAGTTTGAATGGGAGTCTTTTATGGAAATAAAACAAGTAAGAGTCCTTTATGGAATCATAATTTGTCGGGAAATCTAATTTGTGCTGGACTCTACCAACCTTATCTTTTGTTCCTTTAATTAAGCTCTTTCCGTTTTGGAAATCATATCTTTGTGCAACTGATTTGAGGTTGATATTATATCCGTTGGATTTCACTAATTATTGAAATCATGGAAATGGTCTGAGCTGGTTTATATAGCCATTGGAATTCATGTTATTAATAGCCAACTGTTTTAGGCAAAAATGGGAGAGAACTTGGGGAAGGATTTCTTCAGGCTTCAATCGAGTATACTATAGAGATTCTTCATTGTGCGCTTTCATAGAAAATCTCCAGCAGTCTATTGTATTGATTTTAATATTATTTGGGTTGAAAAAATTATAGTATACTATAATTATATTTGTGAGACCCCAAATTTTATGAATAAAGATTTAATTTTTCGGAATATTTTTTTCAAAATTATGATGTGGATTTGATATAATGTTATAGTTGTGGGTAATATTTATAAATTTTGCAAAGTATGCAAGTTGTTATATAATATTCGATTGGTGGGGAATATTCGTTTTAACGAGGAAATATTAAATACGACTACACAGACAATCGTTAGTGGACCCCAAATGAAATTATTGTCGGATTGAAAGCGACAAAAATATTTGTATGAAAATAACGGCGGAAGTTTCTAGTTAAAAGCTGTTAAAAACTACTCGGTAGTAAAAGTGCGATGTCTGGCGTTAGTTGCGTAGTAAGACACAATATTGATTATTGATCTTTACGTGTGAAGTCACTTTCGATTTTGTTCAATTATTGCTTGATGAATTGTTGCATAATATCTCACGTTATTTGATTCAATTATTATCGATATTTTATATATTATTAAATCAATAATATGACAGATGTGACGCCCCTAAAATAGGTATACATCACCTATCTTGAGTCGCCAAATACATGGTACAAAATTTAAATACAACTTAATTATACAACAATCGTGTAAAATACGACAAAATATATGTTGTGAGTTTTAATACAAATATTGTCATCTAGACAATATTCACACTCAATTGAGTCCTCATTACATTTATTATCACACTATTTAACAGAATAGTGAGGACTACTAATGCTATTATATACGGACCCGTCAACCCGTTCCCCATTTAGTCCTCGCAACGTTCTCATTTCACGAAGAGGACAATGAAAGTAAAAGGTGAGCTCAAGCACAAGAAGAAATATTATGACTAAGATAATACGAGAATAAATTATCGTTAGCCTTCTCAACGTTGTTAAAGCGATACAATATAACAAACATCAAGTTTAAGCTGCGGTGAACAAGCAATCCATTAAAAGAGTCAGTAGAGAATAAAATCTACTATCTTTTATGATTTAAAAAGTTTTTCATCACTTTTATCATTTGAGACTCAGCTTAATAAATAATCACATCATCCCCTTGACTACGGCCGAGGATATTCATTTAGTATCACAACCATAAATTATCCATGCACTACGGGCCGAGGATATTCGTGTATTCATCGATGGTCATGATCATGCCAACAACGTCCATCAACGCCTTACTACGGGACAATGATGACTTTTATCACATCATTTGTAACATTACGGACATGATTATCTGGATTAATTTACGGTCGTAATCATACCAAGTCCATCTATGCACTTTCTGTGCCACGAGATGACTTTCAACATAATATAAACATGAGGATGATGACAATGATATAAGAATTCAATAAAACAAGTTCAAGAATTAATTTATCCAGGAACTAATAACGCCCAAATTGTCAACATGATACTTCTTTGTAGAGTAAAATTCAAGAATGCTCGGAAGAATATTTCCATGAAAAGATCTTTGGATGAACCGCAAATATCAAGGATATTCCACTAATTTCATGGAGTATAGAAGTCAAAACTTTAACCATTTGAGTATAATAAAGAATGGAATAACAAAAGAAATCACCGGGCATGCGATAGAGCCGCTTGCAGACGAGGTTATTCAGCGAGAATAATAAATAACGGAACCCGGTCGTGCGTAAATGCGCGAGCGGGATATTTCAACATAATAATAAATAACGGAACCGAAGTCGGTGAAATTAAACGCAAGCGGGATGTTCCAACATAATAATAAATAATGAGAACCCAGTCATGCGTAAGCGTACGGACATGATGTTCCAATGAGAATAATAAAGAATGGAATAACGGAAGAATTTCACCGTGTATGCGATTGCACGCGCACGACGAGTTATTCTAACATAATGATAAAGAATGGAATAACGAGAAGAATTTCATCAAGTATAGGGTAGAAATGGCGTATCTGAGTTATTCCAATGAGAATAAAAAAAATGGAATAATGAAGTTCTCTTCATGAATACGAAAGAAATAATACCCTTACCTTGAAACAATTTGGATATAGGAGTAGTGAAGTAGCGAGAATACTTTTCTTTTTTCTCTCTATAGTTTCTCTCTAGAGTTTAGGTGAATTCGTAAGAAATAATGAAAGAATGAGCTTTATTTATAGGGAATGGTGAATAGTAACTAATTCTGAGCGATCCAGATTGATTTACTTTTAAGCGGAAGGTCCAGTTGGTTTCTTATAAAATATTCTAATAAAACAAAATCTTTTAAATAAAATATAATATATTCTATTTATAATCTAATAAAAGCGAATAACTTTATAAAAGTATTTTGTTTTATATAAAAAGCTTTTTTGTTTTATTACATTAATAATACTAATAAAACAAAACTTCATCATCATTATTATAATTCACATTATTAATCGACCAGGTCATTCCCAGAAAAGAGGGGCTTTCTAATAAGGATTTCTCCCTATTGGCGTGCAATTAAGTGACCAAACCTCTCCTTGGCAGAACTTCTAGGCATCGTTAATATTGCAAATAATAATATTAATAACCCGATACACTCAATTATTGATTTAATAATATATAAAATATCGACAATAATTGAATCAATTAACGTGAGAAACTATGCAACAATTCTTTCAAGCAATAATTGAACAAAAGCTGGTGACTTCTCACGTAAGCATCAATAATCAATACAGGTGCTACTATGCAACCACAGCGTATTTACGTACTTTTAACACCGGGTGTTTCAACAGTTAACGATAAAACTCTCGCCGTTATTTTCATAAAATATTTTTGTCGTTTTCTCAATCCGACAATAATTCCGTTGTGAGGTCCACCAATGATTGTGCCTGTTAGAGTTTATGCCCTAGAGGCCAATTATTTTATATAATTGCTTAACATTTTGATATTATATTTGATTGAATAAATGAATGATTTTTTTATGATTTTATTTACTGCGTTATATAAATGTTAACATAATAAAATTCCTTAGAATAGTGATATAAATTATATAGTTTCAAATATGTGACTTGAACATGAGATTATATAATTATAATTAGTATCATTGTTCTTAAATGTCCCTAGTCAAGTATTATTGTTGACGGGACAACGGTGATCATTGAGACTAGTATGTGGATTGATGATGACGAATCAAATCTCATTGGTCATAAATATATGAGATATTAAGTCGATGCATAAAGTACATGTTGAGAGAACGATGTCTTTGGGCGGACCCACCATGAGAATTCTATATGGAGCATTATGCGAAAGTGTCATTAGCAATTCTCATAGTGATAATGATGTAATGGTCCTCAGACACGAAATCACTATATATTACTACACGAGAATTTATGTACTTTGATATCATCAAATGTCACCTTTAATAGGGTGGACTATAAAGGTGATTATTGGGTACATCATGAATCGTGTGAGGAATATGAGTGATCTAGATGAAATTTAACCATCCTATATATTAGGGGTGATATCCATAGGTCTCTTGATTGAGTAGGACTATGAAATGCATGGCCATGCTCAAATAGTGATTTGTTTCATATAGTCTACTCATTGATCAAGAAAACTCAGATTAAATTATAAAGAGTATGACACATTACATGACTCGAGTTTAATCTAGGATATTAAGGTTAAAAGGATTAAATTACATTGAAACATTGATCACGAAAAGGTTGCATCGAATCATCGATCTTATTATTACTTGGGTAGCAGTGATGCATTACTAGATCAAGCTCACTTTGTTTATAATTTTATAATATAATTTTAAAATTATTGCCAACGTAATAATAACCTATAAGTCACACACATGAAACGTAATTAAAAGAGGATTAATTTAAATTGTAAATATTTAAATATATCAATATAATTGATAGTATTTAAATTACAAATTTAAATTAATAGGATAATTTATATATAGATATATTAATGAAGTAAGACTTAATTAAGATATATATATATAAATTCGGATTTTATTAAATTAGGTTTTGAATAATATTTTTAAATGGCTATATATATATATATATATGTTGCGACCATTTTAGGTATTATTCATAAGCGAAAACCTAGCCATTTCTTAGAGAGAGACTAGAGAGAAATAAGTTCTGAAAATCCTCATCCTTGGTGGCTAGTACCACGGTTCCTTCTTTTGCAGATCATAGGACGATTCTCGGAGCGTTCGCGTGGATATCGTAGAGGCGCGATTTATTTGGATTGCGTTGGAGATTCGAGCGCATCAATTTCAGTATTAAAATCGGTATAATTTATAACCACTAAGTTAATTGTTTTCGCATGGATCCTGTTTTGGGTTTCGGAATTGCTTTAAATTGGTTTATTTTACATTGCGTTTGATGTGAAACCTACGGTCTGCCGTCATCTGAATATTCCTTGTTAAAACGAATATTCCCCGACCAATCGAATATTATATAACAACTTGCGTACTTCGCAAAATTTATAACTATTACCCACGACTATAACATTATATCAAATTCATTCCATAATATTCAAAAAATGATAATTATAGAAAATTCATCTTTATTCATAAAAGTTGGGGTCTTACAACAGAGTTGCAATATTAACGATGTCTCAGAAGTTACGCGAGGAGAGGTTTGGTCACCTAATTTGGGCATGATAGGAGAAATCCTTATTGAAAAGCCCCTCTTTCGAGAGCGATCGACAATGTAGATTAATATTGTGAATTATAATAATGATGATAAATGTTGTTAAATATATTGAGGTGTCTTTTTATGAGGTCACGGAAGTTTATATATATATATATATTATATATAAATTTTGTTTTATTAGTATTATTAATATAATAAAGCGGAAAAGCTTTTTATATAAAAGCAGAATACTTTTATAAAGTTATTTATTTTATTAGGCGTAAATAGAATATATTATATTCTATTATGCATAGTGTTTTGCATAGTAAAATCTTTTATATAAAAGCAGTACTTTTATAAAGTTATTTGTTTTATTAGACAATAATTAGAATATATTATATTTTATTATGCATAGTATTTGCATAAGTCTTTGCATAGTGTTTTGATAGTAAATTTTTTTATATAAAAAATGAATACTTTTATAAAATTATTTATTTTATTAGACTATAAATAGAATATATTATATTTTATTTAAAAGATTTTGTTTTATTAGAATATTTTATTAATCTTGCATAGTAAATTAATATGGGATAGTCTAGTTTAAAAGTAAATCAATCTGAAGGCAGTTCATGAATTAGTTCTTATTAGGTCCATTCTCCTATAAATAGAAGCTCATTCCTTCATTATTTCTTACGAATTCTTTGAAACTACAGAGAGAAACTATAGAGAGAAAGAAGAAAAGTATTGTCTACTTCACTACTTACATATCCGGTTTTTCTTCTAAGGTAAGGGTATTATTTCTTTTGTATTCATGAAGAGAACTTACATTATTCCATTCTTTATTATTTTGTTGGAATAACTTTGTATATACGGCTACCCTATACTTGATAAAATTCTTACATTATTCCATTCTTTATCATTATGTTGGAATAACTTTTGTCACATCAAGTATCACATACATGGTGAAAATCTTACATTATTCCATTCTTTATTATTACATTGGAACATCACATGCGTGCGTTTACGCGTGACTGAATTCCGATTATTTATTATACATTGGAAATCACCGTACAATGCGTATTACGCTTTGACTGGTTCCATTAATTATTATTCGTTGGAATAACACATGCATGCGATCTATCGCATGCATGGTGATTTGTTGTTATTCCATTCTTTATTATTACATTGGAATATCACATCGGTCGCAATTTACTTTGACTAGATTCCGTTATTTATTATTACATTGGAATAACACATGCATGCGCAATCTATCGCGTATACGGTGATTTCTTTTGTTATTCCATTCTTTATTATACTCGGTTGGTTAAAGTTTTAACTTCTATACTCCATGAAATTAGTGGAATATCCTTGATATTTGCGCTTCATCGTGATATCTTTTCATGGAAATATTCTTACGAGCATTCTTGAATTTTACTCTACAAAGAAGTATCATGTTGACAATTTGGACGTTATTAGTTCTGGATAAATTAATTCTTGAACTTGTTTTATTGAATTCTTATATCATTGTCATCATCCTCATGTTTATATTATGTTGAAAGTCATATGTGGCACCATAGTGCATAGATGGACTTGGTATGATTATGACCGAGGATTAATCGGTATAATCATAGTAGTAATATTACAAATGATGTGGTAAAAGTCATCATTAGCCCATAGTGCATTGATGGGATGATTATTGACATGATCATGACCATTGATGAATACACGAATATCATTGGCCCGTAGTCATGGATAATTTGTGGTTGTGATATCTTAATGAATATCCTTGGTAGTAGTGCGGGGATGATGTGGATTATTTATTAAACGAGTCTCAAATGATAAAAGTGATGAAAAACTTTTTAAATCATAAAAGATAGTAGATTTTATTATCTACTTGACTCTTTTAATGGATTACTTGTTCCGCTGTAGTTAAACTTGATGTCTTTTGTATTTTATCAGTTTAACATTGTTGAAGGTTAATGATAATTTATTCTGCATTATCTTAGTCATAATATTTCTTACTGGGCTAGTTGAGCTCACCCATTTCTTTCACTGTTCTCTTCAGGAAATGAGAATTTAGTCGGGACTAGTCGGGGAACGGAGTGACGGTCCAGATGATAGCATTAGTAGTTCTCACTATTCTGTTAAATAGTGTGACAATAAATGTAATGACGACTCCATTGAGTGTGTAAATTGTCTAGATGACAATATTCTTATTAAAACTCTTAGATTATGTTATGTCGTATTTTACACGACAACTGTATAATTAAGTTGTATTTGTATTTTGTACCATGTATCTGACGACTCAAAATGGGTGATGTATACCTATTTTTGGGGGCGTCACAATATTCCTTTTATTAAAATTTGAATTCAAGGGTTGTTTGGCTTAGTTGATCCAGTAGTGGATAAAGTTTGTACAAAAGAAACTCTAGAGGTCTCATTGGTAAGAAAGTTGTAGAGCTGCAAAGAACATAGGTTATTTGTATAGGGAGTAATTCTATTTAAATTGAGAAATTTATTAATAAAAGGAGTCTCCACTACAATTAGACATAAATTAGGCCACTAGATTAGAGGATATAGGCTGAACCACGTAAAATTTTTGATGTGATTTCTGTTATGTTATGTTCTTTTCTTTAATCTGCATTTGTTGTCTACATATTTAGTTCAAGTTTGTGCTTAAAGATACACTAAAACAGACAAGGTATCCTGTTCGATTATAACTGACGAAAGACATATACTTAAGTAACCCTGTTCGATTATAACCTGTAGCAGAAAAATTTAAAAATTAACCACTGTAGATCACTTTTGACTATTACACTTATTCACCCCCTCTAGATGTTTTTATTTACAGAATTATTATATATATAAGAAATGATCCATGAAAAACATTAGTTATGGGTATTATTTCAACTAACTGTTATACAACCGTCCAAAATTAGATCTAATGGTTGAGATGAGGGCCCAGTCGCTACTTTCTCTAGCGGCCAACATAGAAAATTAATTAAATTAAGGGTGGTTTGGGGATTTGGCCCAACCGCTAGAGGGAGTAGCGACCAAGCGATTTTCAGATCTAAACTAATTGATGCATACTGTTTGCGTTTTCTGTTACAGACAGAAGGCGCTGCACAAAGCGAAGGGTTAGCTGTTGCGATTGCTTCAAATTTGTTACATCAATCTCAACTTAAATCGGTTAATCGATTCTAAAGTAAAGTAAAGTAAATATCTTTCAACCTAATTTTTTTTGTAAATATTTATAGAAGAATTCTAGCTTGGCCCTTGCAATGTGAAGAGGCAAGTGGCTTGGCGTGTGATAATGTGAAAAGCCAAGTGGTTTAACGCCTGTAAAGTGAAAAGGCAAGTGGTTTGACGTCTGGTAAAGACAAGTACTATTGGCAAAATTAAGTGACTCTTAGATGATGCCATATGGGTCCCATAGAATAAACCAAACTTACAACAAATGTCTCATGATAAACCTCTCTATTTATATCAAAATTTGAATAAATATTTATCACAAATCACTTTATCTCCAATCAACACATTTTTAATCTTTCAATAATTCTTCATCAATAATATTATAACTCACAATATTGACAAAAAGATCATTCCCAGGAAAGAGGGGGCTTTTCGATAAGGATTTCTCTTTATTGACGCACAATTAAATAACTTAACCCCTTTTCTCGACAGAACTTTCTAGACATTGTCAATAATGCAAATAATAATATGAATAACTGTGTCGTCTCAATTATTGATTTAATAATATAAAATATTGTGCAGATGATACTGTGACAATAATTTAATCAATAATATAAGATCTTATCGCAAAGAATTCATTGTGGTAATTATTGAATAAATGGATCGACTTTTTACATTAGCATTTATAATCGAGAGATATAGTGCAATCTTTTGCGTCTTTCTGATGCAATATCGCGTACCCTTTTGTGGAACAATGCGTATTCGTTGTCTTTTATCACCGGATATTTCAACAGTTTAACGATAAAAGTCTTGCCGTTATTTTATGAAAAGGTTGTTTTCGTCGCTTTCTATATACAACAGTTATTTTGTTTTGAGGTCCACCAATAATTACGTCGTCGAATATTTTATGACAACTTGTTTATTTTACAAAATTTGCACATATCACCCATAACTATAACATTATATCAAATCAACATCTTATTATTCAAAATAATATTTAGAGAAAATTAAATCTTTATTCATAAAAAGTTGGGGTCTTACAGTCTAGATCACCCAGATTAATTAAGGTTGTAAAATAAACCAAACGATTCGGGTTTAATTCGTACTCCCTCGATTAAAAGTTTGATTCGAGCTCGATTTGAAATATAAACGATTCAAATATTAGTAAAGTTTAAAGCTCAAAAAATTATTTGAAACTCTTCAAATTGTAATTTTCTATTATTACTTGGATCATATTTGCTTGAAAAATTCAAATTGTTCTGGCTCGATTTAAGATCATGCATGCCTCTGTAGCAAAACGAGCCTCAATTAAATCTTATTTTATTCTTGATTAATTTTATGAACAAAATTTAAGCAAATTTAATATTTAGTTTTCAGTTACACCCGTGGCCCAAACCCAAACTACCCTCTGTCCCTGGTGTTATATGAAAAATCCGTGTACAAACCCATGCATTGGCCAACTAGCATATTGGCATCGGATTTGATCTCCTTGGTATAAAAAGAGTTGCTTTGCACTCTCATCTTACAATCTCAACTACACTATAACCACAATGTCCTCTTTCAGTATCCATCCCATCTACTCCAATTATCTTCTTATCCATTTCAAATGGACAAAAACCAAAAGCCCTTCTTTTTCCAATCAAAAAGGACACAAAAACTCTCCAATACTACACACGCTACCCTAGAAATATCCACTAACCTACATACACGTGGTCCTTGATCTCCACGCACAATTCGCAATAATGAGTAAAAATATAAATAGATAAAATTTAAATACATTTATGTTCACTTAGAAGAGTTCATTGCCATAACTTCACATTACCAACCATCGCCCCATATGTTGCTGCTCCAAAAAATGCGAAGCCGCAAGGGGTGTTGGTTGACTTGGCGAGGATGTTGCATTTGCAAAATCAACAAATGGCATACACAACTTACCTTTTACATACACAACTTTGATCGAAATTTAACTTACGTTGTGCATTCCATCTTCTAATAAATTAAGTTAGTAGTTCATAAGTGGGGTTGTCACTATTTACACAAAAGACATCGCAAAGGAACTAATCATTACCCCACTAGTAATTAACCGGGTGATCCCTCAAACTTAATTAATATGGTCATCAAACAATAGGTTTGATAGGCAGTAGTTTATGGTTGGACTTTTGGCCTTACTTAAGATAAGGTCGAGGCATGGCCGCAATACTCCTTGTAAGATGTGGACCACTCCAATTTTAATTTGTCTAGCAAGTAGCAAAAGATGCACATTAATCTGAGTTTTTTTTCTTCAGAAAAATAAATAAATTACAAATTGGATACAGATTAAAATCTTTTTTACCTAGGAGATACTAATCCAATATTGAACAGGTTGTCCCATTTGTGTCCGCCATTATTTAATATTTTGCTAACAAAAAATTGATCTAGTCACATTGAACTCGTCTAAATATATATTGTTCGCCAATTTCTTACGAACTGCATATTTCAATTAACTTAAATTAACTTTTAAAAAATTAATTTTAATCTTATAATTTGAAACTAAACAAGTATAACGAGAGGAGGGGAGGTGATATGGCTTGAGAATGTGTTACAAATCCTTTTACCCTTTAGCCCCTGCAAATTTAGTTATTCCCTTTTCAATCACCCATGTTTTTTTCCGTCCATAAATAATTAATAGTTTGATAGTTCATTCACGCATATCACATTCTCAAAGAGCTGTCAACAAGATAAATACTAAACAATGACTTGCTTTTCTTAGTGGGAGACTTCAAAAATGGCTGAAATCTAGTCACCAACCCAAAAGCTTATCCACATTCCAATCCGGTTAAATTCTGCAATCCGCGTCGCCCCTCCGCTTCCTACATAAAAAAAAGAAAAAGACAAGAAACACACTAACTGAATAAGTCCCCCCAAACCCTCAAACCCAACCAGTTCTCACTCTCTGTTTTTCTCTTCTATGGCTGCTTTTCTTTTCCTCCTCTGCTTCACCTTCCATATTATTTCCTCTCTTTCTCAAACACCCACTTTCCCAAATTCTGTTTTCTTTCCAGTCACTAAAGATTTCTCAACCCTTCAATATACAACCCAGATTTATATGGGCACTCCTCTTTTTCCTACAACACTTGTTCTTGATCTTGGTGGTCCATTTCTCTGGGCAGATTGTACTGTAAAATCTCCCTCATCGTCTCGTCGTGCCATCCCATCTGGCTCACTCCAGTGCTAACGGCAACGTCAGACACCGAGTGTGGTTTATACCCAGAAAACACCATTACAAGAATGGAACAGGCAGGGGAACTAGCAGAAGATATCGTGGCTATTGATTATGTAGACAGGGTGAAAGCCAGATCAATCGGAACCGTCCATCACTTTTTATTTTCATGTGCACCTACTTTACTTCTAAAAGGCCTAGCAAGTGGTGCCAAAGGTATGTTAGGCCTTGGAAGGAGTAGAATTTCATTACCATCACAACTTGCTAACACTTTCGGATTCTACCGGAAATTCGTCATCTGCTTATCGGAATCAGAAGGTGTTATTATCTCCGGTGACGTTCTTTCACTTTCCGGCAGTGACATCTCAAAGTCACTTATGTACACATCCCTCATTTCCAGCAAAAAAGGTACAACAGAGGAGTATTACATTAATGTGAAATCGGTTAAAATTAGTGGGAATCGGTTGTCGCTAGGCAAATCATTAGAGGCCAAGTTAAGCACAACTGTTCCGTATACCACTATAGAGACTAAAATTTATGATACATTTGTGAAGGCATATATTATGGCTGCTACATCTATGAACATGACCAGTGTCGCACCTGTGGCGCCATTTGGGGTGTGCTTTAGCTCAAGAGGCACCGATAACGCGGCGGCCGGGCCTGCCGTGCCAATAATTGATCTTGTCTTACAGAGTGAAATGGTGAAGTGGAGGATTTATGGGAAGAATTCAATGGTGAAGGTAAGTGATGAAGTGATTTGCTTGGGAATTTTGGATGGAGGTTTGAGTCACATAAGTTCAATTGTTATAGGGGGTTACCAGTTAGAGGACAATCTTCTGGAGTTCAATTTGGGTACTTCCATGTTTGGATTTAGCTCCTCATTGTTGATGAAGCAAACTACTTGTTCCAACTTCAAATTGTACTCCAACCCAACTCATTAATCTTTTTTTTTCCCTTCTTGTGGGATCGTCCCAGATACCCAATAACCATTATAGTATTGTACAGTTATTTCCAGGTTAATGGTATGAAACTGGATGAGAATTCATACTCAACAAAAGGCAGAGAATATGAGATGATTTTGATTTCAAATTAGAGCATTTTCTTTTTTTTTTTTTTTTTTGGTAAATCAGTTTAGAGCATATTCGAATATTAATAATCCTTGTTTTTGTGTATACATGCTACAACTAGAAATGTTAGATGGGATAGAATAAAATTGTTTGGTCTTATCCAATAGGACAGATTGCACAAATATTGGAATTTCAGTCAAACTTATAAAATAGTTTATGACCAGTTAAATAATTATATATTTTGGAAATGATAAACCATCCACGTTCAAAATCTTGAAAGCCAGAGGAGCTTATAATATAAATATACGGTATAGTATATACCACTATACCAGCATGTAGGCTATAGCCTATAGCATTATTTTAATACTCACATTATCTGATATGATTCTCAAATCTCAAATTTATTTGTTTGTATAATTATTACAAATTACTAATTAATATGTTAATTGCATTCCATAGAATTTTTTTGCCAGTTGAAAAGAAGGCCGATACTTGATAGGTACTAAATTGCTTTCCAGGTGCATCCAGATCATAATCTTTTTTTCTTATGATCATTCATGCCACTTTAGCCAAAAAAGGAAAAAGATTAAAAGAAAAAGAAAGAAACCCTCTAGCTTTTAGAATAAACCTTAAAAAAATAAAAATATTTTCGATTTTGTAGATGTTGAAATAGTACCTTGTTTCGTCTTTAATTTAATAAATAAGTTGTCATCTGGTGGCATGAATAATTGGATTAGAGGAAAATTACAACAAAATTATATTGTCCAAGTTTACACCACTGTGACGTCCCCAAAATAGGTATACATCACCTATTTTGAGTCGTTAATAACATGGCACAGAAACAACTATAACTTTATTAATACAACATATAAACTGTGAGTTTAAATACAAATATTGTTATTTAGACAATATTCACACCCAAATAAGTCCTCATTACAATTATTGGTACATTATTTTACAAAAATAGTGAGGACTACTAAAACAACTTTCTAGAACCTTCATTCCATACCCCGACTAGTACTCGCTACATTCTCGCCTCCTGAGAATAAAAATGGAACAAAAAGGAAAAGGGTGAGCTCAACTAGCCCAGTAAAGAATATTATGACTAAGATAATATAAAACAAATTATCGTTAATCTTCAACAGAAAAAATTTTGATAAAATACAATAGACAACAAGTTTAGGATCAATATTATTAATGAAATAATAATTCATAGAAGAGTTACGTGAGAATGAAATCTACTTTTTATCTATGAATTTAAAAGTCCATCATCAATATTTTATCCCTGTAACATCAATCAATATTTATCTTGAATCAAATATTCATCTTTGCATACTACGGCCAAAGATATTCATCGATCGATATGTTCATCTCAACACCTGTACATCTTTGCACTATAGGCCAAAGATATTCATCAAAAATTCATTCATCTTTGCACTACAGGCCAAAGATATTCAGTAATACCATCATTTAGGACTGAGGATGATAAAAAATATTTTAAAGAAAACGAATTCAGTGAAACAAAAAGAGCAAATATTAAGGATTCGTACTTTAAACAGTCCAAATTCAAAAATACTTCATAAATAATCATAGTGGAGCAAAATTCAAGAATGATCAAAACATGGATACAATCAAAGCTAGTATCCATAATAGATATTTTGGACAAAAAATAAAAATTTAATTTATCTGTGAATAGTCTTAGTATTAAGTGAATAAGATCAGATATCGTGAATAGTCTCAGTATCGTGAATAGTAACCCCAACACTAAAAGACAAGAATTTCTACGAAAAATACTATCAATATTTAAGCATAATGATATTAGAAGAAAAATATCATTTTTAAAAAAATAATATCCTTACCTCGAAAAGGCAAGATCTTATATTTGGAATCTTTGGATATAGTCTTTGAAGGAACTTGCGTAAGATAAGAACACTCAAAGTATCAAAATACTCACAAGAATACGCTTCGATAATATAGAGAGAAAGAGAGAAAGCTTCAGTTTACGGTGTGATTTTCAATTCTAACCTAAGCACCCTATTTATAGGAAATTGCTTAGAACATCAAAGCGTAAAATTTAATAAAATATTAATATATATATATATATATATATATATATATATATATTATAAATTTTTACGCACACCTTCATTGATCCAAAATATCAGCCACACATGTGCCAAACTTGCCAAAAACGTTTTTCATATAAAAGTCATTTAAAACTCCAAAAAAAAAAAATAATCAATTAATCCGGAACTTCAATAATTCATAATAAATAGCCCTTTTGTCAGAAAAATTCGAACCTTATGTCTTTTTCATAAAAAATTCTATTATCTACAACTTTACAGAAGAAAGTTTTTCTAAATTTCAAACAAAAATTGACTGAAATCCACAAACGGACGATTTTACAGGCTATAATCAAATTTCAGTCAAGAAATGGGCCCACAGACATGTTTAACATGTTTTAAACAACTTTTGCAACAAAAATACTCTTCCTCCTCATATATTCATATATCCTACATTCATTGTAAAAATATTACCATTATTATATTATTAAAATATAATAATATATTTAAATGAATTATTTTATCAGAAAAGATAAAATATCAATTTTTCAACAATTGTCACTTTAAAATTTTCTTCATCTATATCCACATAAAATGAATATTTTTCTTATCATATAAATCAATAATTAATTATTCACAAATAATATTACGAATCACAATATCGTGAGGCGGTCCGAAGAGAAAGAGGGCTTTCAATAAGGATTTCTCTTTCTTGGTAGCAATTAGGTGACCAAACCTCTCCTTAGACAGAACTTTCTAGACATTGCCAATAATATTATCTAATAATATTATTCAAATAATATGAATTATTGATCTGATAATAAAAATACTGCGTAGTGACAATTATTGAAACAACAATAATATAAAATATCAATGTAGCAATTATTGAATCAATAAAATAAAATATTGAACAGTAACTACTGTAACAATTATTGTGTAATGCCTTCCTACGTAAGATTCAATAATTGATGCAATATCGTGTGTTACTGTGTTTTAACCACTGGGTATTCCAACAGTATTAACGGTAACTACGCCGTTATTTATAAACAACTTATACTTGTCGTTTTCTTCATCCAATCGTTTGTCGTTATGGGGCCCACAAGGTCATTTATACGCTAGTAAATACGAATATTCCCAAGCAGTAAGAATATTCCACGACCAAACGAATATTCTCCGATAAAAATGAATATTTTATAACCACTTGCATATTTGAAATATTTGCGCATTTTACCCATAACTAACCACATTAATCAAATCAACCCTTACTATTTCAAAATAATAAATAGAGAAAAATTTGATTTTATTTATAATAAGTTGGGGTCTTACAACATTCCCTCCTTATGAAATTTCGTCCTCGAAATTGACGTACTTACTTGGTGTTTCGAAAAGGTGAGGATACCTCGCTTTCATTTCCTTTTCCAACTCCCAGGTCATTTCCTCAATAATATGGTTTCTCCACAAAATTTTAACTTGTGGTATGACCTTTGTACGTAAGACATGCTCCTTCCTATCCAATATCTTGACAGGTACCTCCTCGTACGTTAAGTCTTCGACTATCTCATCCAGTTCTAACTCAATAACGTGGTTCGGGTCTTTCACATATTTACGAAGCACAGATATGTGAAAAACATTATGAACACGAGACATACTTGGAGGTAACGCGAGTCTATAGGCTACATTTTCTACTCGGTCAAGAATCTGAAATGGACCAATAAATCGTGGATTGAGCTTTCCTCTCTTCCCGAATCTTGTAACTCCCTTCCATGGAGCAACACGCAACAATACATGATCCCCAATACTAAATTCCACGTCCTTTCGATGAAGATCCGCATAACTCTTTTGTCGATCATGTGCCGTTTGTATACGTTGTCGAATCATTTGGATCTTTTCCGTAGTCATACGTACCAACTCGGGTCCCAACAATGTTGCTTCATCCACCTCATCCCAACATATTAGAGAGCGACACTTTCATCCATACAATACTTCGAATGGGGCCACACCTATACTTGCCTGATAACTGTTGTTGTAGGAAAATTCCACTAATGGTAAATACTTATCCCAACTCCCTTTAAAATCTAGGACACAGAGTCTTAATAGATCTTCAAGAGTTTGAATAGTCCTCTCTGATTGTCCGTCCGTTTGAGGATGGTATCCGAATCAATAAATAAATCCGTGCCCATAGCTTTTTGCAAGCTAGCCCAAAATCATGAAGTAAATCTTGGGTCACGATCCGAAACTATGGATACTAGCATGCCATGCAATCTCACAATCTCATTTACATATATATGAGCAAGACGTTCAAGGGAATAAGTCTCCCGTATCGGCAAGAAATGAGCAGACTTGGTTAATCTATCAACAATAACCCAAATAATATTTATGCCTTGAGAAACCATGGGAGGACCCGTAACGAAATCCATGGTAATGTGTTCCCAATTCTATTTCGGAATCTCAAGTGGTTGCAATGGACCCTTAGGCACTTGATACTCCGCCTTTACACGTTGACAAGTTAAACACCTCAAGATAAATTTCGCGATCTCTCTCTTCATATTGTTCCACCAAATGTATGTGAAGATCACGATACATTTTGGTACTTCAAGATGGATTGCAAATGTGTATTGTGTGCTTCCATCATGATCTTGTACTTCAAATCAGTCGTTAGGAACACAAAGTGCAGGTGTACTCGAAGTATTCCTTCTTCATCGATTCTTGCTTACGGAATAGCACCTTCTTGTACTTTCTTCTTCATACGCATTAGCTCAAGATTCGTGGCTTGAAAGCAACTTTAACTTTATCGATTAAAGTTGGTTCTACGCGTATACTTGACATCATCGCACTCGTTCTGCATATGATCTTCTACTCAACGTTAGCGTTACTACACGTTTTCTTTTCCAAGATGGTATTGAATGGTGTGGTCATAATCTTTTATCATTTCGAGCCAACGTTGTTGTCGCATGTTGAGTTCCTTTTGGGTGAAGAAATATTTGAGGCTTTTATGGTGCGAATATATCTCCACCTTCTCTCCATATATAGATAGTGCCTCCGGATCTTTAAGCGAAAACTTGGCGCTAACTCTAGATCATGAGTAGGATAATTCCTCTCATATTCTTTAAGTTGTCATGAGGCATAAGCTATGACTTTCCCACGTTGCATGAGAACACATCCTAACCCTTTGCCTGAAGCATTGCTGAGATAACAAATCCATCTGAACTTGATGGTATTGTGAGAATAAGGGCCGAAATGAGTCTCCTCTTAAGCTCTTGAAAACTCTTCTCGCATTCCTCGTTCCATACGAATTTTGTATCTTTCCGAGTCAGCTGAGTTAATGGAGTAGCGATTCGAGAAAATCCTTCCACGAATCTCCGATAATAACTAGCTAAGCCCAGAAAGCTACGTACTTCGGTCACCGACTTCGGTTGCTCCTAACTTTGTATTACTTCAATCTTCGTCAGGTCAACGGATACTCCATGTTTTGACACCACGTGCCCAAGGAATGCTACTTCCTCAAGCCAGAACTCGCATTCTTCAACTTGACATATAGCTTGTTTTCAAGAAGCCTTTGGAGTACCAGCTTCAAATGGTGCTCATGATCTTCACGACTTTTGGAATATATGAGAATGTCATCAATAAAGACAACAACAAACTGATCCAAATAATCCTTGAATACTCGGTTCATCATATCCATGAAAGCCGCAGGAGCATTAGTCAATCCAAAAGACATGACTAAGAATTCATAATGCCCGTCCAGGAGTTCTAAAGCGATCTTTGGAATATCCTCGATTCTAATCTTGGTGATGATATCCGAGCGAAGATCGATCTTTGAAAAAAATTGTGCCCCTTCCAACTGGTCAAACAAGTCATCAATACGAGGTAGAGGATACCTATTCTTGATGGTGACATGGTTCAATTCTCGATAATCAATACAAAGTCACATACTCCCGTCTTTCTTCTTTACTGAATAAAATAGGAGCACCCCAGAGGAGATGTCTTGGGGCCGAATGAAGCCATGTCCAACAACTCCCGTAGTTGGACCTTTAACTCACGAAGTTCAATAGGAGCCATTCGATATGGGGTTTTAGAAATGGGCTTTGTACCGAGTTCAAGATCAATAAAGAATTCAACTTCACGTTACGGGGTAGACCGGGAAGTTCTTGAGAAACACGCCGGAAATTTACTAACAACGGGAATATTATTCAAATCGGCGTGTCTTTGTTCAAATCCATAACATGGGCTAAAAAAGCTTGACATCCGTTTTCAATAAATAAATAGCTTTATGACTAGATATAGCGGTGATTGATTTTAATGGTTTAGTTGCTTGAATTGCATACAACGGGTTGGTTAGGAATATGAAAACTAACAACCTTACGAAAACAATCAATTTTGGCATGATGAGTAGTTAACCAATCAATCCCTAAAATCACATCAAAAGCAAGTATATTTAAAGAGATAAGGTCAATGAGGTAATGTGATGGTGTCAACTTGGATCAAACAAGATTTATAAGCGATTGGATGTGATGAAAGTTTCTCTAGCTGAGTCTCCACGAGATAACTCAAAGTCTAATTTCTAGGAGTTAAGTTTAAGCGTTGAGCACAAAGTAGAGAGATAAATGAATGGGTAGCACCGGTATCAAGTAAGGTATAAACTTCGCAAGAATTTATGATTAGCTTATCCGTGATCACCTCGTTTGGGTTCTCGCATTTTGACCGATCCACGACAAACGCTTCTTAGGAACCGTTGACTTTGACTTTTCCGGGATGACCTTTTGAGTCACCGTCCCCCACGGAATTGGTTTACGTTCTTGCATACAATCTCGAGCGATATGTCCTTCTTTTTCACAATTATAGCATACCTTGAACTGTTGTGGACAGTTTGGGCTAATATGTCCCTCTTTTTCGTATTTATAGCATACGATCGGTGGTCGTTCTCCTCCCTTAGAACCAGTTGCTGCTGGCGCTGACGTCTTCACATGGTCGTTGTTGAATCTCCTCTTTTTAAAATCTCCTCCCGACTCGCTTCTTCTATTCTCATGGCCATGATTACCACTAGAGTGGTTCTTGCTTTTTTCCAGTATTTTTCTTTCTCCATTTGGTTATCATTGTTCGATATTTCGCATCCTTCGGTATGATCTGGTTGTGGTCCTCGGTTGAAGCGTACTTGTTTTCTCGCTTTAATAATTGAGCCCTGTTGATAACATCTGAATAAAGAGAAAATTTATGAGAAATGAGATATTGACGTATGCCGGGTTTCAAACCTCTCATAAACATCCGCTTCATACGTTCATCATTCTCCACCAAATGAGGTGCAAACCTGGTTAACTCTGCAAACTTCGCCTCGTATTGGGAGACCGTCATGTTATTTTGTTCCAATCTAATAAACTCTACTTCATTCATATGACGCTTTCAGGAAATTACTTGTCATTGAACAATTTCTGAACGTCTCCAAAGACATCTTGAAGTCTTGGTGAATGGGTACGCTTTATAGATTCCCACGATGAATGCCTCATTACGGAACATAAAGGTGGCGAATGGAACCTTCTGTTCCTCCGTGCATCCCAAGATATCGAATATTTTGGTAATTTGTTTGACCCACATTTCTGCCTTAATCGGATCCGGCTTTCCCCAAAATTTTGGTGGTTCCAACTCTTTGAAGCGCTTTTGCATTTGTGACAAACCGTGCGTTGTTATCATTTCCTCCTGTATTTTGTACATGAGTCTCCCTCGTCTGATTTTGCATGAACTGCAAAAAGCTTCTAAACATTCCGCTGTTCATCGTTCGATCAATGGTGTTGTTTACGGGAGGAACATTGTCACTGTTTGACGTTCTCCTCGTTGGTGAGTAAAAAATGGTGTCTACTGCGGTCTCATTTACTCCATTGTTAACATTCTCAAATAATTGTCATAAAACAAGGGTTAATTAAAGAAATCAACATATCACATAATATCCCTATATCTTTGACCAACCAACAAATAAGCTTAGGTAAGACATTAATCAGAATGCCATCGATCTCCATGGAGATCATATTCCTAAGCTACGATATCAATTATAACGCCCCAAAATAGGTATACATCACCCATTTTGAGGTAAATCAATAACATGGTACGAAACAACTACAACTTTATTAATACAACTTATAAAGCTGTGAGTTTAAATACAAATATTGCCATCTAGACAATATTCACACCCAAATAAGTTCTCATTACCATTATTGGTACATTATTTTACAAAAATGATGAAGACTACTAAAACAACTTTCTAGAACCTTCATTCCATACCCGACTAAGACTTTCGCTACATTCTCGCCTCACGAGAATAAAATGGAACAAAAAGGAAAAGGGTGAGCTCAATTGGCAGATAAAGAATATTATGACTAAGATAATATAGAACAAATTATCGTTAGTCTTCATAAGGAAAAAATTTGATAAAATACAATAGACAACAAGTTTCAGATCAATATTCGCAGCGGAAATAATAATTCATAGAAGAGTTACGTAGAGAATGAAATCTACTTTTATCTATGAATTTAAAAGTTCATCATCAATATTTTATCCCTGTAACATCAATCAATATTTATCTTGAATCAAATATTCATTTTTGCACTACAGGCCAAAGATATTCATCAGTCGGTCATGTTCATCTCAACACCTGTACTGTAAGACCCCAAATAATTAATAAATGAAATTTAATTTCCTCTAATTATTATTTTGAAATAGTAAGGGTTGATGTGATTAATGTGGATAGTTATGGGTAAAATACGCAAATATTTCAAAATAAGCAAGTGGTTATAAAATATTCATTATTGTTGGGAATATTCGTTTGGTCGTGGAATATTCAATCTGCTGTCGGGGAATATTAAATGCGACGTATCACACGAACAATGTGTGGGCCCATAACGGAAAAACGATTGGATGAAGGAAGCGACAAATATAAGTTGTTTAAAAATAACGGCAGTAGTTATTACAGATTATCTTGTTAAAATACTACCGGTGGTTAAAAACACGAAGGGCTTGCGGTATTGCACCAATTATTGATTCTTACGTAAAGAAGGCACTACTCGATAATGGTTACGATAATTCTTATTCAAGTATTTTATTTTATTGGTTCAATAATTAACGTGTTGATATTTTATATTCTTGTTGTTTCAATAATTATCACTACACGTATTTTTCATTATCGAAGCAATAATTCATATTATCCGAATAATATTATTGGATAACATTATTGGTAATGTCTAGAAAGTTACATCTAAGGAGAGGTTTGGTCACCTAATTGCTTGGCCAAGAAGTGAGAAATTCTTATTGGAAAGCCCCATCTTTCCCAGGAAGCTATGCGATTGTCGATATTATGATTACGTAATATTATTTGTGAATAATTAATTATAGATTCATATGATGAGGAAAATATTGATTTTATGTGGATATAGGCGAAGAAAATTTTTAATGTGACAATTGTTGAAAATTGAAATTTTATCCTTTTACGATAAAATAATTCATTTAAATATATATATTATTATATTTTAATAATATAATAATGGTGATATTTTACAACGAATGTGGGATATATGAGTATCTGGGGAGGAAGAGTATTTTTGTTGCAATAAATGTTTAAAACATGTTAAACATGTCGGTGGACCCCATTTATTATTTGAAATTTGATTATAGCTTTGTAAAATCGCTTGGTTTGTGGATTTTCGGCCAATTTCATTTGGAATTTGGAAAAATTTTCTTATAAAGTTGTAGAGAATTGAATTTTCTATAAAAAAATGCGAGTTTCAATTTTTCGACAAAAGGGCTATTTATTATGAATTATTGAAGTTCAAGTCAAGAAATAATTAATTTTGGAAGTTTAAAATATTTTAAATATGAAAAACGTTTTTTGTCATTATTGTGGGTCTTGCATGTGTTGGAATTTGTTGAATTCAGATCCTTAAAAGTGTGTGTTAGAAAAATATATATATATATATATATTATTAATTTATTAAATTTTCTACTTTGGTGTTCTAATCATTTTTCTATAAATAGGGTGCTTAGGTTAGAATTGAAAATCACACCAGAAACTGAAATTTTCTCTCTCTATATTATCGAGCGTATTCTTGTGAGTATACTTTGAGTATTGCTACACGGTGCAAGTTCAAGTTATAGCTTTATATCCAAAGATTCCAGGTTAAATCTTGTCTTTTCGAGGTAAGGGATATTATTTTTTTTCGTAATGATATTATTTCTTCAATATCATTATGGTGAAATATTGATCTGAAGTTTTTATCAAATTTGGAACTTTTGGTGTCGGAGTTACTATTCACGTATACGTCACTATTCACGTATCGATACATTATTCACGAATACTGAAGACTATTCATCGAAAAATAAAAATTTTCCACTTTTCGCCTAAAATATCTATTGTGGATACTAGCTTTGATTGTATCCATATTTTGATCATTCTTGAATTTTACACCATTATGATTATTTTTGAGGTATTTTTTGACATGGATAAAACAAAGTACGAATCCTTAATCCTTAATCCTTGTCATTTTGTTTCACTGCATTCGTTTCTTTAAAAATATTTTTCATCATCCTCAGTCTTAAATGATGATATTATTGAATATCTTTGGCCTGTAGTGCAAAGATGAATGATTTTTGATGAATATCTTTGGCATGTAGTGCAAAGATGAATATTTGATTCCAGATATATATTGATTGATGTTACAGGGATAAAAGATAGACGATGAACTTTTAAATTCATATATAGAAGATAGTAGTTTGCATTCTCTAATTAACTCTTCTAATGAATTATTATTTCCGCTGCGAATATTGATTTAAAACTTGTTGTCTATTGTATTCTATTAGATTTTTCTCTGTTGAAGACTAACGATAATTTGTTGTATATTATCTTAGTCATAATATTCTTTACTGGGCTAGTTGAGCTCACCCTTTTCCTTTTTGTTCCATTTTTCTTCTCAAGAGGCTAGAATATAGCGAGTACGAGTCGGGGTATGGAATGAAAGTTCTAGAGAGAGTTGTTTAGTGGTGCTCACTATTTTTGTAAAATAATGTATCAATAAATGTGATGAGGATTTATTTGAGTATAGATATTGTCCAGAAGATAATATTTGTATTCAAACTCATAGTTTTACTATTGTAATAATAAAGTTGTAGTTGTTTCTGTACCATGTATTAACAACTCAGAATGGGTGATGTATACCTATTTTGGGGGCGTCACAATTGGTATCAGAGCTTAGGGATATGATCTCTGGCGGAGATCGGGGAATAGAACTAGGAGGGGAGAGAGTAAATCCTTCGCCAAGTGTGTCCTACCTAAGCTTATTTGTTAGTTGGTCAGTATATAGGGATATTATGTGATATATTGATTTGCTTAATTAACCCTTGTTTTATGACAGTATTTGAGAATGTCGACTAAGAATATTAATGGTGGAAGTGAGTCAAGTGGAGGCGCCTTGTCTCACCAACGCGAGGAGAACGTCAACAGTGGCAATGTTCCTCCTGTGAACAACACCAACCTGAAGCGAGATGATGAACGAGGGGATGTTTAGAAGCTTTTTGCAGTTCATGCAAAATCAGACGAGGGAGACTCGTGTTCAAAATACAGGAAGAAATGATAGCAATTCACGGGTTGTCACAGCCAAGTAGTTCAAAGAGTTGGGACCACCAGAATTTAAGGGAAAGCCAAATCCAATCATGGCGGAGACATGGGTCAAGCAAATTACCAAGATATTCGATGTCTTGGGATGCATGGAGGAACAGAAGGTTCCATTCGCCACCTTTATGTTCCGTGGCGAGGTAGACTCTTGGTGGGAGTCGTGAAGCGTACCCATCGGTACGTAGACTTTCGGCATGTCTTGGGAGACATTTCAAAACTATTTAATGACAAATACTTTCACGAAAGTGTTAAGTATATGAAGGAAGTGGAGTTCATCATATTAGAGCAAAACAACATGGCGGTGTCTCAAAGACGAGGCAAAGTTTGCAGAGTTATCCGTGTTTGCACCTCATTTGGTGGAGAATGAGGAAGCGTATGGCGGATGTTTCTTAGAGGTTTGAAACCCTAGATACGTCGATTATCTCATTTCTCATAAATTTTCTCTCTATTCGGATGTTGTAAGCAGGCTCAATTATTAGAAGCGAGATAACGAAAGTACGGTCAATGAGGGACCACAATCAGGATCATCACCGGAGATAGCGATCAACAAAACAACGATAACCCGGTGGAGAAAGAAAAGACGGACAAAATGGTAACCACTCTGGTGGTAATCATGGCCATGACAATAGAAGAAGCGAGTCGGGAGGAGATTTTAAAAAGAGGAGATTTAACAACGACCATGTGAAGACGCAGTAAAGGTGACAAAGAATCGGTACTAAGAGAGAGAACCACCACCCCATTATATGCTACAAATCTGGAAAAGAGGATATATCGGTCAAAGCGCGCACAGCAGTTCAAGGTATGCTATAATTGTGGAAAGGAAGGACATATCGCTCGAGTTTGTCGATGACAATGAAACCTAGTTTAAGCGGGGACGGTGACTCAAAAGATCATCCCCAAAAACTCAAAGTCAGCGGTTCTCGGAAGGCGTTTGTTGTGATCGGGTCAAAATGCGAGGAACGTAAAGCGAGGTAATCACGGGTAAGCTATTTATAAATTCTTGCGAAGTTTATACCTTACTGATATCTGGGGTCTTTACCCATTCATTTATCTCTCTCGCTTGTGCTCAACGTTTAAACTTGACTTGAAGAAATTAGACTTTGACCTATCTGTGGAAACTCCGTTAGGAGAAACTTTCATCACATCCACTGTTTATAAATCTTGTTTGATTCAAGTTGGCACCATCACCTTACCTGTTGACCTTATCTCTTTAAAGATACTTGCTTTTGATGTGATTTTAGGATTGATTGGTTAACTACTCATCATGCCAAAATTGATTGTTTTCGTAAGGTTGTTAGTTTTCATATTCCTAACCAAACCTGTTGTATTTAATTCAAGCAACTAAACAATTAAAATCATCATTTGTCATATCTAATCATAAAGCTATTCGTTTATTGAAAAATGGATGTCAAGCTTTCTTAGCCCATGTTATGGATTTGAATAAAGACACGTCAAATTTGAATAATATTCCTGTTGTTATTGACTTTCCTGACGTATTTCTGAAGAACTTCCGGCCTACCCCGAGCGTGAAGTTGAATTCTTTATTGATCTTGAACCTGCGTACAAAGCCCATTTCTAAAACTCCATATCGAATGGCTCTATTGAACTTGAGAGTTAAAGGTCCAACTACAGGAGTTGTTGGACATCGGTTTCATTCGCCCTAGTAATCTCCTTGGGGTGCTCTCTGCTTTTATTAAGTAAAGAAGAAAGACGGGAGTATGCGATTTTGTATTGACTATCGAGAATTGAACCATGTCACCATCAAGAATAGGTATCCTCTACCTCGTATTGATGACTTGTTTGACCCGATTCTGAGGGCACAATTTTTTCAAAGATCGATCTTAGATTACGGATATCATCGGTGAAGATTAGGCGAGGATATTCCAAAGATCGCTTTTTAAACTCAGACGAGCATTATGAATTCTTAGTCATGTCTTTCGGATTGACTAATGCTCCTGCTGACTTTCATGGATATGATGAATCGAGTATTCAAGGAATATTTGGATCGCTTTGTTGTTGTCTTTATTGATGACATCCTTATATATTCCAAAAGTCGTGAAGATCATGAGCACCATTTGAAATTTCGGTACTCCAAAGGCTTTGTGAAAACAAGCTTTATGCCAAGTTGAAGAAATGCGAGTTACGGCGAGGAAGTAGCATTCTTTGGGCACGTGGTGTCGAAACATGGAGTATCTGTTGATCCGTGAAGATTGAAAGCAATACAAAGTTAGAGAGCAACAAGTCGATTGTGATCAAGACGTAGATTTTTGGGCTTAATTTGGTTATTATCGGAGATTCGTGGAAGGGTTTTCTCGAATCACTACTCCATTAACTCAAATTTAACTCGGAAGGATAAAAATTCGTTTGGGAGCGAAGAATGCGAGAAGAGTTTCCAAGAGCTTAAGAGGAGACTCATTTTAAGACTGTTATAACAATACCATCCGATGCGGATGGATTTGTTATCTACAAATGATGCTTTGGGTAAAGGGTTAGGATGTGTTCTCATGCAACGTGGGAAAGTCATAGCCTATGCCTCGCGACAACTTAAAAAGAGTATGAGAGGAATTATCCTACTCATGATCTAGAGTTAGTAGCAATCGTTTTTGCGCTTAAAGATATGGAGCACTTATCTATATGGGAAGAAAGTGGAGATATATTAGGACCATAAAAGCCTTAAATATTTCTTCACTCAAAAAGAACTCAACACGCGGCGGCAATGACGTTGGCTCGAGCTATTGAAAGACTACAACCACACTATTCAATACCATCCCGAAAAGCGAGCGTGGTAGTGACGCGTTGAGTAGAAGATCATATACGCAGGAATGAGTGCGATGATGTCAAGTATACGATAGAGCCAACTTTAATAGAAAAAGTTAAGGTTGCTCAAGCCGCGAATCGTGAGCGATGCGTATGAAGAAGAAAGTACAAGAAGCTATTAGGAAGCGAGAATTGATGAAGAAGGAATACTTCAAGTCCACTCCGGACTTTTGTGTTCTAACGACTACGATTTGAAGTACAAGATTATGATGGAGGCACAAAATACACCATTTGCAATCCATCTTGGAAGTACTAAAATGTATCGTGATCTTCGACATACATTTTGGTGGAACAATATGAAGAGAGAGATTGCAAAGTTTATCTCGATGTGTTTAACTTGTCGGCGTGTAAAGGCGGAGCATCTAGTACCTAAGGGTCCGTTGCAACCACTTGAAATTCGAAATAGAAGTGGGAACACATTACATGTATGTATTTCACGAGGTCTTCCTACGGTTTCTCAAGGCATCAATGCTATTTGGGTTATTGTTGATAGATTAACCAAGTCTCCGCTCATTTCTTGCGATATCACGGAGACTTATTCCCTGAACGTCTTGCTCATATATATGTAAATGAGATTGTGAGATTGCATGGCATGCCAGTATCCATAGTTTCGGATCGTGACCCAAGATTTACTTCATGATTTTGGGCTAGCTTGCAAAAAGCTATGGGCACGGATTTACGATTCAGTTCGGCATACCATCCTCAAACGGACGGACAATCAGAGAGGACTATTCGAACTCTTGAAGATTTATTAAGACTCTGTGTCCTAGATTTTAAGGGTTGTTGGGATAAGTATTTACCATTGGTGGAATTCTTCTACAACAATAGTTATCAGGCAAGTATAGGTGTGGCTCCATTTGAAGCATTATATGGACGAAAGTGTTGCTCTCCAATATGTTGGGATGAGGTGGGTGAAACAACATTGTTGGGACTAGAAGTTAAGTACGTGTATGACTACCTAAAAGATCCAAATGATTCGACAACGTATACAAGCGGCACAAGATCGACAAAAGAGTTATGCGGATCTTCATCGAAAGGACGACGGAAATTTAGTATAGGGGATCATGTATTGTTGCGAGTTGCTCCATGGAAGGAGTTACAAGATTTGGGAAGAGTGGAAAGCTCAATCCACGATTTATTGGTCCATTTCAAATTCTTGACCGAGTAGGAAATGTAGCCTATAGACTCGCGTTACCTCCAAGTATGTCTCGTGTTCATAATGTGTTTCACATTTACGTACTTATCGTAAATATGTGAAAGACCGAACCACGTTATTGAGTTAGAACCGGACGAGATAATAGAAGACTTAACGTATGAGGAGAATTTTTGTCAAGATCTTTGATAGGAAGGAGCATGTCCCTACGACGAAGGTCATACCACAAGTTAAAGTTTTGTGGAGGAACTATCTTTATAGAGAAATGACACGGGAAATGGAAGCGGAAATGAAAGTGAGGTATCCTCACCTTTTCAAAACACCATGTACGTATGTCAATTTCGAGGACGAAATTTCATAAGGAGGGGAGGTTGTAAGACCCCAAATAATTAATAAATAAAATTTAATTTCCTCTAATTATTATTTTGAAATAGTAAGGGTTGATGTGATTAATGTGGATAGTTATGGATAAAATACGCAAATATTTCAAAATAAGCAAGTGGTTATAAAATATTCATTGTTGCCGGGGAATATTCGTTTGGTCGTGAAATATTCATCTTGTGGGGAATATTAAATGCGACAGTAGCGACCATGTGTGGGCCCCATAACGGAAAGCTATTGGATGAAGAAAACGACAAATATAAGTTGTTTAAAAATAATGGCGTAGTTATTGCTATCAATTATCTTTGTTAAAATACCGGTGGTTAAAAACACGATGGCATTACTCGGTATTGCACCAATTATTGATTCTTACGTAAGAAGGCACTACTCAATAATGGTTACGATAATTATTGTTCGTATTTTATTTTATTGATTCAATAATTGTTGTGTTGATATTTTATATTCTTTGTTGTTTGATAATGTCACTTCTACAAGATTTTTTATTATCGAAACAATAATTCATATTATCTGAATAATATTATTGGATAACATTATTGGCAATGTCTAGAAAGTTACGTACAAGGAGAGGTTTGGTCACCTAATTGCTTGCTGCTAAGTAAGGAGAAATTCTTATTGGAAAGCCCCATCTTTCCAGGAACCGCTAGTTATCAATATTATGATTCGTAATATTATTTGTGAATAATTAATTATTGATTCATATGATGAGGAAAATATTGATTTTATGTGGATATAGATGAAGAAAATTTTTAATGTGACAATTGTTGAAAATTGAAATTTTATCTTTTTACGATAAAATAATTCTTTTAAATATATATTATTATATTTTAATAATATAATAATGGTGATATTTTTACAACGAATGTGGGATATATGAGTATCTGAGGAGGAAGAGTATTTTTGTTGCAATAAATGTTTAAAACATGTTAAACATGTCGGTGGACCCCATTTCTTGATTGAAATTTGATTATAAGCTTTGTAAAATCGCTTGGTTTGTGAATTTTTACCAATTTTTGTTTGGAATTTGAAAAAACTTTCTTCTGAAAAGTTGTAGAGAATTGAATTTCATATAAAAATTTGCGAGTTTCGAATTTTCTGGCAAAAGGGCTATTTATTATGAATTATTGAAGTTCTGAAGCTCCGAAATAATTAATTTTTGGAAGTTTAAAATATTTTAAATATGAAAAACGTTTTTTGTCATTATTGTGGGTCTTGCATGTGTTGGAATTTGCTGAATTCAGATCCTTAAAAGTGTGTATTGGAAAAAAAAAATATATATTATTAATTTATTAAATTTTCTACTTTGGTGTTCTAAGCATTTTTCTATAAATAGGATGCTTAGGTCAAAATTGAAAATCACACCAGAAACTGAAGTTTTCTCTCTCTATATTATTGAGCGTATTCTTGTGAGTATTTTGAGTATACTTTGAGTATTGCTATACGGTGCAAGTTCAAGTTATAGCTTTATATCCGATTATTAGGTTAAATCTGCCTTTTCGAGGTAGGGATATTATTTTTTTTTTCATTGATATTATTTCTTCAATATCATTATGTTGAAATATTGATCTGAAGTTTTTATCAAATTTGGAACTTTTGGTGTCTGAGATTCTTATTCACGATATCAAGACTTATTCACGATACGATAATTATTCACGAATACGGCCTTTATTCATGAAAAATGAAAATTTTCCCTTTTCGTCTAAAATATCTATTGTGGATACTAGCTTTGATTGTATCCATATTTTGATCATTCTTGAATTTTACACCACTTATGATTATTTTTGAGGTATTTTTGGACATGGATAAAACAAAGTACTGAATCCTTAATCCTTAATCCTTGTCATTTTGTTTCACTGCATTCGTTTCTTTAAAAATATTTTTCATCATCCTCAATCTTAAATGATGATTTTATTGGATATCTTTGGCTTTGGTAGTGCAAAGATGCATGATTTTCGATGAATATCTTTGGCGTAGTGCAAAAGATGAGCAGTGTTTAGATGAACATGATTAATCGATGAATATCTTTGGCATGTAGTGCAAAGATGAATATTTGATTCCAGATATATATTGATTGATGTTACGAGGATAAAATATCGACGATGAACTTTTAAATTCATATATAGAAGATAGTAGTTTGCATTCTCTACTTAACTCTTCTAATGAATTGTTGTTTCATTATTGATTGTTGATTTAAAGCTGGTTGTCTATTGCATTCTATTAGATTTTTCCCTGTTGAAGACTAACGATAATTTGTTGTATATTATCTTAGTCATAATATTCTTTACTGGGCTAGTTGAGCTCACCCTTTTCCATTTTGTTCCATTTTTTCTTCTCGGGAGGCGAGAATATAGCGAGTACGAAGTGGGGTATGGAATGAAAGTTCTAGAGAGAGTTGTTTAGTAGTCCTCACCATTTTGTAAAATAATGTATCAATAAATGTGATGAGGATTTATTTGAGTATAGATATTGTCAGAAGATAATATTTGTATTCAAACTCACAGCTTTCTTATTGTAATAATAAAGTTGTAGTTATTTACATGTACCATGTATTGACAACTCGAGAATGGGTGATGTATACCTATTTTGGGGGCGCCTGATTGGTATCGAGCTTAGGGATATGATCTCGTGCGGAGATCGGGGAATAGAACTAGGAGGGAGAGATTTAGTAAATCCTTCCATTAGTGTGTCCTACCTAAGCTTATTTGTTAGTTAGTCGATATATAGGGATATTATGTGATATATTGATTTGCTTAATTAACCCTTATTTTATGACAAAGATTTGAGAATGTCGACTAAGAATATTAATGATGGAAGTGAGTCCGTGGTGGAGGCCTCAGACTCACCAACGAGGAGAACGATACAACAGTGGCAATGTTCTCCTGTGAACAACACCCTTGAAGCGAGATGATGAGCGAGGGGATGTTTAGAAGCTTTTTTGCGATTCATGCAAAATCGGATTTGAGGAGACTCGTGTTCAAAATCTGAGGAAGAAATGATAGCAATTCACGGGTTGTCACGACCAAGTAGTTCAAAGAGTTGGGACCACGAATTTAAGGAAAGCGGATCCGATCATGGCGGAGACATGGGTCAAACAAATTACCAAGATATTCGATGTCTTGGGATGCACGGAGAAAGAAGGTTCCATTCGCCACCTTTTATGTTCCTTGGCGAAGCAGAGACATCGGTGGAGATCATGAAGCGTACCCATCCATCCACCTTCAAAGCGTGTCTTGGGAGACATTTCAAAAACTATTTAATGACAAATACTTTCACGAAAGTGTTAAATCGTATGAAGGAAGTGGAGTT
This sequence comes from Panax ginseng, assembly GCA_020205605.1. Taxonomy (NCBI): domain Eukaryota; kingdom Viridiplantae; phylum Streptophyta; class Magnoliopsida; order Apiales; family Araliaceae; genus Panax; species Panax ginseng. The sequence goes on along the minus strand of CM035135.1, from coordinate 128,098,261 downwards.
CATCATATTAGAGCAAAATAACATGGCGGTGTCTCGATGACGAGGCAAAGTTTGCGAGAGTTATCCAGTTTTCAGACCTCATTTGGTGGAGAATGAGGAGCGTATGACGCGGATGTTTCTTAGAGGTTTGAAACTCTGATACGTCAAGATCTCATTTCTCATAAATTTTCTCTCTATTCAGATGTTGTAAACAAGGCTCAATTATTAGGCGAGATAACGAGTACGGCCAACCGAGGGACCACAATCGAGGATCATCTAGGAGATAGCGATCAACAAAACAACGATAATCGGCGGAGAAAGAAAAAAGCGGACAAAAATGGTAACCACTCCGGTGGTAATCATGGCCATGAAAATAGAAAAAGCGAGTCGGGAGGAGATTTTAAAAGAGGAGATTTAACAACGATTATATGAAACGAGCAGTCTTGTGACAAAGAATCGGTTCTAGAGAGAGGAGAACGACCACCGGTCATATGCTACAAATGCGGAAAAGAGGGACATATCGGTCAAAGCGCCCACAACATTCAAGGTATGCTTATAATTGTGGAAAGGAAGGACATATCGCTTTCTGGATTAGACGGTAGAAAAAACCTAGTTCAATGGGGGACGGTGACTCAAAAGATCGTCCCAAAAATTCAAAGTCAACGGTTCACGGAAAAGCGTTTGTTGTGACTAGTCAAAATGCGAGGAACCCAAACGAGGTAATCACGGGTAAATTTATTTATAAATTCTTGCGAAGTTTATACCTTACTTGATACCGGTCTATACCCATTCATTTATCTCTCCTACTTGTGCTCAACGTTTAAACTTGACTCCGGAGAAATTAGACTTTGACCTATCTGTGGAAACTCCGTTAGAGAAACTTTCATCACATCCACTGTTTATAAATCTTGTTTGATTCAAGTTGGCACCATCACCTTACCATTGACCTTATCTCTTTAAAGATACTTGCTTTTGATGTGATTTTAGGGATTGATTGGTTAACTACTCATCATGCCAAAATTGATTGTTTTCGTAAGGTTGTTAGTTTTCATATTCCTAACCAACTTTTTGTTGTATTTAATTCAAGCAACTAAACCATTAAAATCGATCAACGTCATATCTAATCATAAAGCTATTCGTTTATTGAAAAACGGATGTCAAGCTTTCTTAGCCCATGTTATGGATTTGAATAAAGACACGTCAAATTTGAATAATATTCTGTTGTTATTGACTTTCCGACGATTTCTGAAGAACTTCCTGGCCTCACCCCGTAACGTGAAGTTGAATTCTTTATTGATCTTGAACCAGTACAAAGCCCATTTCTAAAACTCCATATTGAATGGCTCCTATTGAACTTCGGAGTTAAAGGTCCAACTACAGGAGTTGTTGGACATCGTTTCATTCGCCCTAGTACATCTCCTTGGGGTGCTCCTGTTTTATTAAGTAAAGAAGAAAAGGCGGGAGTATGCGACTTTTGTATTGATTATCGAGAATTGAACTATGTCACCATCAAGAATAGGTATCCTCTACCTCGTATTGATGACTTGTTTGACCGATTCTGAGGGCACAATTTTTTCAAAGATCGATCTTCGTTCGGATATCATCAATTTGAAGATTAGGCGAGGATATTCCAAAGACTTCCTTTAGAACTCGGTACGAGCATTAAGAATTCTTAGTCATGTCTTTCGGATTGACTAATGCTCCTGCGGCTTTCATGGATATGATGAATCGAGTATTCAAGAAATATTTGGATCAGTTTGTTGTTGTCTTTATTGATGACATCCTTATATATTCCAAAAGTCGTGAAGATCATGAGCACCATTTGAAGCTGGTACTCCAAAGGCTTCGTGAAAACAAGCTTTATGCCAAGTTAAAGAAATGTGAGTTCTGGCTTGAGGAAGTAGCATTCCTTGGGCACGTGGTGTCGAAACATGGAGTATCTGTTGATCCGGCGAAGATTGAAGCAATACAAAGTTGGGAGCAACCGAAGTCGGTGACTGAAGTACGTAGATTTTTGGGCTTAGCTGGTTATTATCGGAGATTCGTGGAAGGGTTTTCTCGAATCACTACTCCATTAACTCAGCTAACTCGGAAGGATACAAAATTCGTTTGGAGCGAAGAATGCGAGAAGAGTTTCAAGAGCTTAAGAGAGACTCATTTTAAGACTGTTTCAACAATACCATCCGTACGGATGGATTTGTTATCTACAATGATGCTTCGGGAAAAGGGTTAGGATGTGTTCTCATGCAGCGTGGAAAAGTCATAGCCTATGCCTCGCATGACAACTTAAAGAGTATGAGAGGAATTATCCTACTCATGATCTAGAGTTGGCGCAATCTTTTTGCTGCTTAAAGATATGGAGGCACTATCTCATATGGGAAGAAAGTGGAGATATATTAGGACCATAAAAGCCTTAAATATTTCTTCACTAAAAAAGAACTCAACATCTGGCGGTGGCGTTGGCTCGAGCTATGAAAGACTACAACCACACTATTCAATACCATCCCGAAAAGCGAACGTGGTAGGTGACGCGTTGAGTAGAAGATCATATGCGAGGAATGAGTGCGATGATGTCAAGTATCGCGACAGAGCCAACTTTAATAGAAAAAGTTAAGGTTGCAAGAGCCAATCAGGGATGATGCGTATGAAGAAGAAAGTACAAGAAGGAGCTATTAGGGCGAGAATTGATGAAGAAGGAATACTTGAGTCCACTCTGGACTTTGTGTTCTAACGACTACGATTTGAAGTACAAGATTATGATGGAGGCACAAAATACACCATTTGCAATCCATCTTGGAAGTACTAAAATGTATCGTGATCTTGACATACATTTTGGTGGAACAATATGAGAAGAGAGATTGCAAAGTTTATCTCGATGTGTTTAACTTGTCAACGTGTAAAAGTGAGACATCTAGTACTAAGGGTCCGATTCTGCAACCACTTGAAATTCGAAATAGAAGTGGGAACACATTACCATGAATTTCGCGTTACGTCTTCTTCCTACGGTTTCTCAAGGCATCAATGTTATTTGGGTTATTGTTGAAACAACAACAATATAAAATATCAACGTAGCAATTATTAAATCAATAAAATAAAATAATTGAGCGATAATTATCGTAACCATTATTGAGTAAAGGCTTTTACGTAAGAATCAATAATTGGTGCAATACCGGTGTCTTCTTGTGTTTTAACCAATCGAGTATTTTAACAAAGATAACTTGGTGAATAACTACGCCATTATTTTTAAACAACTTATATTTGTCGTTTTCTTCATCCAATCTTTCCAGTTATGGGGCCCTACACATGGTCGCTGCTACCGTCGCATTTAATATTCCCGATAAGACGAATATTCCATGACCAAACGAATATTCCCCGACAATAATGAATATTTTATAACCACTTGCTTATTCAAAATATTTGGGTATTTTACCCATAACTATCCACATTAATCAAATCAACCCTTACTATTTCACAATAATAAATAGAGGAAAATAAATTTTATTTATTAATAATTTGGGGTCTTACAACCTCCCCTCCTTATGAAATTTTATCCTCGAAATTGACGTACGTACCTGGTGTTTCGAAAAGATGAGAATACCTTGCTTTCATTTTCGTTTCCAACTCCCAGGTCATTTCCTCAATAGCATGGTTTCTCCACCAAACTTTAACTTGTGGTATAACCCCTCAAAGACATAGGACATGTTCTTTCCTATCCAAGATCTTGACAGTACCTCCTCAGACGTTAAGTCTTCATTATCTCATCCGGTTCCAACTCAATGACGTGGTTCGGGTCGTCCACATATTTACGTAACATCGATACGTGAACAACGTTATGAACATGCGTCATACTTGGCGGTAAAACGAGTCTATAGGCCAAAGTTCCTATTCGATCGAGAATTTTAAATGGATTAATAAATCGAAGGTTTGAGCTTTTCCTCACCTCACCGATTCTCGCTTTTGAAATAACAAACTTTGACCTCCTTCTTCAAATTCATCACTCCGGTGTGTAGCTTGAGAGCGACTTTAACTTTATCGATTAAAGTTGATTATACTCATATATCATCACGTGGGTACCTAGAGTTTTCATCTCCATCTCTATTATTTGTAAATTATCTGAAATTAGTCTTTGACAATATCGTTACTCGATTTATATACGATCTTCTACTCAACACGTCACTACCACGTTCACTTTTCCAGGATGGCATGGTCGTAACATGTCTTTGAAATGAGTCTCCTCTTGAGTTCTTCGAAGCTCTTCCCACATTCCTTGCTCCATTCGAATTTTGTATCTCTACGAGTCAGCTGCGTTAATGGAATAGCAATTCGAGAATATCCTTCAACGAATCTCCGATAATAACCAACTAAGTCTAGAAAGCTACGTATTTCGATTACCGACTTAGGTTGTTCTCAACTGTGACTCATATCCCAACCTTGGATAACACGTTACAATGACACCTATCGCTTTCTTATCGCATGCGAATATGGTGTCCCTACGGAGAGTGCGGCGGTGCATTCCACAAAGGAAGTCACTAGATAAAGGCTCGGTACCAAATTCTATAGTTGAATTTTTAACTCCACGAAGTTCAATATAGAGCCATTCGATATGAGATTTTAGAAATGAGTTTTGTCTTAGGGTTCAAAGTCGATACAAATTTAATATCGTGCTTTGGGGAGTAAGCAAGAAATTCTTCAGAAATACGTCGGGAAAATCAATAACAACATGAATATTATTCAAATCGACGTGTCTTTATTCAAATCCATAACATGGACTAAGAAAACTTGACATCCGTAATAAAGCGAATGACTTCATGGCTTGATATGAAAATGTTTGACTACAATGGTTTGATTGCTTGAATTGAATAACGAGTTGCTTAGGAATATGAAAACTAACAACCTTACGAAAGTAATCAATTTGGCATTTGGTAGTAGTTAACCTTAAAATCACATCAAAAGCAAATATCTCTATAGAAATAAGGTTAACGGGGAATGTGATAGTGCCAACCTGAATCAAGCAAGATTTCTAAACAACGGATGTAATAAAAGTTTTCTCTAATCGAGTCTCCATAAATAAAGTCAAAGTCTAATTTCTCCGTAGTCAAGTTCAAACGTTGGTAAAGACAAGAGAGATAAAAGAATGGGTAGAAGCCCGGTATCTAGTAAGGTATAAACTTCGCAAGAATTTATAATTAACTAACCCGTGCTAACTTCGTTCGGGTTCCTTGCATTTTGACCGATCACGACAAACGCTCTTCCAGGAACCGTTGACTTTGACTTTTCTGGGACATCCTTTTGAGTCACCATTCCCGCTGGATTGGGTTTTGCTACCGTATAATCTCGAGCGATATGTCCTTCCTTTCCACAACTATAGCATACCTTGAATTGTTGTGGGCAGTTTGGGCTGATATGTCCCTCTTTCCCGTATTTGTAGCATATAACCGGTGGTCTTTCTCCTCCCTTGGAACCAGTTGCTACTGGCGCTGACGTCTTCACATGGTCGTTGTTGAATCTCCTCTTTTTAAAATCTACTCCCGACTCGATTCTTCTATTCTCATGGCCACGATTACCACCGAGTGGTTACCGCTTTGTCAGTATTCTTCTTTCTCCATTTGGTTATCGTTATTACGATGATCGCTATCTTGATATGATCCTGGTTATGGTCCCTCGGTTGAGCGTACTCGTTATCTCACTCTAACAACCGAGCCCTGCTGACAACATCCGAATAGAGAGAAAATTTATGAGAAATGAGATCTTGGCGTATCTGGGTTTCAAACCTCTCGAAACATCCCGCGTCATCGTTCCTCATTCTCTACCAAATGAGGTGCAAACCTGGATAACTCTGCAAACTTTGCCTCGTACTGGGACACCGTCGTGTTATTTTGTTCGAGTCTAATAAACTCTACTTCCTTCATATGACGAATACTTTCAGGGAAGTACTTGTCATTGAATTTATTTCAAACGTCTCCCATGACATCTTTGAGTGAAATTTGGATGGGTACGCTTCATGATTCCCACCGAGAATCTACCTCGTTACGGAACATAAAAGTAGCGAATGGAACTTTCTGTTCCTCCGTGCATCCCAAGACATCGAATATATTGGTAATTTATTTGACCCACGTCTTCGCCTTAATCGGATCCGGCTTTCCCCAGAATTCTAATGGTCCCAACTCTTTGAACTGCTTGGCTGTGACCACCCGTGAATTGCTATCATTTCCTCCTGTATTTTGAACACGAGTCTCCCTCTTCTTATTTTGCATGAACTGCAAAAAGCTTCTAAACATCCCCCCGTTCATCATCTGCTCAGTGGTGTTATTCACAGGAGGTACATTGCCAGCCTGTTGCACGTTCTCCTCGTTGGTAAGTACAAGCATCTCCACGGTCTCATTTACTCCTTTCATTAATATTCTCAATCGACATTCTCAAATCCGCCATAAAACAAGGGTTAATTAAGGAAATCAATATATCACATAATATCCCTATATACCAACCAACTAACAAATAAGCTTAGGTAGGACACTTTAGCGAAGGATTTACTCGTCTCTCCCTCCTAGTTCTATTCCCCTATCTCCGCTTGGAGATCATATCCTAAGCTCGATACCAACTATGACGCCCCAAAATAGGTCCATTCCATCCAACCCATTCTCGAGTCGCCAAATACATGATACGTAAATAACTACAACTTTATTATTACAACATATAAACTGTGAGTTTAAATACAGATATTGCCATCTAGACAATATCCACACGCAAATATTCATCTTTGCACTACAGGCCAAAGATATTCATCAGTTAGTCATGTTCATCTAAACACCTGTTCATCTTTTGACTACTACGGCCAAAGATATTCATCAAGAAATCATTCATCTTTGCACTACTGAGCCAAAGATATTCGATAATATCATCATTTAGGGTGAGGATGATGAAAAATATTTTAAAGGAAGCGAATCCGATTGAAACAAAAGAACAAATATTAAGGATTCGTATTTTAAACAATCCAAGTTCGTAAATACTTCATAAGTAATCGAGTGGAGTAAAATTCAAGAATGATCAAAACATGGATACAATCAAAGCTAGTATCCATAATAGATATTTTGGACAAAAAAAGAAATTTCATTTTTAGGTGAATAGTCTTAAGTGATTCGTGAATAAGGCCAGAGTATCGTGAATAGTAACTCAGACACCAAAAGATAGAAATTTCACAAAAAATATCTTCACGCTTCGTGAATAGTACTCGTGAATAGTAACTCATGAATAGTAACCCGAAGCATGAAAAAAGTTCCAAATTTGATAAAAATTCCAACCAATATTTTAAGATAATGATATTGAAGAAATAATATCATTTTGAATAAAATAACATCCCTTACCTCGAAAAGACAAAGATCTTACAGTTGAAACACAGGATATAAAAAGCTATGACTTGAACTTGCAATCATATATAGCAATACTCAAAGTATACTCAAAATACTCACAAGAATACGCTCGATAATAAAAAGAGAAAACTTGATTTCTGGTGTGATTTTCAATTGTAACCTAAGCACCCTATTTATAGGAAAATGGTTAGAACACCAAAGCAGAAAATTTAATATAATATTAATATTTACAAAACACATTCCTACGCCCACTTTGAAATCTGATTTCAGCCACCAAGCACATGTTAAAGATGGCCACCAACATTTGAAAATTTTTTTTCTTAAAAAACATAATTAAAACTTTCAAAAATCAATTATTTTGGAGCTTCAGAACTTCAATAATTCACAATAAATAGCCCTTTTGCCAGAAAATTCGAATCTCGCGAATTTTTATAGAAAATTCCATTATCTACAACTTTACAGAAGAAAGTTTTTCCAAATTCCAAACAGAAATTGACCGAAATCCATAAACGGGCGATTTTACAGTCTATAATCAAATTTCAGTCAAGAAATGGGTCTACCGACACACAAAATCTGTTTTTAATATTTATTGCAACAAAAATACTCTTTTTCCTCGTATACTCATATATCCCACATTCATTGTAAAAATATCACCATTATTATATTATTAAAATATAATAATATATTTAAATGAATTATTTTATCAGAAAAAGATAAAATTTCAATTTTCAACAATTGTCGCATTAAAAATTTTCTCCATCTATATCCACATAAAATCAATATTTTCCTCATCATATAAATCAATAATTAATTATTCACGAATAATATTACGTAATCACAATATCGACAACAGGTAGGGTTCCAGGAAGAGAGGGCTTTCAATAAGAATTTCTCCTTACCTTGCGCGTAATTGGGTGACCAAACCTCTCCTTGAGTGAACTTTTTAGACATTGCCAATAATGTTATCTAATAATATTATTTAGGATAATATGAATTATTGCTTCGATAATGAAAAAATATGTGTAATGACAATTATTGAAACAACAAGAATATAAAATATCAACGCATCAATTATTAAATTAATAAAATAAAAAAATCTTGAAGAGTAATTATCTGTAACCATTATTGAAAGTAGTGCCTTCTTACGTAAGAATCAATAATTGGTGCAATCTGAGTAATCTTCTTGTGTTTTAATTTAGTATTTTAACAGATATTAACAGTAATAACTACGCCTGTAGATTTTTTAAACAACTTATATTTGTCGTTTTCTTCATCCAATCGCTTTTCAGTTATGGGGCCCGCATGGTCATTTGCTTGGCCAGTCATACGAATATTCCCGAAGACGATCTTAATATTCCATTTGACCAAACGAATATTCCCCGACAATAATGAATATTTTATAACCACTTGCTTATTCGAAATATTTGCGTATTTTACCCATAACTATCCACATTAATCAAATCAACCCTTACTATTTCAAAATAATAAATAGAGGAAAATAAATTTTATTTATTAATAATTTGGGGTCTTACACTTTATATTTATATCTGGCGGCTAGTTCGTTGGCAGTAGGAGTTGTTTTGGTTCAGGAAGCAGGGGTGAAGCAGCATCCGGTTTATTATGTTAGTCACGTCCTGAGAGATGCTGAAACCAGGTACCCAAATATTGAAAAATTTGTCTTTGATTTGATAATTGCTAGTCAAAAGCTTCGGTAATATTTTCAAGGTCGACTCTTGGTCGTCTACATGGATCAACCGCTGAAGAAGGTGATGAGCAAGCCAGAAGTTTCGGGGAGACTAGCAGCATGGACAATGGAATTATCTCAATTTTTTATTGAGTATCATCCCCGAACTGCTATCAAAGGTCAAGCATTGGCCGATTTCATGGTGGAATGTTCTTTCTCCGAAGCAGATGCCGAGTTACCAGGAGCTGAAGCTTCCGATCGAGAAGTTGTAGTTCTTCAGCACAACCAGAGTTCATGAACGCTGTATGCAGATGGGTCTTCTACTGTGGATTTCAGTGGGGCAGGGATTATCTTAACAAGTCCGGAGGGATTCAAAGTGCAACAGGCCATCAGATTTGGGTTCAGAGCAACGAACAACGAGGCCAAGTACGAAGCAGTGCTAGCAGGGGTCCGATTAGCGAAGAGTCTGGAAGTTCAGAAGTTAATCATTTATAGTGACTCTCAGCTGGTCGTCAAGCAAGTGTCCAGAGATTATGAAGCTCGTGGAACAAGAATGATCAAATATTTGGCAGAGTTGAAAGATCGGCCCGAGATTTTCGTCTCTATGAGTTTTGGTGGTATAGGCGTAACGACAATTCTATTACCGATGCATTGTCAAAGCTGGCCACTACGGATGCTAATGTTTTCAATGGGTCAGTCTATTTGGAGGTTCTGCAGCAGCCGAGTATCTAACATGAAGCGGTGATGTGTATTAAACGTTCTAACTATTGGATGACTCCTTACATTGAATATCTGGCAGATGGCATCCTTCCTTCAGATCAGATGCTTGCAAAGAAGATCAAGTACAAGAGTGCCAACTTCGTTCTTATTGATGGGGATCTTTATCGAAGGGCATTTTCATCACCATTGTTGAAGTGTTTGATCCCGTCCGAAGCTGAATATGCTCTTCGAGAGGTTCACAAGGGTATTTATGGCGACCATATGGCTGCTAAGTCATTAGCTTACAAAGTACTTCGGTAGGGGTTCTACTGGCCTACGATCTTCAAAGAAGCTACGGAGTATGTGAAAAAGTGTGAGAAGTGTCAGCTCAACAGTCCGATCCCACATTAGCCACCAGAAGAGCTATACTCAATCTTATCTCCTATACCCTTTGCTGTTTGGGGGGTAGATATACTGGGTCCATTGCCGAAAGCTAAAGGTCAAGTCAGTTTTGTTATAGTTTCCATCGATTATATGACCAAATGGGTAGAAGCGAAGCCACTTTGGTTGATAACGGAACAAGAATGCTTGAAGTTCATGAAGGAGTCCGTAGTTTTTCTTTTCGGAATTCCTAAAGTGGTGATATCGGACAACGAACGCCAGTTCGTGGGATCGAAGTTTGAAGGATTTCTGAAAGAGCTGGGAGTTCAACACAAGAAGACTTCGGTGGCTCATCCACAGTCGAATGGGCAAGTTGAAGTGATTAACGAACGTCTTTGAATGGGATCAAGGCGATTTGGGCGAGGCTAAAGGAAGATGGCGGTAAGAGTGCTTTCGGTGTATTATGGGCTTACCGGACTACACCAAGGACTACAACAGGGGATTCACCTATGGTACTGATGCCTTAGTCCCAGTTGAGATTGGATCTCCAAGTCTTCGGGTTAGTCAGTTCAAAGAGATCTACAATGATGAAGGACTGAAGGTCAACCTGGATCTGCTGGAAGAAGTCAGAGAAGTGGCTTGGATCAAGTTAGAAGCTTATCAGCGGAGAGTAGCCAAGCATTACAACAAGGGCGTTAAGCTTCGTAGATTTGAAGTGGGGGACTTCGTCCTCGGAGAAGTCGAAGCATCTACGCCGTAACGTGGGAAAGGCGATCTTGCGAAGCCCGGGAAGGGCCGTATGAAGTAATTGAAGTACCGAAGCCAAGAACTTATCGGTTGAAGGCATTGAACGGATCTGAGATCAAGAACACTTGGCATGTTGGTAGAATTCGGAAATATTTTCAGTAGAGATCGAGTCAGTTTATCGAAAGTCTGTAAATGGTGGTTCATCATCAATAAGAGATTCACTTTTTCACAATTAATCTTTTTTCTATTGGTCCTAAATTTATACCGAAGTAAGGAGGACGGGGTGGACTCGCTGACCATTCGATGGTAGCCTTATCGGTAGGAGTGTCCTTATGAATTTGTCTTACCGCGAGTGGTAAACAAATTCCATAGTCCTTTTAATATTGTTTTACCGCGAGTGGTAAACAATATGCACCGAAGTAAGGAGGACGGGGTGGACTTGCTGACCATTCGATGGTAGCCTTATCGGCAGGAGTGTCCTTATAGGTTTGTTATACCCTGCGTGGTAGACAAATTCCATGGTCCTTTTAATATTATTTTATCACGAGTGGAAAACAATATGCACCGAAGTAAGGAGGTTCGGTCGGACTCGCTGACCATTCGATGGTAGCCTTATTGTCAGGTGTGTCCTTATGAATTTGTTTAACCCTTGTAGTAAACAAATTCCTTGGTCCTTATAAAATTGTTCTACCCCGAGTGGTAAACAAATGTCCTTATATACTTGTTTTACCCCGAGTGGTAAACAAGATCTTGATGGTGAAAGGAGGATCAACCGAATTCATCTTATGCCTAATCTATCTCACACTTCAGAAATGATAAGTATGCATTACTTTATTTTGTTCAAGTGTTGAGTACGGTTCATTCAGTTCAGTTCATTATGTTCAGTATTATTCTTCAATTTAACTGTTATATGCCTTATCTGATTCACAATATAAGTTAAGTTCAAAAGACACTTATCCAGTTTTAAGTTGATTGATACTGAATTATTGACAAGAAACGAAATAAGCAGAAGTCATGATAAAGAAAGTTGAAAAAATCATTAATATTTAACTGTTCATCCATGCATGATATTAATTGATTACGTAAAAATAGAAATTTTCACAAAGTTCTTAAACAATTCCAAAAGAACACAGAAACCATTATCAGACATCATCTTCTTCACCATCTGATGAGTCAAGGATAGACGGATCCATTTTGGCTTCAAACCGGGCCGGTTTGCCTTTACTTCGGCATTCCTCATATCCTTCCGAAAATATCCGAACGATCTCCTCATTCAGCTCAGTTGACTTTCGATAAGTCATTTGGATATCTTTTCGAAGGTCTTCAGTCAGTGGTGGCCCCAAATCTCTGAGGGCACGAAGCTCTTTGACTTCATCTTCAAGCTTTTGACGTTCCTTAAGATGGCGAAGCTCTCTGGTCTCAAACTCATTCACCTGAAGAGCCAGGCTCTTGTTGGTTTTCACTAGGTTTTCGTTCTTCTGAACCAGGACTTCGTTTTTCTGGACTAAATCCACATTCATATCAGTGATTGCCCTATGATCTGTTTTCATATTTTTCATTTGATCCTTGGTTTGTGCCAAATCTTTTCAAAGATGTTCATTATTATACTGGACGATGTCAAGATCGTGCCTCTCCTTTGCCAATGCAGACTCCAGTATGGCATTTTCTCTTCTAGGCGGCGTCTTGGTGAACCCTTTCTTTGTGCTTAGGGCGAAGACGCCTTAGAATATCGTATTGCTTACATAAATTCACCTTAGTCCATCAATTTTAGAAAAATAGTATAAAGATATACAAACATCGAACTTGACTTACTTTGGCCTCGATATTTCATGCCTTCATCAATCAAGTCTCGATAGAAACTGTTCCGAATCGGTGATCATCAGTATCATGAACAAAGGAATCATACTGATTGGAAAGGAAAAAGGCTCGTTTGGTTCGGGGCGAGAGAGTGGGGGAACCCATGATTTCAGGTCTGGCTTTCATAGAAGATGATCGTGGGGGAGAAATCGGGGGCTGATCCGGAGGTGGAGGTGGCTGAGTATATGCAGTTTGAGGTAGAGATGGCTCAGTATGCACAGATTCAAGCGTCATTTCAGGTTGATCACTTGAAGAGTGTTTCCTCTTGCGAGTAAGGGAGAGAGTAGACTCTGCGTGCTCTTCTAATTCTTCTTCAGAAACAATGATCTCCTCAGGGATGATAGGGGGCAGATTGGCTTCAGAAGCACGTACTCTCAAATCATCAGCAGTAAGAGGAGTTATTTTAGTTCTCCTCTTCTTTGTACAAATGATTTGGGATCGTTCATTCAAAGGCAGATCAAGTAAACTTTCATCAAGTGTAGGAGGAGGAGCTGGTCTAGTCTTTCTAATAGCTTTTTTCATGATCCGAAGAGGTGTTGTTTCTGTGGTAGGAGGAATCTCCTCAGTTGGAAGGTCGGTGAGTTGAGCTTTGGCGGTGGATGGTTCAGCTACAGATTCAGAAGTTTTCCCAGACAGAAACTCCTCAAGATCCTTTATATCAACAGAGGTTGGCTTGAAAAGACACTGTGACAAATAAGTGGTAATTCTTAAGGATGAATACTGATAGAAATTAGCACAATTACACGAAGAAATTGAATTGAGGCTTACATTTATGGTCATACAACCATGTTTATTCCTTTCGAAGTCGAAGCTCCATTCCTTATGAGGTATCTTCTCGAAGAAAACTTGCCATCTCTCTCGAGACGTTCTTAGAGATATCTCAAGTCGGCAGAAATTCGATCGAGAGATAGTCAATCGGGAGAGAAGAAATCTCGTGTCTGTAATAAAAACCATTTTCATGCCATCCCTTGTTGCTTGAAGGGTATCCATCGTGGGTCTCTCTCAAACTGGTGTCAGGCGAGGAGACTGTTTACTCAATATTTTAAAACCTCGTTCTCGGGATTTGCCAGCTGAGAAGAGGGTGAAGAAGATATCGCAGCTAGGGGAATCCCTAAGTCGTGACAGAAGGCAATGAATGCCAGAATATGGATGTAGGAATTAGGAACTAATTGGGCGAATCCTACTCCTACAAACCCTAAGAGAGTGATGATAAAGGTATGCAGGGGTAGGCGAACCCCCTTTTCAAGCAGAGTAATCGGCATGACAATCCAACCGTCAGGTCGATGGTACATACGTTCCTCCAGAGCCGGAGCCCTTGTCGCGTGAGTATCTGGAATCTGATAGCGAATTCGGAGGATACGTATCTCAGCCTCTGTGACGGTGGAAGGGGTATTGACATGAGGAAACTGTTCCTCATCCTTAAAGAAGCTAGTGGGTGGCAGAGAGGGTATCGATGGTGGATTCTTACCCGTGACAGTGGCCGATTTGGGATTTGAACTCGAAACCTCTTTGTTAGGGCTTGGATTGGGCGGAACAGTATGTAGTGGGGTTACTCGGAGAGGAGAACTCTGATTGGTATTCAGAACCACCATTGTTAAGATTTTGCAGAGAAGGGAAGAGAGTTCGAAGGAGAAAAGAGGAAAGCTCAAGCGTCTAAAATTCAAATTGGCAGGTAAAACCGTCAATTTGGGGGAATTTACCTTTTATATTGACAGTTGCACGAGACTCGAGGGAGGCACATTTAATTTTTATCCACCATGACGAATTTGGAAGGGCAGCGTCCAGGAGAAGTCTCAAGTTTTTACCGTTTGGGCCTTAGTAGATGTACGTTTGGGCCTCTTTTGATCCTATCAGGTTCTTCATATCATGCACCATTTATAGTTTCTTATTAAACATTCTGTTTAATAAAAAAAACTAGGGGGCAATGTTGGGTCATGATATTTCACATATTGGGTCGAAGGTATTGGGCTTACTTATTCAGTTAGTCCATTGGGTCATCATTATTGGATCCTAAAGTTATTGGGCTTAGTCCTTATATTATTTCTCTTAAGTCTTTATAAGTACTAGGTCGGGTCAATGGGCTGACCTCTTAGATTTTAAATATCTCCATCTTTGCCCGGTAATGATGAAAAAACATGATGGTTGACTATTTTATCTGCCATGCATTAATGTGGATGGGATCTTGGGCACGGCGGTGGAAAAGCAAGTGACCACGCAGGTAGTGGGGGGAAATGTTGTGCGATGGCGAAACCATCGTATTTGTGTCAGAACGACAAGAGTGGGTGTACGATGGCAAAATTGCCAAAGTATAACATAGCAAAGAAAGTCTTCAAGCCAAAAGGTGGCGATAATTTTATCTCTCAATACACTAGATATTTTATACTCCATTGTTAACCCTTGTGATCGCTTTGTCTTCGACTCTCACGCCGAAATTTATCCCCGACGATGGAAAAGCCGCCAAGCTTTTGGTGTCGATTTATGTTTATCATGCGAGGATTCGGACGTCTTACGTGATTGGGACGTGGCAGAAAATCTTGGCATTAACAATTCATGCACATGATTGAACGACATACCTATTTAGTTTTAGTATTATGCATACCGACTCTCTCTCCAACGAATTGAAAGGAAATGAAACCAAGAAATAAACCCATTATATAGTGAGCTTTTTTCCGTCGTTATAGCATGGAAAAAATCGACTTTCTAAGATATAACGACGAAAAAATCGACGTTAATACTATTCTTAGTTCGCTCCTTTCAATTCGTTGAAGAAACGGATTGTGCATATCTAATTCATGCACTTGCTTGAAAGGTATATGTCATTCTCTAACTTTGTAATGGACTATCTCAAATAACCAAGGGGGTACGTTAGATGATCTTCGAAAATAACAATAAAAATTACTCATTTTGTTGTACGTACCACATAGAATCACGGCCAATTGTTTAGCATGGAAACTAACACTGTGTTTGTTTAGTTCTAAATGTCTCTTAATAAATTAGTTTTTAATTTGGTTAGAAATTAAATTTGTTTGATAATTTATTTTTATATTTTAATCGATAAGATAAAAAATTAAATCTAAACTATTTAAAGGTAGATCTAAACCACATTAATTATTTTTTAGACAAAATTCATATCTTCAATATTACAAACTCCCTCTTTATTCCGAATTACAATACTCTCCATGTCCTCAGCTTCTCCCTCAAATTCTCAACATCCACTTCCTTCACCGTCACCTCTCTCTTCAGCTCCTCTACAGCTGCCTCGTAAGGTGTCACCACCTCTCTCAGCGTCGCCTCCACGACCCTCCTCTCCCTCTCCCCTCCCCCCCCCTCCCCCTCCCCCTCCCCCAACTGTCTACGTTGCTCCTCCACCGGAACCTCTCCCGCAACACCCCTAGCCGTCATAATCAGGTTTTCTGTTCTCTTCGCCTTCCGATTGGGTTTTCGGTTTTGAGTACTCTGCTTCTGAAACTGCTGTCCAGTACCACAAGAACAAGAACCCCATCATCGGTATTACAAGCCCCCCCATTTTGGTCACAAGTATTGCTTAAAATCTGGAATACCAGCAGAATCAGTTACTTTATAATCAATCCCAAAGAACAAGAAGAACTTTTAAAAAATCATTCAATACAGCTAGAACTGAAAAGTTAGAAGAAGAAAAAACTCGCATTAAATTTAAACAAGATAAAGAGAATAAAGATGAGAAAGAAAAGAGTCTTTGAAATGGTTCAATCAAATTGCAAGAACAGATAAGAGAGTAAATAAAATATTTTTTAATAAAAATTATTAAATAATACTTTTTTCATTCATATATATTTTTAGACAGATGACATTTCTTCATTCAGATATATTTTTAGACGATTGATCTAAATTATTTAAATATCTAAATTATTCAAATCTTAATATTAAATTTTATCAAACACAACCTCTGTTATATTATAATTATTAAGAATTAAATATTATGGGTCTAATTAAGCATTGGACGTAAAGTTGAAGCTAGCACGTGCTGTTTGCAGGATCATGGGTGAAGAGCTAAATCCAAGCCTTGATTTTTCAAGATCAAACTGCAACAAATTGTGGGTGATCACTGCCAATTAATATATAATCCCAAGATATGGTAGCAGGTAAGTCAAAACAATCTATAATAGAGTTGAGCAAGTGGAGTGTATAAGTTCCTAAATGTTGAAGTCTAAACTTTTGCGGAACCATGTGCCAAAGTCTATTAAACAAAACAATAATAATAATAATAATAATATTATTATTATTATTATTAGCTAATTGAGCTTCTCTTATTGAAATGTTGGGAAGAGTTTTTTTACTTTTGCACATGGTTATTAAGGCACCAATAATATAAAATTCAGAAGAATCTTTTAGCACACAATCCAAACTAAAGAGGAAGCTTCAATACTCCTCCCGGCTCCCAGTACTAGTTGTCTTTGACTTTTTAAGACGCCGAAATTGGCCATCCATAGATTGACATTTCTTTGCTCTATATAAATACCAATAGTCAAGAATTTTAACCAATACAAGAAAAACTCAATTGAACACCATAACATCATCCCTCATGGCTTCTCCTCCTTTTCATTTCTTTCTATTATTATGCTCTTTTCTTTTCCTGTCCTCTTCACTAGCCCGAACCCCTCCCCCTCCCCCTCCCACTCCCCCTCGCCCTCCCAAATCACTTGTCCTCCCAATCACCAAAGATGCATCCACTCTCCAATACCTGACACACATCAAACAGAGGACCCCTCTTGTCCCCGTCACCTTAACCGTCGATCTCGGCGGCAAGTACCTATGGACCAACTGCGAAAAAGGTTACACCTCCTCCACCATCCGTCCAGGTGGCTGCCGCACACCTCAATGCCGCCATGCCGGGGCGTCCCAAGATTGCGCACCATGCACTGGGGCCCCAGGACCAGGCTGTACCAACACCAGCCAATGTTGGAGCTTCCCGGAAAACACCGTGATCCGCCACGCCGCAAACGGTGAGCTTGCTTCCGACGTCGTTACCCTCAATTCCACCGACGGGAAAATTCCCGGCCGGGTCTTTTCCGTGCCCCAATTTCTCTTCTTCTGCGCTCCTTCAGTAATCATGGGAAATCTTTCTAAGGGCGTTACCGGTATGGCTGGCCTTGGAAGGACTAAAATATCCCTCCCTTTTCAACTTGCCACTGCTTTTCAGTTGAAAAGAAAATTTACCCTCTGTTTAAGTTCCTCAACAAGGTCAAACGGGATTGTACTCATTGGTGACGGACAGTATATTTTGCGTCCTGATTTTAATGTGTCAAACTTTCTTATCTACACCCCATTAATCATCAACCGGGTAAATATAGAACTGCCCGTCCTTCGACACGAATTGTCACCCGAATACTACATTGGAGTTCAATCTATTAAGATCAATGGAAAAACTGTCCCAATTAACACAACATTGTTGTCTATCAACAAGAAAGGATATGGTGGAACCAAGATTAGCACGGTGAACCCCTACACGGTCTTGGAAACTTCCATTTACAATGCCGTCATTAAGGCTTTCATCAAAGAACTTTCTAATGTCACCAGAGTTGCCCCGGTGGCACCATTTGGAGCGTGCTTTAGATCTACGAGTGTTGGCAGTACGCGTGTGGGTGCCGCTGTGCCGCCTATTGACCTTGTTTTGCAGGAGAAAAGTGTTTACTGGAGGATATTTGGTGCAAACTCTATGGTGCAGGTAAGCAAGGATGTTTTGTGTTTAGGGTTTGTGGATGGAGGGGAAAGCACGTTCATTACTTCTATAGTCATAGGTGGGCACCAAATAGAGGACAATCTCTTGGAGTTTGATATTGGGAAATCAAGGTTTGGATTTAGTTCCTCACTTTTGTTCCGCCAAACAACATGTGCTAACTTCAAGTTTACCTCTGTTTAGTTTTTTCTTCCAGTTGCCATTTACTAATACTACTATCATTTTATGATTTTCAATGCCATGGAAATTAATTGCATGGGGTTGAATTGAACCAACAATGTGTAATTTTTGGTCATTTTCATGATCAAATTTTGTGACTTGTGAGACTATGTTTCTTTTTTCATGATACTAGTTTTAATGCACGTTTCTTGAAATTATGATTTGTATAATTAACGGTTTTTGTCTAGCTACCTAGTATTACTCCTCGTATATGCGATATCTAGATGTTGAATTAACAGTGAAATGGTGGAACAAAATTAATAATAAAATATTGGATTCGTACTTGGAATAAAGAAACAAAAAAGATAATGAAATCATAGGTCGTATTATATTTAAAAAATAAACAATGATATTTTAAAAACATAAAATGTCATCTTGATTAATGGTCATTCTGATACACAACTGTTCTTTGTACCGCTAGAGACTAAAATCTATAATACATTTGTGAAGGATTATAAAATAATGCTACTACCACATAAAAAATATTACATAATATTCACATACACACATGCATATTGTGGGTCACTACTTGACCTTTTTTTTATGTGATAGTAGCATTATTGAGGATTATATTATACCTCAAAAGAAAAGAAAATATTTTCAATTTTGTAGATGTTGAAATTGTACCTCGTTTCGTCTTTAATTTAAGTTGTTATCTAGTGGCTTGAATAATTGTTATCTTGACCAGGTTTGCACTTCAATATTTAAAATATATCAAAGTGCATCACACGCAGCAAAAACTGAGGCTGCATCTTGTTTAGCGTAAAGAAACTTGAGATGCATTTTGACCAGTTAAAAATCTCATAAGATGCATTTTGTCTAGTGAAAATAACTTTAAATAGACTTGGATACATTTTGAACATTAAGATATGTTAACCTCAATAACCTACAAAATTTGAGGTGCAAAATATAATTTATTCTTCACATAATTTGCAATAAAAAGTCCAGATGTAAGGTTACAATATATATGTTCATAATTGAATTATGAGTGAAGGTGAAAGAGAGTTAAACCTAAGAATAAAAGAGTTAAAAAATATATTTTAAATTGACTTTCAAAAATTATTAATAATCATGTAATTTAGAACGAATGGAGTATCTTAATTTGAGATTGGTCAAATTAATAACGTTTAAAATCAATAAATATATAAATCTAAAAGTTTTATAAGATCTAATAAATAAACTATTTAAAATTTACTAATAATCTCCAAGTTCATTCTTTAAAAAAATAAAATTGTCGTATATGTTCTTGAGCCTTCACTTGACAAATTACGATCAGTTGTACATGCGGTCCTAAAAAAACGAAGGAAAAACTAAGCCCAATCTTGACTGAGCCGAATGTCCCACAAGTTATTTTTCAATCTCCATCTGAAACGACCCAGTCATAAGCTCTTGTTCGGCTTTCTACCCACTATCCACAAATCCCAAACATGCAACACTGGTGTGTACTTGCAACATGGATGAGCTGTTATGTAGTCCAGTCTGGCTTCTTGTCACTCAATTTTGAGTTACAACTTCCAAACCAAAATCATACTATTATTTTACCATATTATGGTCTTTAATTACGTCTTAATGTATATTAATAGCCAAACAATTTTTCAAAAGTCAAATTGTATCTCTAATTTTGAAACGGATTGAAAACAAACTGTCAACCTTTTTTTCTACTTAAAGGAACATGAAAGTAGAATGAGATTTTCTCCTTTTAGGAAAGCAGCACAACAACTATGGCCAACCAACAGCTAGCCACATCTCAATTACTTCTTATACTTCTAGCCATCATAGTGTAATAAATAACAAACAACTCTCCAACATCACAACCAGCCTTTTAATTAGCACATATCTATATATTCATATGTAAAACATGCATGGAGCTCATTAATTTTGACACCTAAATTTTTCTAACCATGCATCTTCTTCACATCTATTCAACTATCTAATGAATCCTTAAATAAGGGGTAATCATTTTGGAAACCTACTGTCCCATTTAAAAATTCACCAAGTTTGATGATGAAAAACTTGATAAACCATGATCAAACTTCTCTTAATGTCTCAAATGATGCATCAACAAGCAACCTATCTAAGTATGAGCAAGAGACTGGATCTAATACAGTGTTGAGGAATGGAGATGTTTTTACCAATAATGCAGCTTTTTATTGCAGCTTACCTTTCGGAATAGATACAACTCTAGCTCGAATGGTAAGAAAAAACGAGTCTTGCTGCTGCTTTTTTTACATATCAGAAGCTAATGGCGTAGAAAGCACAACATTATGCTAAACATTTGATGAAGTCGGTCCCCATATAAACAAATTTGTGTCTGATATATGCAGGTCATAGCAGAGGCACTGGGAACTTTCATTTTGATGTTCTGTATATGTGGGATCATAGCCCGCACAGAGATTATGAAAGGCCAAGTAGGTCTACTTGAATATGCAGTCACAGCAACTTCAACAGTAATCGTCGTGGTTTTCTCAATAGGAGCCATTTCTGGAGCTCATGTTAACCCGGCTGTCACTATAGCTTTTGCAACTGCTGGTCCATTCCCATGGTGCAAGGTAAGTAAATTTCTGACAATTCCACATCAAAAATGTTCTCTCCGAAATTGATCGATAATGTTTTTCAAGGTTCCACTATATATATTGGCACAAACATTTGGTGCTGTAGTGGCAACGTGTGTGGGAAAGTTAGTGTATGGCATAAACTCAGAGCTTATGACCACAAGACCAGTCCACGGATGCGCTTCAGCCTTCTTTTTGGAGCTCATTGCAACCTTTATCGTCATGTTGGTAGCGTGTTCACTAATAAATGAATCTCAATCAGTATGATCCTAAAAAATTCCCTTCCCAGTTTTTTACCTTCACATGCAAGTTTTGACATAATGAATTTTCACCCAAGTTAAAACGCGGTTTCTCTACAGGTGGGGGCATTGTCTGGAATTGTTGTAGGAGTAGCCATTGGACTTGGAGTATTAATCACCGGGTATATATATATATATATATATATATATATATATATATATATATATATATATATATGTCGAAATTCTAAAAATGATGGGAAATTCTTATGACAAGTTGTGCAATTATTTTATGTTCTGATAATTGATCGTGCTTTTAAAATATGGACAGGCCTATATCAGGAGGATCAATGAATCCAGCAAGGTCATTAGGACCTGCAATCGTTTCATGGAAGTTTGAGGACATATGGATTTACACTTGTCACTTGGCCCAAATTTACACTTACTTGTAACATAGCTATTTGTGCAAGTCTTAGTCATTGGAGAATTACTGAATAAGTCCCCTCTTCTTTTTTCCTTTTCTTTTTTTTTTTGGGATTTTGGGGCCCAGAAAATGAGCAACCATGGATGCTTTTCCTGAAAAAGAATAATAATTAATTAACTGTAATGCAATTATTAGATATAAGAAGTTAATTGGGTAAACTAATAAAATTTTCACCCTCCTAAATACAGTTCATGGACTTATATGGCGGATTAAGATATCACAAAAGAGTTGGTCTCACAGCAGAACAATTGTAGAATACATGAATATATTGAATATATAATGGCTTAAGTTTCTGAGTCAAGTTAAATTTCAAATATATGTGTTAATGACATATGTACCCGCACTCTTCCATTTTCTCCAACAACTGGTAACAGAGCTTATAGAAGATTTTAAACTCATGCTAATGAACCTCAGAATTTACAAAAGATTTTGATCCGGACTAATGAACCTCTTTAAAAGACACGCGATGGTAGGTTCACAAATTAATTTCTTCAAAAGACACATGATAGTGGTAAATTCTCGTTAAAGGGTTGTCGTCTTTCCATAGGCTCGCTCTCAATCGAAAAGTTTTAAGGTTAGTCCAGAATTGTATCCGCGAGAGAGAGATAGGAGAGTTTTTACTGTAATTAACTCGCCTGTGAGGGGTAATGGAAGATTGTTAAGATATTATAGTGAGTTGGAGTTGTACATAAAAATAATAATAAAGAAATAAAAAATTAATATACATGAATATACTCAAGCAAGTCTGGAGTAGAGGGATTCGAGGTGTTCCAAGACCGTTCAGAGTTTGCATTTCTCGCAAGCGCAATGATAATGAAGATGCAAAGGAAGAACTATACTTCCCTGTTACAGTTGCAGAGATCCCAGAAAGAGGACTTAAGGGATTAGGCACACAGGTCATTGGAGAAGATGAATGATTCACTAAATCCTGTTAATTTTATTTGCTATATATTGATATAGATTTGGTAGTTCCAGACTACCACAATTGACGGAGATGATGAACAATATGAAGAGAATATATGTAATTTTAGTACTTTTATTATTATGTTGACACATTATATTATCTATTTTCTATGAAATTTGGATAAAAATTGTTTGAATTATTTATTTTTATTTGTTGTACAATGAATATTGTATTTTTTTTAATACATTCAAACAAAATTATATACTTGTTCAGCATAATTTAGAGAGGTAAAATAATAAAAAGACTGTTATTCATACGTATTAGTTATCAAACAATTTTTTTCATTCAGATTCATTTAATTTTTATCAAACACCCCCTTTGTCTTCTTCATCCAATTATCTCTCAATATGACCGTCGATAATAATAATAATGGATAAAACGAAAAAATAATGAGAAACAAAGAAATTGTACAAGGGAAAATGTGACAATTAGGATGGTGCTATTTTTAGGTGGATATAAAAATTAGACATGAATAGTGGGTCAAAAATTCAAAATACAAATAGATAAAATTTAAATATACACATATCCAATTTTTATACTCCCTCCGTCCCATAATTATAGGCTGATTTTTCATTTTGAGATATCCCAATATATAGGCTACTTACTATTTATAAAATTTAGTTGGTTCATTATTTTACTTTAATGCCCTTATAATAAATATTCAACTATTACTCTTTTTTTGAAGAAACAACCTTTAATGTCATTATTTTTATCACTATATTTAATGTTGTTGTATTTTCAATAAAAGAATTCAACTTTTTAGACTTTACTAATTTAATATTTTTTGTGTATAAAAAGCAATTGGACCAACAATCAATGAAATTAATAGTTTCAATGTGATAAGTAAAAAGTAATTAATTTATTCATTAATTTTATATTAAGGAGTATATGTGGAAAATTTGTGTTAAAAATTAATTTAAACTGATTTTTTTAAATTATATGTCAAAAAAAATTAACATATAACTATCAGACGGAGAGAGTATCTAATTCTCACATCCACACACAGTTTTTGATTAGGATGAAAAACAATGGGCCACTACACTAGCAATAATACTATGGGCAGTCAGAGTCAGAGTCAGAGTCAAAGTCAGAGTAAGAGTAAGAAGCTTGTTGAGTTTTATCCAAATCAGAATCATTACAATGCGCCCTTGGGCCTTGGCCACTCCTTGTCCTGTTCTTCCACTTTAATTTGTGCCAGACTTGTTCCCCCAATTTATTCCATTTTCTACTTATAGTATGTTCTTTTATAAATTAGGTATTTTTTTGAAAGCCGAGTTTTTTTGTAGAGTACTTACAATAAAACTTAAATACATCATTAGCAGTGTTACAATATCCATAAAAATTAAACTCACAAACAAAACTCAATTTATAGGTATCTTTGAAAGAAAGAGAAAAGAAATTAGTAGTAATTTAATATGATATGGTTTGATTTCAAAAATAAAATTATATCTTTAATTTTAAAATAGAAGATGCGGAGTATATTATTAGGTAATTCGTGCACAAAACTAATATTGATAACTCAGCAGCGTAAGTTGTACATATCGACTATTTATTACTCGGAGAACTTCACTAGTTAGTTACTCTTCTACATCATTCACTATGTCATGAATATTTTGGCGGCTAGTGCTCAATGGAGTACATTATAAAAAATAATATATATTATAAATATTTACATTGATTATTTGATTGTCAATTAGATGAAATGTGTTTACTCTAATTTATTCTATGTATGAATTTTTATGTTGGTTGCAATTTAATTTGGTTATATATATATATATATATATATATATATATATATATATATATATATATATATATATATATATATATATATATATATATATATAAGTATATGTATATATAAACTGTGTGTTATACTATTTTAATTATTTTATTTTTTTAAATTAAATAAAAAAATTTGAACTAATCATAATATTAAGTAATCATAATAATGTTTATAAATTGTAATAAATATTTATAATTCAAACTAAAAAAGAAATTTTAAATAAAAAATATTTAGATACAATTTAAAAACTTATTTCGATTACTTGTCATATTTCAATTTGAATGATTCTCCAAATGCTCAAAGTCTTAAATCAAATTTGCTTTCTATATTCAAACAAAACAATGAATTAATTTTAAAGTATAAACTAGTTTTGGTATCTTTTTATAAGTTTTACTTGAAATAAGAAAAATAAATCATCCAAAATTTATACTCACAACACCAAAAATTATACATGGTCCATTAGTTAGATGCATGGAAATAAAGTAATTATAATAATTAGAAATGAGGGGTTGCTAAATGCTCATAGTCATTTTCTATTTTCCATTTCCCATTATAAAATAAGACAAAATCATTATAAACTATAACAATAAAAAATAGAAACTACCCAACCAAAATGATTCCATTTTTAATTGAAGATCAAATAACTCAAAAACAAAAATCCAATCGGACCAAACACGCAAACAACACAGTCAACAAAATCAATAAAAAAAAAATCAAACTTGAATCAAACAATCATTCACAGTTCACACGTTGATGAACATTCAAAACAAAAAGGCTATACAAAAAATACTTCTAAAATTTCACCGAACTTTAAAACTAAAAAGTTGTAAGACCCCAACTTTTATGAATAAAGATGATTTTTCGATGACTATTATTTTTGAGTATTATGGAATGAATTTGATATAATGTTATAGTTGTGGGTAGTATTTATAAATTTTGCAAAGTACGCAAGTTGTCTTATAAATATTTGATTGGTCGGGGAATATTCTTTTTGCAGGAAATATTCGTACAACGACACAATCATTGGTGGACCCCCACAATGTAATTATGCTTGATCGAGAAAACGCGACAAAAAATATTTTATAAATAACGGCGGAGGTGTTATTGTTAAAACTATTGAACTACCGGTAGTAAAAGTACGATGAATACGCGTGGTTGCGTAGTAGACACCGGTATTGATTATTGATCTTTACGTGATAAGTCACTCGGTTATCTTGCATTATTGCTACATAAAGAATTGCTTTGCATCATATCTCATATTATTGATTCAATTATTGTCACGAAGATTATGCATAATATGTTATTTTATTAAATCAATAATTGAGACGACAAAGTTATTCATATTATTAAATTGCAATATTTACAATGTCTACAAGTTCTATCAAGGAGAGGTTTGGTCACCTAATTGCGCGCCAATAGGGAGAAATCCTTATTAGAAAGCCCCCTCTTTCCTGGGAACGACCTGGTTGTTAAATATTGTGAGTTATGATATTAATGATGGATAAGTTCGTGTTGATTAAAGATGAATTTGATAGTTTCATTGTGTTGAAATTATTTGTGTTGGTGAAAATTGACATTTATTTCGATAATAATTGATGTCTGGAGGTTATATTGTTCAATCGGGTATTTGGGGAACTTTTTGTGTCGGAAGTTACTATTCACGAGTTACTATTCATGAGTTACTATTCACGAGTTACTATTCATGAGTTACTATTCACGAGTTTTAATAGTAATTTGTCCTTTCGGTTTTCAAAAGTTATTTGCCTCTTGATTGTTCCAAGAGTTAATTACCCTTCAGTAAATAGTAGTTGCCTCTTCAATATTACCGAGAGTCATTTTGACCCTTCGTTAAGACCAAGAGCCACTCTCTCGCTTTTTATATAAATGAAGCTCATTCCTTCATTATTTCTTACGAATTCATTGAAACTCTAGAGAGAAATTATAGAGAAAGAAGAAGAGTATTTTGCTACTTTACTACTTACTATATCCAATTTCTTTTTACGGTAGAGGGTGTTATTCTTTCTTATTCATGAAGAGAACTTACGTTATTCCATTCTTTATTATTCATTGGAATAACTTTGTAAAAGTGGCATACCTATACATAACTTATCACGCTGCATACCTATACTTGGTGAAATCCTTATGTTATTCCATTCTTATTTATTCATTGGAATAACTCAGATATGTGAATCCCCTATACTTGGTGATCTTCTACATTATTCCATTCTTTATTATTCATTGGAATATCCTCTGTATGTGTGTTTACACCTAGGATTCGATTCCATTGTTTATTATTCCGCATTTATTATTCTCGTTAGAATATCACATGCGTGTGTTTTACAGGACCTAGTTCCATTGTTTATTATTCCGCATTTATTATTCTTTGGAACATCCCGCCGGTGTGAATTTCACCGACACTGTTCCGTTATTATTATTCATTGGAATAACTTATCTATCTGAAACCGCATGCATGCGTGGTGATTTTCTGTTGTTATTCCATTCCTTATTATTACATTGGAACATCCTGCCGATTGTGAATTTTTCACGACTGGTTCCGTTATTATTATTACGTTGGAATAACTTTCGCATCTGAAGTATCGCATGCGTGGTGATATCTTTTGTTATTCCATTCGGTATTATACTCAGTTGATTAAAATTTTGACTTCTATACTCCATGAAATTAGTGGAATATCCTTGATATTTGCGCTTTCATCCAAAGATCTTTTCATGGAAATATTCTTACGAGCATTCTTGAATTTTACTCTCACAAAAAGTATCATGTTGACAATTTGGACGTTATTGGTTCTTGGATAAATTAATTCTTGAACTTGTTTTATTGAATTATTATGTCATTGTCATCATCCTCATGTTATATTATGTTGAAAGTCATCTTTGGCTTACGTGCATAAATGGACTTAGTATGATTATGATCAGGGATCATTCGGTATAATCATGACCTGTTATAAATAATGTGATAAAAGTCCTCAGTGGCCTGTAATGCATTGATGAATAGTTTTTGGTATGATTATGACCAGGGTTTATTCGGTATAGTTATGACCATTGATGATTTAATGAAAATCCTTGACCGTGGTACAGGGATGATTAGATGTGGTGGTTTATTTATTAATCTGAGTCTCAGCAATAAAAATTGATGAAAACCTTTTAAAACACAAAAATAGTAGACTTTATTCTCTACTTGACTCTTTTAATGGATTGCATATTCCGCTGCAGTTAAACTTGATGTCTATTGTATATTATCAGTTTAACATTGTTGAAGACTAATGATAATTTATTCTGTATTATCTTAGTCATAATATTTCTTACTGGGCTAGTTGAACTCACCCTTTCATTCACTGTTCTCTTCAAGAAATGAGAATATAGTTGGGACGAGTTGGGGAATGGAGTGACGGTCCAGACGATAGCATTAGTAGTCCTCACTATTCTGTAAAATAGTGTGATAATAAATGTAATGAGGACTCTATTTGAGAGTGGATATTGTCTAGAAGACAATATTTCTATTTAAACTCTCAGTTATGTTTCATCGTATTGTACACGACAGTTGTATTATTATGTTGTATTTGATTTTTGTACCATTTATTTGGCGACTCAAAATGGGTGATGTATACCTATTTTTGGGGGCGTCGCAGTTGGTATCAGAGCTTAGAGATATGATCCCTGGCTAAAATGTGAGACAAGAACTAGGAGGGGAGAGACGGGAAATTCCTTCGCTTAGTATAACCTACCTAAGTTTATTTGGTATTTAATTGGTCGAATCGAGTATAGGGATAATATGTCATATGATAATTAACCCTTGTTTTGTGGCAGTGTTTGAAAATGGCATCCGAGAATGTTGAGAACATGAACATCATTGGAGCACAGGAGAACGTTGAGTCTCCACAAATCAATAATCAGGACAATGTGCAACAGGATGGCGATAATCCTCCTATAAACAACAACACTGATCAAATGACGAATGACGGTATGTTTAGGAACTTCTTAGAATTCATGCAAAGATCAAAGTAAGGCGGCTCTCCATCCAAAATCTGTGTGGAAACAATGATGACTCTCGAGCAGTCGGCCATTAGCGATTCGAGGAACTGGGACCACCGAGTTCTTTGAGAGCCAAAACCGCTTAAAGTGCGGAGACGTGGATAAAATAGATCAACAAGATATTTGATGTCTTGGGATGCTCCGAGGATCAAAAGGTTCCTTTTGCCACCTTCATGTTACTGGTGGTAATCTGTAAAGTATACTCAACCTGCCGCATTGAAGATGTCTTGGGAGAAATTCCAAGAGCTGTTCAACGACAAGTACTTTCTTGAAAGTATTCGTCACATGAAGGAGGTAGAGTTCATCAAGCTTGAGCAAAACAATATGACCGTGGCGCAGTACGAAGTTAAGTTTGCTGAGTTATCTCGGTTTGCGTTCCACTTGGTTGATAATGAAGAGAGAATGACGCGGATGTTTCTAAGAGGTTTGAAACCTGAGATAAGTCAATACCTTATCTCTCATAAACTGTGTTTGTATTCAGATGTTATGAATAGGACTCAGTTATTGGAGCGCGATAATGAGTCAACCCAACCAAGAGAGAGCAGCCGACAAGTCGATAATACCAATGGTAGCAGTCATCGAAACGGTGACAACAAACGTGGAGGGAATCAACATGCCAGAAATGATAACCACTTCGGTGGTAATCATGGCCAAGACAATAGGAGTGAAAAGTTCAAGAAGAGAAGGTTCAGCAAAGATGAAAAGACGCCAAAGATCAAGACTCTTCATTTGTTAAGGAAGGAGAACGACCGCCGATCGTATATTACAAATATGGAGGGGAAGGACACATAAGTCCAAACTGCACGATGCCATCCAAAGTATGTTACAATTGTGGAAAAGAAGGCCACCTAGCCCGATTTTTTCGTGCACCAAAGTCAAGTCCAGCTGGGATGGAAGCATCCAAGGGTGTCCCGGACAAGACGAAACCAGTAGTTCAAGGGAGAGCGTTTGTCGTAACCTCCCAAAAAGCGAGAAATCCGAACGAGGTGATGTGACGCCCCCAAAATAAGTATACATCACCTATTCTGAGTCGCCAATAACATGGTACAGAAATAACTACAACTTTATTGTTACAACATATAAACTGTGAGTTTAAATACAGATATTGCCATCTAGACAATATCCACATACAAATAAATCCTCATCATAATTATTGATATATTATTTTACAAAATGGTGAGGACTACTAAACAACTTTCTAAAACCATCATTCCATACCCCCGACTGCGTCTTTCGCTACATTCTCGCCTCCGAGAAGAAAAATGGAACAAAAAGGAAAAGGTGAGCTCAACTAGCCCGATAAAGAATATTATGACTAAGATAATACGAACAAATTATCGTTAGTCTTCAACAGGAAAAATTTAATAGAATACAATGACAACAAGTTTTAAATCAATACTGCAATGGAAAATATTAATTCATAGAAGAGTTACGTAGATGATGAAATCTACTAATATCTATGAATTTAACAATCCATCATCAATATTTTTATCCCTGTAACATCAATCAATGCACCTCTTGAATCATATATCCATCCTTGCACTACAGGCCAAGGATATTCATCAGTTGGTCATGTTCATCTAAACACCTGTTCATCTTTGCACTACGAGCCAAAGATATTCATCAGAAATCATTCATCTTTGCACTACAGGCCAAAGATATTCAATAATATCATCATTTAAAACTGAGAATGATGAAAAATATTTTTTTTTATAAAAGAAACGAATCCAATGAAACAAAATGACAAGGATTAAGGATTAAGGATTCGTACTTCGTTTTATCCACGTCCAAAAATACCTCAAAAATAATCATAGTGGTGTAAAATTCAAGAATGATCAAAACATGGATACAAATAAAAGCTAGTATCCAGAATAGATATTTTGGACGAAAAGAAAAATTTTCATTTTTCGATGAATAGTCCAGAAATTCGTGAATAAGATCAGATATCGTGAATAAGGTCGATATCGTGAATAAAACTCACACACCAAAAGTTCCAAATTTGATAAAAACTTCAGATCAATATTTCAACATAATGATATTGAAGAAATAATATCATTACGGGAAAAAAAAATATCCCTTACCTCAAAAGAGCAGTACTTCTGACTAGAATAACGCTAAACGAACTTGCACCATATAGCAATACTCAAAGTATACTCAAAATACTCACAAGAATACACTCGATAATATAGAGAGAGAAAACTTCAGTTTCTGGTGTGATTTTCAATTCTAACCTAAGCACCCTATTTATAGGAAAATGCTTAGAACACCAAAGCAGAAAATTTAATATAATAATAATATATATAATCAAATTTTCTACGCACACAAATCTGGTCCAAACTTTAGCCACACATGTTAAATGAGTTTCAAAAATGAAAAAAACATTTTTGTAATTAAAAATATTTTAAACTTCCAAAAATCAATTATTTCGGAGCTTCGGAACTTTGATAATTCATAATAAATAGCCCTTTATCAGAAAATTCAAATCTCGCGAGTTTTTATAGAAAATTCAATTCTCTACAACTTTACAGAAGAAAATTTTTCCAAATTTCAAACAAAAATTTGCCAAAATCCACAAACGGACGATTTTACAAGCTATAATCAAATTTCGGTCAATAATTGTGTCCACCAACACACAAAATATGTGTTAAACATTTAATGCCACAAAAATACTCTTCCTCCTCATATACTCATATATTCATTATAAAAATATCACCGTTAATATATTATTAAAATAATATATTTAAATGAATTATTTTATCAGAAAAAGATAAAATATTAATTTTCAACAATTGTCACATTAAAAATTTTCTCCATCTATATCCACATAAATCAATATTTTTCTCATCATATAAATCAATAATTAATTATTCACAAATAATATTACAGTAATCACAGAATCGCAATCTGTGCCAGTAGTTTCAGGAAAGAGGGGCTTTTCAATAAGAATTTCTCTACTTCTTGGCGCATGATTAGGTGACCAAACCTCTCCTTAGATAGAACTTTCTAGACATTTCCAATAATGTTATCTAATAATATTATTCAGATAATATGAATTATTGCTTCGATAATGAAAAATCTTGTAATGACAATTCTTGAAAACAATGAGAATATAAAATATCAACGCAAGCAATTATTAAATCAATAAAATAAAATATTGAAGAGTAATTATTGTAACCATTATTGAGTAGTGCGTGCTTTACGTAAAGAAGTCAATAATTGGTGCAATCTGAGTGTCTTCTTGTCAACAACGGCAGATTCTTGTGTTTTAACCACCGGGTATTCCAACAGTGTAAACGGTAACAACTACGCCGTTATTTTTAAACAACTTATATTTGTCATTTTCTTCCTCCAATTACTTTCCGTTATGGGGCCTACACATGGTTGCGCCGTCGTACGAATATTCTCCTACAGTACGAATATTCCACGACCAAACGAATATTCCCCGACAACAATGAATATTTTATAACCACTTGCTTATTTTATAAAATTTGCGCATTTTACCCATAACTAACCACATTAATCAAATCAACCCTTACTATTTCAAAATAATAAATAAAGGAAATTTCATTTTATTTATAAAAAAAATCGGGGTCTTATAACCTCCCCTCCTTATGAAATTTCGTCCTCGAAATTGACGTACGTACCTGGTGTTTCGAAAAGATGAAGATACCTCGCTTTCATTTCCGTTTCCAACTCTCAGGTCATTTCCTCTATAGCATGGTTTCTCCATAAAATTTTAACATGTGGTATGACCTTTACGCGTAGGACATACTCCTTCATATCCAAGATCTTGACAGGTACCTCTTCGTACGTTAAGTCTTCAGCTATCTCGTCTGGTTCTAACTCAATGATGTTATTCGGGTCGTCCACTTATTTACGTAACATCGATACGTGAAGAACGTTATAAACACGCGTCATACTTAGCGGTAAAACGAGTCTATAGGCCAAAGTTCCTATTC
This sequence comes from Panax ginseng, assembly GCA_020205605.1. Taxonomy (NCBI): domain Eukaryota; kingdom Viridiplantae; phylum Streptophyta; class Magnoliopsida; order Apiales; family Araliaceae; genus Panax; species Panax ginseng. Next base: position 128,065,578 of record CM035135.1, on the reverse strand, counting down.
GATCGAGAATTTCAAATGGATTAATAAATCGAAGGTTTGAGCTTTCCTCACCTCACCGATTCTCGCTTTTGAAATAACAACTTCTTGCACCTCCTTCTTCAAATTCATCACTCCGTGTGTGTAGCTTGAGCGACTTTAACTTTATCGATTAAAGTCGATTATACTCGTATATCATCACGTGGGTACCTAAAGTTTTCATCTCCATCTCTATTATTTGTAAGTTATACGAAATGAGTCTTTCAAAATATCGTACTCGTATTCGTATACAATCTTCTACTCAACACGTCACTACCACGCGTTTGCTTTTCCGAGGATGGCATGGTCGAACATGTCTTTGAAATGAGTCTCTCTTGAGTTCTTGAAGCTCTTCCCACATTCCTCGCTTCATTCGAATTTTGTATCTCTACTGAGTTAAGCTGCGTTATTGGAATAGCGATTCGAGAATATCCTTCAATGAATCTCCGATAATAACCAATTAAGTCTAGAAAGCTACGTATTTTGATTACCGACTTAGGTTGCTTCTCAATCGTGACTCATATCCCAATCTTGGATAAGACGTCACAATGACACCTATCGATTTACTTATCGCATACGAATATGGTGTCCCTACGAGATCTCGGCTTCGGTGCATTCCACAAAGGAAGTCACCAAATAGAGGCTCGGTATCAACTTCTACAGGTTGGATTTTTAACTCCTCGAAGTTCAATAGGAGCCATTCGATATGAGATTTTAGAAATGAGTTTTGTCAGGGTTCAAAGTCGATACAAATTTTAATATCGAAGCTTTGGGAGTAAGCCAAGAAATTCTTCAGGAAATACGTCAGGAAAAATCAATAACAACAGGAATATTATTCAAATCTGACGTGTCTTTATTCAAATCCATAACATGGACTAAGAAAACTTGACATCCGTTTTTCAATAAACGAATGACTTTATGGCTTGACATGAAAGTGTTTGACTTCAATGGTTTGGTTGCTTGAATTCGAATAACAGGTTGCTTAGGAATATGAAAACTAACAACCTTATGAAGGCAATCAATTTCGGCATTATGAGTAGTTAACCTTAAAATCACATCAAAAACAAATATCTCTATAGAAATAAGGTTAACAGGTAATGTGATAGTGCCAACCTGAATCAAGAAATATTTCTAAACAACGGATGTAATGAAAGTTTCTCCTAACGGAGTCTCCATAAATAGGTCAAAGTCTAATTTCTCCGTAGTCAAGTTCAAACATTGAGCGCAAGCAAGAGAGATAAAAGAATGGGTAGAACCGGTATCTAGTAAAGTATAAACTTCGCAAGAATTTATAATTAACTAACCCGTGCTAAACTCGTTCGGGTTCCTCGCATTTTGACTAGTCACGACAAACGCTCTTCCAGGAATCGTTGACTTTGACTTTTTTGGGACATCCTTTTGAGTCACCATTCCCGCTGGACTGGGTTTCGCTATAGTGCAATCTCGAGCGATATGTCCTTCCTTTCCACAATTATAGCATACCTTAAACTGTTGTGGGCGCCAATGATATGTCCTCTTTCCCGCATTTGTAACATCTGACCGGTGGTCTTTCTCCTCCTTGGAACCCGATTCTTCTTTGTATTGACGTCTTCACATGGTCGTTGTTGAATCTCCTCTTTTAAAATCTCCTCCCGACTCGCTTTTCTATTCTCATGGCCACGATTACCACCGAGTGGTTACCGCCTTTTGTCAAGTATTCTTCTTTCTCCATTGGTTATCGTTATTCGATGATCTTTATCTTGGTATGATCCTCGGTTATGGTCCCTCGGTTGAACGCACTTCGTTATCTCGATTCTAACAATCGAGCCCCCATTGACAACATCTGAATAGAGAAAATTTATGAGAAATGAGATCCGACGATATACGGATTTCAAACCTCTCGAAACATCCACGTCATACGTTCCTTATTCTCCACCAAATGAGGTGCGAACACTGGATAACTCCATGAACTTCGCCTCGTCTTTGGGACACCGTCATGTTATTCTCGCTTCCGGTCTAATAAACTCCACTTCCTTCATATAGACGAATACTTTCGGGAAGTACTTGTCATTGAACTGCTATTTCAAACGCGTCTCCCATGACACGCCGAGTGCGGTGGATGGGTACGCTTCACTGATTCCCACCGATGAATCGCCTCGTTCACGGAACATAAAAAGTAGCGAATGGAACTTTACATTTCTCCGTGCATCCCAAGACATCGAATATCTTGGTAATTTGTTTCACCCACGTCTCGCCTTTAATCGGATCGGCTTTTTCCCGAATTCGGTGGTCCCAACTCCTTGACTGTTTTGGTGTGACCACCGGTGAATTGCTATCATTTCTCTCAGTATTTTGAATACTGAGTCTCCTCGTTTGATTTTGCATGAAGCGCAAAAAGCTTCTAAACATCCCGTCGTTCATCATCCGCTTCGGTTGTGTTGTTCAGGAGGTACATTGTCACTGTTGCAGACGTTCTCCTCGTCGGTAAATACAAGTATCTCCACACGGTCTCATTTACTCCCTTTGTTAATATTCTCATTCGACATTCTCAAATCTTGTCATAAAACAAGGGTTAATTAAGGAAATCAATATATCACATAATATCCCTATATCTTAACCAACTAACAAATAAGCTTAGGTAGGACACACTAGCGAAGGATTTACTCTCTCTCCCTCCTAGTTCTATTCCCGATCTCCGCCAGAGATCATATCCCTAAGCTCGATACCATTAGCTGTGACGCCCCCAAAATAGGTATACATCACCTATTCTCGAGTCGTCAATAACATGGTATGTAAATAACTACAACTTTATTATTACAACATATAAACTGTGAGTTTAAATACAGATATTGTCATCTAGACAATATCCACATACAAATAAATCCTCATCATAATTATTGATACATTATTTTACAAAAATGGTGAGGACTACTAAACAACTTTCTAAAACTATCATTCCATACCCCGACTGCATGCTTCGCTACATTCTCCGTCTCCCGAGAAGAAAAATGGAACAAAAAGGAAAAGGGTGAGCTCAACTAGCCCGGTAAAGAATATTATGACTAAGATAATACTGAGAACAAATTATCGTTAGTCTTCTTGAGGAAAAATTTAATAGAATACAATAGACAACAAGTTTTAAATCAATACTGCAATGGAAAATATTAATTCATAGAAGAGTTACGTAGAGGATGAAATCTACTAATATCTATGAATTTAACGATCCATCATCAATATTTTTATCCTGTAACATCAATCAATGCACCTCTTGAATCATATATTCATCCTCGCACTACTGAGCCAAGGATATTCATCGATTAGTCATGTTCATCTAAACACTGTTCATCTTTGCACTACGGGCCAAAGATATTCATCATAAATCATTCATCTTTGCACTACTGAGCCAAAGATATTCATCGAAATCATTCATCTTTGCACTACTAAGCCAAAGATATTCAATAATATCATCATTTAAAAGCGAGAATGATGAAAAATATTTTTTTTTTAAAAAAAGCGAATCAATGAAACAAAATGACAAGGATTAAGGATTAAGGATTAAGTACTTCGTTTTATCCACGTCAAAAAATACCTCAAAAATAATCATAGTGGTGTAAAATTCAAGAATGATCAAAACATGGATACAATCAAAGCTAGTATTCGAATAGATATTTTGAGCGAAAAGAAAAATTTTCATTTTTCGATGAATAGTCCGTGATTCGTGAATAAGATCAGTATCGTGAATAAAGGCCAGTATCGTGAATAGTAACTCAGACACCAAAAGTTCTAAATTTGATAAAACTTGGATCAATATTTCAACATAATGATATTGAAGAAATAATATCATTACTGAAAAAAAATATCCTTACCTCAAAAAAAGAAGATCTTACGATTTGGAATAATTATTTGAACGAACTTGCACCGTAGTATAGCAATACTCAAAGTATACTCAAAATACTCACAAGAATACACTCGATAATATAGAGAGAAAACTTGAGTTTACGGTGTGATTTTCAATTCTAACCTAAGACCCTATTTATAGGAAAATGCTTAGAACACCAAAGCGAGAAAATTTAATATAATAATAATATATATAATCAAATTTTCTACGCACACAAATCTGGTCCAAACTTCACCACACATGTTAAATGAGTTTCAAAATGAAAAAAACGTTTTGTAATTAAAAATATTTTAAACTTCCAAAAATCAATTATTTCAGAGCTTCGGAACTTCAATAATTTATAATAAATAGCCCTTTTATCAGAAAATTCAAATCTTGCGTGTTTTTATAGGAAATTCAATTCTCTACAACTTTGCAGAAGAAGGTTTTTCCAAATTACAAACAAAAATTGGCCGAAATCCACAAACGGACGATTTTACAGGCTATAATCAAATTTCGGTCAATAATTGTGTCCACTAACACACAAAATATGTGTTAAATATTTAATGCCACAAAAATACTCTTCCTCCTCATATACTCATATATTCATTATAAAAATATCACCGTTAATATATTATTAAAATAATATATTTAAATGAATTATTTTATCAGAAAAAGATAAAATATTAATTTTCAACAATTGTCACATTAAAAATTTTCTCCATCTATATCCACATAAATCAATATTTTTCTCATTATATAAATCAATAATTAATTATTCACAAATAATATTACAGAATCACAATATCTGCAACTGTGCCGGTAGTTTCAGGAAGAGGGCTTTCCAATAAGAATTTTCTCACTTCTTGGTAGCGTAATTAGGTGACCAAACCTCTCCTTAGAGCGAGAACTTTTTAGACATTGCCAATAATGTTATCTAATAATATTATTAGGATAATATGAATTATTGCTTCGATAATGAAAAATACGATTGTAATGACAATTATTGAAACAACAAAGAATATAAAATATCAACGCAACAATTATTGAACCAATAAAATCTTTGAGCGATAATTATCGTAACCATTATTGAGTAGATGCGTTCCTACGTAAGAAGTCGATAATTGGTGCAATACTGCAGTGTCTTCTTGTGCAACAGCGGGTATTCTTGTGTTTTAATCACGGTATATTCAACAAAGGTAAAGCAGTAACAACTACGCTAGTTATTTTTAAACAACTTATATTTGTCGTTTTTCTTCCTCCAATCGCTTTTCATTATGGGGCCCACATTATTATGCGTTGGCCGTCGCACGAATATTCCCCGACAGTCATTTAATATTCCACGACCAAACGAATGTTCCCAAACAACAATGAATATTTTATAACCACTTTGCTTATTTTGTAAAATTTAGCATTTTACCCATAACTAACCACATTAATCAAATCAACCTTACTATTTCAAAATAATAAATAAAGGAAATTCCATTTTATTTATAAAAAATTCGAGGTCTTACTGGTGATCCTTTGGTAGAAAATTAATCATAAACTCTAGCGAAGTTTATACTTTATTTGATCTGGGGTTCTACCCATTCCTTTATTTCTCCTACTTGCGCTTAACGCGTTTAAATTTGACTCTCGGAGAAACTAGACTTTGACTTTATCTGTTGAAACTCTGGTTGGGAGAAACCTTCATTATATCCACTATTTATAAGTCTTGTTTGATTCAAATCAGTGGCAAAGACGTTACTTGTCGATCTTATTTCTTTGAAAATACTTGCATTTGATGTGATTCTAGAGATTGATTGGTTAACTACTCATCATGCAAAAATTGATTGTTTTCGTAAAGTTGTTACCTTTCATATTGCTAACCAACCTATTATACGAATTCAAGCAACCAAACCATTAAAATCCATCACTGTCATTTCAAGCCATAAAGCTATTCATTTATTGAAAAATGGATGTCAAGCTTTCTTAGCTCATGTCACGGATCTAAACAAAAATACGTCAGTTTTGAATGAATTTCTATTGTTAATGAATTTCTGACGTATTCCTCGAAGAACTTCTGGCCTACCCCGTAAGCGTAAAATTGAATTTTGTATCGACCTTGAACCCGGTACAAAACCCATTTCAAAGCCCCATATCGAATGGCTCTATTGAACTTCGAGGAGTTAAAGACCCAACCGCATGAATTGTTAGACATTGGCTTTATTCGTCCCTAGTACTTCTCTTGGGGTGCTCCTGTTCTATTCGTGAAGAAGAAAGATGGGAGTATGCGACTTTGTATTAATTATCGGGAGTTGAATCATGTCACCATCAAAATAGGTACCCATTGACACGTATTGGCGACTATTTGAGCAGATTGCAAAGCGCCAAATTCTTTTCAAAGATTGATCTTCGTTTGGATATCACCAATTAAAGATTAGAGCGATGACATTCCAAAGACGGCTTTCGAGAACTCGATGCGGGCATTATGAATTTCTAGTCATGTCTTTTGGATTGACTAATGCCCCCTAACGCCTTCATGGATATGATGAACCAAGTATTCAAGGAATATTTGGATCACTTTGTGGTCATCTTTATTGATGACATCCTTATTTATTCAAAAGCCGTGAAGATCATGAGCAACATTTGAGGTCGATACTCAAAAGCTTCGTGAATATAAGCTTTATGCCAAGTTGAAGAAATGCGAGTTTCGGCGAGGAAGTAGCATTCCTTGGGCACGTGGTATCAAGTCATGGAATATCTGTTGACCCAAAGAAAGATTGAAGCTATTCAAAGTTGGGAGCAACCTAAATCGATGAATCAAAATCGTAGTTTTCTCGAACCATTTGGTTATTATCGGAGATTCGTAAGGGTTTTCTCGAATCGCTACTCCATTAACTCGCCTAATTGAAAAGATACAAAATTCGGTTGGAGTGAAGAATGTGAGAAGAGTTTTAAAGAACTCAAGAGAAGACTCATTTCAAAGACTGCTCGACAATACCATCTGGCTCGGAGGGATTTGTCATCTACAGTGATGCTTCGGGCAAAGGGTTAGGTTATGTTCTCATGTAACATGGGAAAGTCATACCCTATGCCTCACGACAACTCAAAGAATATGAGAGGAATTATCATACTCATGATCTAGAGTTGGCAGCTGTTGTCTTCGCACTTAAAATTTGGAGGTATTACTTGTATGGGGAGAAAGTTGAGATCTTTACGGATCATAAAAGCCTCAAACATTTCTTCACTCAAAAGGAAATCAATATCGATGAATGACGCGTTGGCTTGAATCGTTGAAAGATTATGATCATACCATCCAATACCATCCCGAAAAGCAAAGCGTGGTAGGTGATGCATTGAGTAGAAGATCATATCTTGAATGCGAGTGCGCGATATTGTCAACGCAAAGGCCCATCTTGTATGACTTACAAATGATGGAAGTAGAGATAAAGACTCCAGGGACCCACGTGATGATGGCGAATATACGAGGAGAACCGACTTTAATCGATAAAGTTAAAGCTGCTCAAGCTATAGACCTGGAACTGATGCGTATGAGGAAGAAAGTACAAGAAGGTACTATATCTAAGCAAGAATCGATGAAGAAGGAATACTTTGAGTCAACTCCGGACTTTGTGTTCTAACGACCACGAGTTAAAGTATAAAATCATGATGGAGGCGCACAACACTTGCGTTTGCAATCTATCTCGGGAGTACCAAAATGTATCGTGATCTTCATCATACATTTTGGTGGGAGCAATATGAAGAGAGAGATATATTTGTTTATCTCAAGGTGTCTAACTTGTCAACGAAGTCAGGGCGGAGCATCAAGTACCAAAAGGTCCATTGCAACCACTTGAAATTCCAAAATGGAAGTGGGAGCACATTACCATGGATTTCGTTACTGGTCTTCCCAAGGTTTCTCAAGGCATAGATGCAATTTGGGTCATTGTTGATAGATTGACCAAGTCTGCTCATTTCTTACCTATACGAGAAACTTATACACTTGAGCGTCTTATTCGTATGTACATAAACGAGATTGTAAGACTGCATGGTATGCCAGTATCCATAGTTTCTGATCGAGACCCAAGATTCACTTCAAGATTTTGGGTTAGTTTGCAAAAAGCTATGGGCACGAATTTACGATTTAGTTCGGTATATCATCCTCAAATGGACGGACAATCAGAGAGGATTATTCAAACTCTGTAAGATTTATTAAGACTCTGTGTCCTTGACTTCAAGGGAAGTTGGGACAAGTTCTTACCTTTGGTGGAGTTTTCCTACAACAACAGTTATCAAGCAATCATTGGCATGGCTCCATTCAAAGCGTTGTATGGAAGAAAGTGTCGTTCTCCAGTATGCTGGGATGAGGTGGGTAAAGCAACGTTGTTGGGACTAGAGTTGGTACGTATGACTACGAAAAAGATTCAAACGATCCGACAACATAGAAAAACCTCACAAGATCGACAAAAGAGTTATGCTGATCTTCATCGAAAGGACGTGGAATTCGATATTGGAGATCATGTGTTGTTACGTGTTTCTCCATGGAAAGGAGTTACGAGATTTGGAAAGAGAGGAAAGCTCAATCCTCGATTCATTGGCCCATTTTCAATCCTCGATCGAGTAGGAACTGTAGCCTATAGACTCGCCTTACCGCCAAGTATGTCTCGTGTTCATAATGTTTTTCACATATCCATGTTACGTAAATATATGAAAGATCCGAACCACATTATTGAGTTAGAGGCAGGATTTAAATAATGGAAGACTTAATGTATGAAGAGGTACTTATTCAAATCTTAGATAGGAAGGAACATATTTTACGCTCCAAGGTTATACCTCAAGTCAAAGTTTTGTGGAGAAACCACGATGTTGAGAAAATGACCTGGGAGTTAGAATCTGAAATGAAATCAAGGTATCCTTACCTCTTCGACATACCAGGTACGTACCCTAATTTCGAGGGCGAAATTTCATAAGAAGGGAAGGTTGTAAGACCCCAACTTTTATTAATAAAGATGATTTTTTTTATGAATATTATTTTTGAGTATTATGGAATGAATTTGATATAATGTTATAGTTGTGGGTAGTATTTATAAATTTTGCAAAGTACGCAAGTTGTCTTATAAATATTCGATTGGCTGGGAATATTCTTTTTGCAGTGGAATATTAAAGACAAAGACACAATCATTAGTGGACCCCACAATGTAATTATCATCGGATTGAGAAAATGATGAAATATTTTATAAATAACGGAGAGGTGTTATTATTTAAAACCGTTGAACTACCCATTAGTAAAAGTACAATAATACGCGTGGTTGCATAAGAAGACACCAGTATTGATTATTGATGCTTACGTGATAAGTCACTCAGCTTTTTCTTGCATTATCTTTCTGATAATTCTTTGATCATATCTCTCATATTATTGATTCAATTATTGTCACGCGAGATCGCGTGCATAATATGTTATTTTATTAAATCAATAATTGAGGCGACAAAGTTATTCATATTATTAAATTGCAATATTTACAATGTCTACAAGTTCTATCGAGGAGAGGTTTGGTCACCTAATCATAGCGCCATAAGGAGAAATCCTTATTAAAGCCCTCTTTCACAGGAACGACACGGTTGTTAAATATTGTGAGTTATGATATTAATGATGGATAAGTTCGTGTTGATTAAAGATGAATTTGATAGTTTCATTGTGTTGAAATTATTTGTGTTGGTGAAAATTGACATTTATTTCGATAATAATTGATGTCTGGAGGTTATATTGTTCAATCGGGTATTTGGGGAACTTTTTGTGTCGGAAGTTACTATTCACGAGTTACTATTCATGAGTTACTATTCACGAGTTTTAATAGTAATTTGTCCTTTCGGTTTTTCAAAAGTTATTTGCCTCTTCGGTGTTCCAAGAGTTAATTACCCCTTCGTAAATAGTAGTTGCCTCTTCAATATTACCGAGAGTCATTTTGACCCTTCGTTAAGACCAAGAGCCACTCTCAGTTTTTCTATAAATAGAAGCTCATTCCTTCATTATTTCTTACGAATTCACTGAAACTCTAGAGAGAGAAATTATAGAGAGAAAGAAGAAGAGTATTTTGCTACTTTACTACTTCTATATCCAATTTCTTTTACGGTAAGGGGTGTTATTCTTTCTTATTCATGAAGAGAACTTCTGTTATTCCATTCTTTATTATTCTGTTGGAATAACCTGTAAAAGTGGCATACCCTATACATAACTCCGACACGCAGCATACCCTATACTTGGTGAAATCCTTATGTTATTCCATTCTTATTTATTCATTGGAATAACTTTTGTATATCTGTGAATCCCCTATACTTGGTGATCTTCTTACATTATTCCATTCTTTATTATTACATTGGAATATCACGTGTATGTGTGTTTTACCGGGACTGATTCCATTGTTTATTATTCGCATTTATTATTACGTTAGAATATCTCGCATGCGTGTGTTTTACATTGGGACCTAGTTCCATTGTTTATTATTCCGCATTTATTATTACATTTGGAACATCCCGCTTGGTGTGAATTTCACACGACACGGTTTAGTATTATTATTATTCTGTTGGAATAACTTTATACTATCTGAAGCGCGCGTGCGTGGTGATTTACATTGTTATTCCATTCCTTATTATTACATTGGAACATCTGTCGGTGTGAATTTCACGACTGGTTCCGTTATTATTATTCTCGTTGGAATAACACATACATACGCGAAGTATCGCGTGCGTGGTGATATCTTTTGTTATTCCATTCGGTATAATACTCAGTTGATTAAAATTTTGACTTTATACTCCATGAAATTAGTGGAATATCCTCGATATTTGCGCTTCATCCGATATCTTTTCATGGAAATATTCTTCTGAGCATTCTTGAATTTTACTCTACAAAGAAGTATCATGTTGACAATTTGGATGTTATTGGTTCTTGGATAAATTAATTCTTGAACTTGTTTTATTGAATTATTATGTCATTGTCATCATCCTCATGTTATATTATGTTGAAAGTCATCTTTGGCTTACGTGCATAATCAGATCAACAAGATGTTTGATGTCTTGGGATGCTCCGAGGATCAAAAGGTTCCTTTTGCCACCTTAATGTTACGTGCAGAAGCATATTACTGGTGGGAATCTGTAAAGTGTACTCAACCTGCCGCATTGAAGATGTCTTGGGAGAAATTCCAAGAACATTCAACGACAATACTTTCTTGAAAGTATTAAATCACATGAAGGAGGTAGAGTTCATCAAGCTGAAAGCAAAACAATATGACCGTAGTGGCGAAGACGAAGTTAAGTTTCTTTGAGTTATCTCGGTTTTGCGTTCACTTGGTTGATAATGAAGAGAGAACGCGGATGTTTCTAAGAGGTTTGAAACCCGAGATAAGTCAATACCTTATCTCTCATAAAGCGTGTTTGTATTCGGATGTTGTGAATAGGGCTCAGTTATTGGGTAGCGATAATGAGTCAACCCAACCAAGAGAGAAGAAAATGACAAGTCGATAATACTAACGGTAAAGTAGCGATCGTGAAGCGGTGACAACAAACGTGGAGGAATCGCATGCAGAAATGATAACCACGGTGGTAATCGTAGCGAGACAATAGGAGTGAAAAGTTCAAGAAGAGAAGGTTCAAAGAAGATGGAAAGGCGTCAAAGATCAAGATATCATCATTTGTTAAGGAAGGAGAACGACCGCCGATCGTATATTACAAATGTGGAGGGGAAGGACACATAAATCCAAACTGCACGATGCCATCTAAAGTATGTTACAATTGTGGAAAAAGAAGGCCACTAGTCCGATTTTTTGTCGTGCACCAAAGTCAAGTCCAATTTGGGATGGAAACATCCAAGAGGTGTCGAGACGAGAGACGAAACCAAGAGTTCAAGGGAGGAGGCGTTTGTCGTAACCTCCCAAAAAGCGAGAAATTCGAGCGAGGTGATCTTTGGTAAGCTAGTCATAAACTCTCTGGCGAAGTTTATACTTTATTTGATCTGGGATTCTACCCATTCCTTTATTTCTTCTACTTGCGTTTAATGTTTAAATTTGATTCAGGAGAAACTAGACTTTGAATTTATCTGTTGAAACTCCGTTGGGAGAAACCTTCATTACATCCATGGTTTATAAGTCTTGTTTGATTCAAATCAGAACCGCGATCGTTTATTGTCGATCTTATTTTTTTGAAAATACTTACATTTGATGTGATTCTAGGGATTGATTGGTTAACTACTCATCATGCAAGAATTGATTATCTTTGTAAGGTTGTTAGCTTTCATATTGCCAACCTATTATACGAATTCAAGCAACCAAATCATTAAAATTCATCATTGTCATTTCAAGTCATAAAGCTATTCGTTCTCTCATTGTTCTATATTACCCCTACCTTCTTTTATTGTCCCAAGAAATTCCCAATTCTCTCTTTTGTATTAATGATTTTTAACTTTTCATAAAAGGGTAATGATGAAATTTTAAATAAATTTTACTTGATAAATGATACTTTCTTAATCTATGTGTCAAAATTTTAAACGACAATCTTTTAAAAACAGAACTAGTAATAGTCAGTTTGCCCATCTTTATGGGACGGAAGTGGTAACCTCGCCCATTTGCCAATGATGTTAAAAAGTCAAAAGCGCAATGTGAGCCCCACAGGATAAGAAATTCCGGGCCCTCGCTATCCGACACACGGGAATCATCGCCCTCGTACTGGGTCCCATTTCACATGCCACTCCATTCAAAATGACGATATTAACCTCATTTTTCTTCCTATAATATGACAGCCATCACCGATCACTCTTCCATGTCCAAAGCCTTGATTTATATCTATCCATCTATCCATCCATACATAAATATATATATATATAGAGGGAGAGAGTAAAGGAAGTGCTAATTAAGCAAGTAAATTAATTAATCAATCATGTTGGGTGTGTTTAGCAGCTCAATTGTGTCGCCGCCGGACGAGCTGGTTGCCGCCGGCAGCCGTACACCGTCGCCGAAGATAACTTCGGCAGCGCTGGTGAAACGGTTCCGTGGGAATAACACCTCGGCGGTGTCCATGCAGATTGGTGACGACGCTCAATTGGCCTATACTCACGATAACGAGTCAGCTTTACAGCCCAGGTATATATATATATATATATAATAATTTTTATTAAAATGTTCAAACAAAAAGAGCCGCTAAATCATCACTCTACCCTCTGAATATACTCTTACCTGAATAATCAAGAATTAAAATTAAATATACTCTTGCGCTTATATATATGGTGATTAATTGGTTATTTGAAAATTACAAGGATCCGGTGCGCGCAATAATCAGCTGATCTAACCGGTCGGAAAACTTCTTACTGTTTGATGCAGCAGAATTATTAATTAAGGAGTCTCATGAATAAGAGAAAATGGACGGGGTTGATGAGTTCATTAAAAAATAAAAGGGTGGTCAAATGATATTTCTATGACTCCTTCAATTAATATTAAGCTTTTCCAAAGGTCATGGATAATAAACAATCCAATCCATGAACAAAATATGTGTATTACTTTGTGTTATGTTAAGTGACTATATATATATATATATATATATAAATGGAACATGACATATAAGTGGTCATACTGGCTTGATTTTTCCCGGTTAATACATTTTTTACGTTGCGAATAGCCATTTTTTTTCATATAGCTAGGATTTGAAGTCAGGGTTTATGTCTTCCTTTATCAATTAAGATAATAAATAATTTATAAGAAAAACACAAGACAGGAGTTAATTTCATCGAAATAAAGAAAAAAAATATACCTATATATGGCAACAATTCAAACAAAGTGTTTTTTTTTTTTTTTTTTTCTTCTTCATCCTTGTGTTTTATCAGTATGCTCTGATCTTGAGATGGATGGTCATGATTCTGCAATAATGTCAAAGGATAGAGTGGGCCATGCGCATGAGAGTTCCTCAGCCCTTCAACTAAGATCATTAATTTGGCATTTTCTTTTGCATGTTTGACACATACACCATTGTAGTACTTGTATTTACTCATCCAAAATACAGAAACAGATTCCTTTTTTGGGATTCTATATATAATCATCCAGCAACCCATAAATACCTTTCAGTTTTCAACCATTCATACGTCTGGCAGAGTCAGTACTGCGATTGTAATTTGGAAGGATGGAATGGATAGGAAAAATACAGGAGGGGAAAGGATGAGAATTGATTATAATTGTTCTGTCATTTTTGTGAGTTTTAAAAAGGAAGTGAAATGATGAGTTTTTAATTATATTTTTCCTTATTTGTAAGTTTAGAAAGAGGGAAGGGTTGAGAAAATATTTTTATTTTTAAACTAAATTATTACTATATTATCCTTATATATTAGTGTAATAAATAACATGATTTATTTTGAAATATTATTTTAGGTAATATAAAATATCATCCTTTTTCATCCCTTCAAATCTCTCACTTTTGGGATAAGTTTTGAGCTAAAAATAAA